>JARGCV010000134.1:302500-789745 GCA_034064705.1 Bothrops alternatus | reverse complement strand
ATACTGTATTTCTACTCCATTTCAACTCCTGCCAGAGCTGCTGGGACGTGCTATATTGCATCAACTGCTGCTACAGCTATAAGTTTTGGGAGAAACCAAACAGTAAATTAGCTAGGCCCTGATTGGATCTCCCTTGTATTTATATTGTATTAAAACTCCATTTCTCCCAAAACGTACAGCTCTAGCAGCAGTTGATGCAATATAGCACATCCCAGCAGCTCTGCAGTAGTTGAAATGGAGTTTAAATACTATATAAACACACTATAAATACAATGGAGATCAAATCAGGGCCTAGCTACTAAAATGGTGGATTCTCCAAAAACTTACAACTCTAGCAGCAGTTGATGCAATATAGCACGTCCCAGCAGCTCTGGTAGGAGTTGAAATGGATTTTAAATACAGTATAAATAAACTATAAATACGATGGAGATCCAATCAGGGCCTAGCTACTTTCCTGGTGGCTTCTCCCAAAACTTACAGCTCTAGGAGCATGTCCCAGAAGCTCTGGCAGGAGTTGAAATGGAGTTTTAATACAATATAAATACAAGGGAGATCGAATCAGGGCCTAGCTACTTTCCTGGTGGATTCCCCCAAAACTTACAGCTCTAGCAGCAGTTGATGCAATATACCACATCCCAGCAGCTCTGGCAGTAGTTGAAATGGAGTATAAATACTATATAAATACACTATAAATACAATGGAGATCCAATCAGGGCCTAGCTACTAAAATGGTGTATTCTCCAAAAACTTACAACTCTAGCAGCAGTTGATTCAATATAGCACGTCCCAGTAGCTCTGATAGGAGTTGAAATGGATTTTAAATACAGTATAAATAAACTTTAAATCCAATGGAGATCCAATAAGGGCCTAGCTACTTTCCTGGTGGCTTCTCCCACAACTTACAGCTCTAGCAGCAGTTAATGCAATATAGGACGTCCCAGGAGCTCCGGCAGGAGTTTAAATACATTATAAATACAGTATAAATACAATGGAGATCCAATCAGGGCCTAGCTACTTTCCTGGTGGATTCCCCCAAAACTTACAGCTCTAGCAGCATGTTCCAGCAGCTCTGGCAGGAGTTGAAATGGAGTAGAAATACAGTATAAATACACTATAAATACAAGGGAGATCCAATCAGGGCCTAGCTACTTTCTTGGTGGATTCCCCAAAACTTACAGCTCTAGCAGTACATCCCAGCAGCTCTGGCAGGAGTTGAAATGGAGTTTAATTACACTGTAAATACACTATAAATACAATGGAGATCCAATCAGGGCCTAGCTAATTTCCTGGTGGACTCTCCCAAAACTTACAGCTCTAGCAGCATTTAATGCAATATAGGACGTCACAGCAGCTCAGGCAGGAGTTTAAATACAGTATAGATACAGTATAAATAAAATGGAGATCCAATCAGGGTCTAGCTAATTTCCTGGTGGATTCTCCCAAAACTGACAGCTCCAGCAGCACGTCCCAGAAGTTCTGGCAGGAGTTGAAATACAGTATAAATACACTATAAATACAATGGAGATCCAATCAGGGCCTAGCTACTTTCCGGGTGGATTCCCCCGAAACGTACAGCTCTAGCAGCACGTTCCAGCAGCTCTGGCAGGAGTTGAAATAAAGTATAAATACACTATAAATACAATCGAAATCCAATCAGGGCCTAGCTATTTTCCTGGTGGATTCTCCCAAAACTTATAGCTGTAGCAGCAGTTGATGCAATATAGCACGTCCCAGCAGCTCTGGCAGGAGTTGAAATGGAGTAGAAATACAGTATAAATACACTATAAATACAATGAAGATCCAATCAGGGCCTAGGTACTTTCCTGGTGGATTCTCCCAAAACTTACAGCTCTAGGAGCATGTCCCAGAAGCTCTGGCAGGAGTTGAAATGGAGTTTTAATACAATATAAATTCAAGGGAGATCGAATCAGGGCCTAGCTACTTTCCTGGTGGATTCTCCAAAACTTACAGCTCTAGCAGCATGTTCCAGCAGCTCTGGCAGTTGAAATGGAGTAGAAATACAGTATAAATAAACTATAAACACAATGGAGATCCAATCAGGGCGTAGCTACTTTCCTGGTGGATTCCCCCAAAACTTACAGCTCTAGCAGTACATCCGAGCAGCTCTGGCAGGAGTTGAAATGGAGTTTAAATAAAGTATAAATACACTATAAATACAATCGAAATCCAATCAGGGCCTAGCTATTTTCCTGGTGGATTCTCCCAAAAATTACAGCTTTAGCAGCATGTCCCAGAAGCTCTGGCCGGAGTTGAAATGGAGTTTAAATACAGTATACCGTAAATACACTGGAGATGCAATCAGGGACTAGCTACTTTCCTGGTGGATTCTTCCAAAACGTATAGCTCTAGCAGGAGTTGATGCAATACAGCACATCCAAGCAGCTCTGGTAGGAATTGAAATGGAGTTGAAATGCAGTATAAATACACTATAAATACAATGAAGATCCAATCAGGGCCTAGCTACTTTCCTGGTGGATTCTCCCAAAACTTACAGCTCTAGCAGCAGTTGATGCAATATAGGACATCACAGCAGCTCAGGCAGGAGTTTAAATACAGTATAGATACAGTATAAATAAAATGGAGATCCAATCAGGGTCTAGCTAATTTCCTGGTGGATTCTCCCAAAACTGACAGCTCCAGCAGCACGTCCCAGAAGTTCTGGCAGGAGTTGAAATACAGTATAAATACAGTACAAATACAATGGAGATCCAATCAGGGCCTAGCTACTATCCTGGTGGACTCTCCCAAAACTTACAGCTCTAGCAGCACGTTTCAGCAGCTCTGGCAGGTGTTGAAATGGAGTAGAAATACAGTATAAATACACTATAAATACAATGGAGATCCAATCAGGGCCTAGCTACTTTCCTGGTGGCTTCTCCCAAAACTTACAGCTCTAGCAGTAGTTAATGCAATATAGCACGTCCCAGCAGCTCCGGCAGGAGTTTAAATACAATATAAATACAATGGAGATCCAATCAGGGCCTAGCTACTTTCCTGGTGGATTCCCCCAAAACTTACAGCTCTAGGAGCAGTTGATGCAATACAGGACGTCCCAGCAGCTCAGGCAGGAGTTTAAATACAGTATAGATACAGTATAAATAAAATGGAGATCTAATCAGGGTCTAGCTAATTTCCTGGTGGATTCTCCCAAAACTGACAGCTCCAGCAGCACGTCCCAGAAGTTCTGGCAGGAGTTGAAATACAGTATAAATACAGTATAAATACAATGGAGATCCAATCAGGGCCTTACAGCTGTAAGTTTTGGGAGAATCCACCAGGAAAGTACCTAGGCCCTGATTGGATCTTCATTGTATTTATAGTGTATTTATACTGTATTTCTACTCCATTTCAACTCCTGCCAGAGCTGCTGGGACGTGCTATATTGCATCAACTGCTGCTACAGCTATAAGTTTTGGGAGAAACCAAACAGTAAATTAGCTAGGCCCTGATTGGATCTCCCTTGTATTTATATTGTATTAAAACTCCATTTCTCCCAAAACGTACAGCTCTAGCAGCAGTTGATGCAATATAGCACATCCCAGCAGCTCTGGCAGTAGTTGAAATGGAGTTTAAATACTATATAAACACACTATAAATACAATGGAGATCTAATCGGGGCCTAGCTACTAAAATGGTGGATTCTCCAAAAACTTACAACTCTAGCAGCAGTTGATGCAATATAGCACGTCCCAGCAGCTCTGGTAGGAGTTGAAATGGATTTTAAATACAGTATAAATAAACTATAAATACGATGGAGATCCAATCAGGGCCTAGCTACTTTCCTGGTGGCTTCTCCCAAAACTTACAGCTCTAGGAGCATGTCCCAGAAGCTCTGGCAGGAGTTGAAATGGAGTTTTAATACAATATAAATACAAGGGAGATCGAATCAGGGCCTAGCTACTTTCCTGGTGGCTTCTCCCACAACTTACAGCTCTAGCAGCAGTTAATGCAATATAGGACGTCCCAGGAGCTCCGGCAGGAGTTTAAATACAGTATAAATACAGTATAAATACAATGGAGATCCAATCAGGGCCTAGCTACTTTCCTGGTGGATTCCCCCAAAACTTACAGCTCTAGCAGCATGTTCCAGCAGCTCTGGCAGGAGTTGAAATGGAGTAGAAATACAGTATAAATACACTATAAATACAAGGGAGATCCAATCAGGGCCTAGCTACTTTCTTGGTGGATTCCCCCAAAACTTACAGCTCTAGCAGTACATCCCAGCAGCTCTGGCAGGAGTTGAAATGGAGTTTAATTACACTGTAAATACACTATAAATACAATGGAGATCCAATCAGGGCCTAGCTAATTTCCTGGTGGACTCTCCCAAAACTTACAGCTCTAGCAGCAGTTGATGCAATATAGGACGTCACAGCAGCTCAGGCAGGAGTTTAAATACAGTATAGATACAGTATAAATAAAATGGAGATCCAATCAGGGTCTAGCTAATTTCCTGGTGGATTCTCCCAAAACTGACAGCTCCAGCAGCACGTCCCAGAAGTTCTGGCAGGAGTTGAAATACAGTATAAATACACTATAAATACAATGGAGATCCAATCAGGGCCTAGCTACTTTCCGGGTGGATTCCCCCGAAACGTACAGCTCTAGCAGCACGTTCCAGCAGCTCTGGCAGGAGTTGAAATAAAGTATAAATACACTATAAATACAATCGAAATCCAATCAGGGCCTAGCTATTTTCCTGGTGGATTCTCCCAAAACTTATAGCTGTAGCAGCAGTTGATGCAATATAGCACGTCCCAGCAGCTCTGGCAGGAGTTGAAATGGAGTAGAAATACAGTATAAATACACTATAAATACAATGAAGATCCAATCAGGGCCTAGGTACTTTCCTGGTGGATTCTCCCAAAACTTACAGCTCTAGGAGCATGTCCCAGAAGCTCTGGCAGGAGTTGAAATGGAGTTTTAATACAATATAAATTCAAGGGAGATCGAATCAGGGCCTAGCTACTTTCCTGGTGGATTCTCCCAAAACTTACAGCTCTAGCAGCATGTTCCAGCAGCTCTGGCAGTTGAAATGGAGTAGAAATACAGTATAAATAAACTATAAACACAATGGAGATCCAATCAGGGCGTAGCTACTTTCCTGGTGGATTCCCCCAAAACTTACAGCTCTAGCAGTACATCCGAGCAGCTCTGGCAGGAGTTGAAATGGAGTTTAAATAAAGTATAAATACACTATAAATACAATCGAAATCCAATCAGGGCCTAGCTATTTTCCTGGTGGATTCTCCCAAAAATTACAGCTTTAGCAGCATGTCCCAGAAGCTCTGGCCGGAGTTGAAATGGAGTTTAAATACAGTATACCGTAAATACACTGGAGATGCAATCAGGGACTAGCTACTTTCCTGGTGGATTCTTCCAAAACGTATAGCTCTAGCAGGAGTTGATGCAATACAGCACATCCAAGCAGCTCTGGTAGGAATTGAAATGGAGTTGAAATGCAGTATAAATACACTATAAATACTATGAAGATCCAATCAGGGCCTAGCTACTTTCCTGGTGGATTCTCCCAAAACTTACAGCTCTAGCAGCAGTTGATGCAAGATAGGACGTCACAGCAGCTCAGGCAGGAGTTTAAATACAGTATAGATACAGTATAAATAAAATGGAGATCCAATCAGGGTCTAGCTAATTTCCTGGTGGATTCTCCCAAAACTGACAGCTCCAGCAGCACGTCCCAGAAGTTCTGGCAGGAGTTGAAATACAGTATAAATACAGTACAAATACAATGGAGATCCAATCAGGGCCTAGCTACTATCCTGGTGGACTCTCCCAAAACTTACAGCTCTAGCAGCACGTTCCAGCAGCTCTGGCAGGTGTTGAAATGGAGTAGAAATACAGTATAAATACACTATAAATACAATGGAGATCCAATCAGGGCCTAGCTACTTTCCTGGTGGCTTCTCCCAAAACTTACAGCTCTAGCAGTAGTTAATGCAATATAGCACGTCCCAGCAGCTCCGGCAGGAGTTTAAATACAATATAAATACAATGGAGATCCAATCAGGGCCTAGCTACTTTCCTGGTGGATTCCCCCAAAACTTACAGCTCTAGGAGCAGTTGATGCAATATAGGACGTCCCAGCAGCTCAGGCAGGAGTTTAAATACAGTATAGATACAGTATAAATAAAATGGAGATCTAATCAGGGTCTAGCTAATTTCCTGGTGGATTCTCCCAAAACTGACAGCTCCAGCAGCACGTCCCAGAAGTTCTGGCAGGAGTTGAAATACAGTATAAATACAGTATAAATACAATGGAGATCCAATCAGGGCCTTACAGCTGTAAGTTTTGGGAGAATCCACCAGGAAAGTACCTAGGCCCTGATTGGATCTTCATTGTATTTATAGTGTATTTATACTGTATTTCTACTCCATTTCAACTCCTGCCAGAGCTGCTGGGACGTGCTATATTGCATCAACTGCTGCTACAGCTATAAGTTTTGGGAGAAACCAAACAGTAAATTAGCTAGGCCCTGATTGGATCTCCCTTGTATTTATATTGTATTAAAACTCCATTTCTCCCAAAACGTACAGCTCTAGCAGCAGTTGATGCAATATAGCACATCCCAGCAGCTCTGGCAGTAGTTGAAATGGAGTTTAAATACTATATAAACACACTATAAATACAATGGAGATCAAATCAGGGCCTAGCTACTAAAATGGTGGATTCTCCAAAAACTTACAACTCTAGCAGCAGTTGATGCAATATAGCACGTCCCAGCAGCTCTGGTAGGAGTTGAAATGGATTTTAAATACAGTATAAATAAACTATAAATACGATGGAGATCCAATCAGGGCCTAGCTACTTTCCTGGTGGCTTCTCCCAAAACTTACAGCTCTAGGAGCATGTCCCAGAAGCTCTGGCAGGAGTTGAAATGGAGTTTTAATACAATATAAATACAAGGGAGATCGAATCAGGGCCTAGCTACTTTCCTGGTGGATTCCCCCAAAACTTACAGCTCTAGCAGCAGTTGATGCAATATACCACATCCCAGCAGCTCTGGCAGTAGTTGAAATGGAGTATAAATACTATATAAATACACTATAAATACAATGGAGATCCAATCAGGGCCTAGCTACTAAAATGGTGTATTCTCCAAAAACTTACAACTCTAGCAGCAGTTGATTCAATATAGCACGTCCCAGTAGCTCTGATAGGAGTTGAAATGGATTTTAAATACAGTATAAATAAACTTTAAATCCAATGGAGATCCAATAAGGGCCTAGCTACTTTCCTGGTGGCTTCTCCCACAACTTACAGCTCTAGCAGCAGTTAATGCAATATAGGACGTCCCAGGAGCTCCGGCAGGAGTTTAAATACATTATAAATACAGTATAAATACAATGGAGATCCAATCAGGGCCTAGCTACTTTCCTGGTGGATTCCCCCAAAACTTACAGCTCTAGCAGCATGTTCCAGCAGCTCTGGCAGGAGTTGAAATGGAGTAGAAATACAGTATAAATACACTATAAATACAAGGGAGATCCAATCAGGGCCTAGCTACTTTCTTGGTGGATTCCCCCAAAACTTACAGCTCTAGCAGTACATCCCAGCAGCTCTGGCAGGAGTTGAAATGGAGTTTAATTACACTGTAAATACACTATAAATACAATGGAGATCCAATCAGGGCCTAGCTAATTTCCTGGTGGACTCTCCCAAAACTTACAGCTCTAGCAGCATTTAATGCAATATAGGACGTCACAGCAGCTCAGGCAGGAGTTTAAATACAGTATAGATACAGTATAAATAAAATGGAGATCCAATCAGGGTCTAGCTAATTTCCTGGTGGATTCTCCCAAAACTGACAGCTCCAGCAGCACGTCCCAGAAGTTCTGGCAGGAGTTGAAATACAGTATAAATACACTATAAATACAATGGAGATCCAATCAGGGCCTAGCTACTTTCCGGGTGGATTCCCCCGAAACGTACAGCTCTAGCAGCACGTTCCAGCAGCTCTGGCAGGAGTTGAAATAAAGTATAAATACACTATAAATACAATCGAAATCCAATCAGGGCCTAGCTATTTTCCTGGTGGATTCTCCCAAAACTTATAGCTGTAGCAGCAGTTGATGCAATATAGCACGTCCCAGCAGCTCTGGCAGGAGTTGAAATGGAGTAGAAATACAGTATAAATACACTATAAATACAATGAAGATCCAATCAGGGCCTAGGTACTTTCCTGGTGGATTCTCCCAAAACTTACAGCTCTAGGAGCATGTCCCAGAAGCTCTGGCAGGAGTTGAAATGGAGTTTTAATACAATATAAATTCAAGGGAGATCGAATCAGGGCCTAGCTACTTTCCTGGTGGATTCTCCCAAAACTTACAGCTCTAGCAGCATGTTCCAGCAGCTCTGGCAGTTGAAATGGAGTAGAAATACAGTATAAATAAACTATAAACACAATGGAGATCCAATCAGGGCGTAGCTACTTTCCTGGTGGATTCCCCCAAAACTTACAGCTCTAGCAGTACATCCGAGCAGCTCTGGCAGGAGTTGAAATGGAGTTTAAATAAAGTATAAATACACTATAAATACAATCGAAATCCAATCAGGGCCTAGCTATTTTCCTGGTGGATTCTCCCAAAAATTACAGCTTTAGCAGCATGTCCCAGAAGCTCTGGCCGGAGTTGAAATGGAGTTTAAATACAGTATACCGTAAATACACTGGAGATGCAATCAGGGACTAGCTACTTTCCTGGTGGATTCTTCCAAAACGTATAGCTCTAGCAGGAGTTGATGCAATACAGCACATCCAAGCAGCTCTGGTAGGAATTGAAATGGAGTTGAAATGCAGTATAAATACACTATAAATACAATGAAGATCCAATCAGGGCCTAGCTACTTTCCTGGTGGATTCTCCCAAAACTTACAGCTCTAGCAGCAGTTGATGCAATATAGGACATCACAGCAGCTCAGGCAGGAGTTTAAATACAGTATAGATACAGTATAAATAAAATGGAGATCCAATCAGGGTCTAGCTAATTTCCTGGTGGATTCTCCCAAAACTGACAGCTCCAGCAGCACGTCCCAGAAGTTCTGGCAGGAGTTGAAATACAGTATAAATACAGTACAAATACAATGGAGATCCAATCAGGGCCTAGCTACTATCCTGGTGGACTCTCCCAAAACTTACAGCTCTAGCAGCACGTTTCAGCAGCTCTGGCAGGTGTTGAAATGGAGTAGAAATACAGTATAAATACACTATAAATACAATGGAGATCCAATCAGGGCCTAGCTACTTTCCTGGTGGCTTCTCCCAAAACTTACAGCTCTAGCAGTAGTTAATGCAATATAGCACGTCCCAGCAGCTCCGGCAGGAGTTTAAATACAATATAAATACAATGGAGATCCAATCAGGGCCTAGCTACTTTCCTGGTGGATTCCCCCAAAACTTACAGCTCTAGGAGCAGTTGATGCAATACAGGACGTCCCAGCAGCTCAGGCAGGAGTTTAAATACAGTATAGATACAGTATAAATAAAATGGAGATCTAATCAGGGTCTAGCTAATTTCCTGGTGGATTCTCCCAAAACTGACAGCTCCAGCAGCACGTCCCAGAAGTTCTGGCAGGAGTTGAAATACAGTATAAATACAGTATAAATACAATGGAGATCCAATCAGGGCCTTACAGCTGTAAGTTTTGGGAGAATCCACCAGGAAAGTACCTAGGCCCTGATTGGATCTTCATTGTATTTATAGTGTATTTATACTGTATTTCTACTCCATTTCAACTCCTGCCAGAGCTGCTGGGACGTGCTATATTGCATCAACTGCTGCTACAGCTATAAGTTTTGGGAGAAACCAAACAGTAAATTAGCTAGGCCCTGATTGGATCTCCCTTGTATTTATATTGTATTAAAACTCCATTTCTCCCAAAACGTACAGCTCTAGCAGCAGTTGATGCAATATAGCACATCCCAGCAGCTCTGGCAGTAGTTGAAATGGAGTTTAAATACTATATAAACACACTATAAATACAATGGAGATCTAATCGGGGCCTAGCTACTAAAATGGTGGATTCTCCAAAAACTTACAACTCTAGCAGCAGTTGATGCAATATAGCACGTCCCAGCAGCTCTGGTAGGAGTTGAAATGGATTTTAAATACAGTATAAATAAACTATAAATACGATGGAGATCCAATCAGGGCCTAGCTACTTTCCTGGTGGCTTCTCCCAAAACTTACAGCTCTAGGAGCATGTCCCAGAAGCTCTGGCAGGAGTTGAAATGGAGTTTTAATACAATATAAATACAAGGGAGATCGAATCAGGGCCTAGCTACTTTCCTGGTGGCTTCTCCCACAACTTACAGCTCTAGCAGCAGTTAATGCAATATAGGACGTCCCAGGAGCTCCGGCAGGAGTTTAAATACAGTATAAATACAGTATAAATACAATGGAGATCCAATCAGGGCCTAGCTACTTTCCTGGTGGATTCCCCCAAAACTTACAGCTCTAGCAGCATGTTCCAGCAGCTCTGGCAGGAGTTGAAATGGAGTAGAAATACAGTATAAATACACTATAAATACAAGGGAGATCCAATCAGGGCCTAGCTACTTTCTTGGTGGATTCCCCCAAAACTTACAGCTCTAGCAGTACATCCCAGCAGCTCTGGCAGGAGTTGAAATGGAGTTTAATTACACTGTAAATACACTATAAATACAATGGAGATCCAATCAGGGCCTAGCTAATTTCCTGGTGGACTCTCCCAAAACTTACAGCTCTAGCAGCAGTTGATGCAATATAGGACGTCACAGCAGCTCAGGCAGGAGTTTAAATACAGTATAGATACAGTATAAATAAAATGGAGATCCAATCAGGGTCTAGCTAATTTCCTGGTGGATTCTCCCAAAACTGACAGCTCCAGCAGCACGTCCCAGAAGTTCTGGCAGGAGTTGAAATACAGTATAAATACACTATAAATACAATGGAGATCCAATCAGGGCCTAGCTACTTTCCGGGTGGATTCCCCCGAAACGTACAGCTCTAGCAGCACGTTCCAGCAGCTCTGGCAGGAGTTGAAATAAAGTATAAATACACTATAAATACAATCGAAATCCAATCAGGGCCTAGCTATTTTCCTGGTGGATTCTCCCAAAACTTATAGCTGTAGCAGCAGTTGATGCAATATAGCACGTCCCAGCAGCTCTGGCAGGAGTTGAAATGGAGTAGAAATACAGTATAAATACACTATAAATACAATGAAGATCCAATCAGGGCCTAGGTACTTTCCTGGTGGATTCTCCCAAAACTTACAGCTCTAGGAGCATGTCCCAGAAGCTCTGGCAGGAGTTGAAATGGAGTTTTAATACAATATAAATTCAAGGGAGATCGAATCAGGGCCTAGCTACTTTCCTGGTGGATTCTCCCAAAACTTACAGCTCTAGCAGCATGTTCCAGCAGCTCTGGCAGTTGAAATGGAGTAGAAATACAGTATAAATAAACTATAAACACAATGGAGATCCAATCAGGGCGTAGCTACTTTCCTGGTGGATTCCCCCAAAACTTACAGCTCTAGCAGTACATCCGAGCAGCTCTGGCAGGAGTTGAAATGGAGTTTAAATAAAGTATAAATACACTATAAATACAATCGAAATCCAATCAGGGCCTAGCTATTTTCCTGGTGGATTCTCCCAAAAATTACAGCTTTAGCAGCATGTCCCAGAAGCTCTGGCCGGAGTTGAAATGGAGTTTAAATACAGTATACCGTAAATACACTGGAGATGCAATCAGGGACTAGCTACTTTCCTGGTGGATTCTTCCAAAACGTATAGCTCTAGCAGGAGTTGATGCAATACAGCACATCCAAGCAGCTCTGGTAGGAATTGAAATGGAGTTGAAATGCAGTATAAATACACTATAAATACAATGAAGATCCAATCAGGGCCTAGCTACTTTCCTGGTGGATTCTCCCAAAACTTACAGCTCTAGCAGCAGTTGATGCAATATAGGACGTCACAGCAGCTCAGGCAGGAGTTTAAATACAGTATAGATACAGTATAAATAAAATGGAGATCCAATCAGGGTCTAGCTAATTTCCTGGTGGATTCTCCCAAAACTGACAGCTCCAGCAGCACGTCCCAGAAGTTCTGGCAGGAGTTGAAATACAGTATAAATACAGTACAAATACAATGGAGATCCAATCAGGGCCTAGCTACTATCCTGGTGGACTCTCCCAAAACTTACAGCTCTAGCAGCACGTTTCAGCAGCTCTGGCAGGTGTTGAAATGGAGTAGAAATACAGTATAAATACACTATAAATACAATGGAGATCCAATCAGGGCCTAGCTACTTTCCTGGTGGCTTCTCCCAAAACTTACAGCTCTAGCAGTAGTTAATGCAATATAGCACGTCCCAGCAGCTCCGGCAGGAGTTTAAATACAATATAAATACAATGGAGATCCAATCAGGGCCTAGCTACTTTCCTGGTGGATTCCCCCAAAACTTACAGCTCTAGGAGCAGTTGATGCAATACAGGACGTCCCAGCAGCTCAGGCAGGAGTTTAAATACAGTATAGATACAGTATAAATAAAATGGAGATCTAATCAGGGTCTAGCTAATTTCCTGGTGGATTCTCCCAAAACTGACAGCTCCAGCAGCACGTCCCAGAAGTTCTGGCAGGAGTTGAAATACAGTATAAATACAGTATAAATACAATGGAGATCCAATCAGGGCCTTACAGCTGTAAGTTTTGGGAGAATCCACCAGGAAAGTACCTAGGCCCTGATTGGATCTTCATTGTATTTATAGTGTATTTATACTGTATTTCTACTCCATTTCAACTCCTGCCAGAGCTGCTGGGACGTGCTATATTGCATCAACTGCTGCTACAGCTATAAGTTTTGGGAGAAACCAAACAGTAAATTAGCTAGGCCCTGATTGGATCTCCCTTGTATTTATATTGTATTAAAACTCCATTTCTCCCAAAACGTACAGCTCTAGCAGCAGTTGATGCAATATAGCACATCCCAGCAGCTCTGGCAGTAGTTGAAATGGAGTTTAAATACTATATAAACACACTATAAATACAATGGAGATCTAATCGGGGCCTAGCTACTAAAATGGTGGATTCTCCAAAAACTTACAACTCTAGCAGCAGTTGATGCAATATAGCACGTCCCAGCAGCTCTGGTAGGAGTTGAAATGGATTTTAAATACAGTATAAATAAACTATAAATACGATGGAGATCCAATCAGGGCCTAGCTACTTTCCTGGTGGCTTCTCCCAAAACTTACAGCTCTAGGAGCATGTCCCAGAAGCTCTGGCAGGAGTTGAAATGGAGTTTTAATACAATATAAATACAAGGGAGATCGAATCAGGGCCTAGCTACTTTCCTGGTGGCTTCTCCCACAACTTACAGCTCTAGCAGCAGTTAATGCAATATAGGACGTCCCAGGAGCTCCGGCAGGAGTTTAAATACAGTATAAATACAGTATAAATACAATGGAGATCCAATCAGGGCCTAGCTACTTTCCTGGTGGATTCCCCCAAAACTTACAGCTCTAGCAGCATGTTCCAGCAGCTCTGGCAGGAGTTGAAATGGAGTAGAAATACAGTATAAATACACTATAAATACAAGGGAGATCCAATCAGGGCCTAGCTACTTTCTTGGTGGATTCCCCCAAAACTTACAGCTCTAGCAGTACATCCCAGCAGCTCTGGCAGGAGTTGAAATGGAGTTTAATTACACTGTAAATACACTATAAATACAATGGAGATCCAATCAGGGCCTAGCTAATTTCCTGGTGGACTCTCCCAAAACTTACAGCTCTAGCAGCAGTTGATGCAATATAGGACGTCACAGCAGCTCAGGCAGGAGTTTAAATACAGTATAGATACAGTATAAATAAAATGGAGATCCAATCAGGGTCTAGCTAATTTCCTGGTGGATTCTCCCAAAACTGACAGCTCCAGCAGCACGTCCCAGAAGTTCTGGCAGGAGTTGAAATACAGTATAAATACACTATAAATACAATGGAGATCCAATCAGGGCCTAGCTACTTTCCGGGTGGATTCCCCCGAAACGTACAGCTCTAGCAGCACGTTCCAGCAGCTCTGGCAGGAGTTGAAATAAAGTATAAATACACTATAAATACAATCGAAATCCAATCAGGGCCTAGCTATTTTCCTGGTGGATTCTCCCAAAACTTATAGCTGTAGCAGCAGTTGATGCAATATAGCACGTCCCAGCAGCTCTGGCAGGAGTTGAAATGGAGTAGAAATACAGTATAAATACACTATAAATACAATGAAGATCCAATCAGGGCCTAGGTACTTTCCTGGTGGATTCTCCCAAAACTTACAGCTCTAGGAGCATGTCCCAGAAGCTCTGGCAGGAGTTGAAATGGAGTTTTAATACAATATAAATTCAAGGGAGATCGAATCAGGGCCTAGCTACTTTCCTGGTGGATTCTCCCAAAACTTACAGCTCTAGCAGCATGTTCCAGCAGCTCTGGCAGTTGAAATGGAGTAGAAATACAGTATAAATAAACTATAAACACAATGGAGATCCAATCAGGGCGTAGCTACTTTCCTGGTGGATTCCCCCAAAACTTACAGCTCTAGCAGTACATCCGAGCAGCTCTGGCAGGAGTTGAAATGGAGTTTAAATAAAGTATAAATACACTATAAATACAATCGAAATCCAATCAGGGCCTAGCTATTTTCCTGGTGGATTCTCCCAAAAATTACAGCTTTAGCAGCATGTCCCAGAAGCTCTGGCCGGAGTTGAAATGGAGTTTAAATACAGTATACCGTAAATACACTGGAGATGCAATCAGGGACTAGCTACTTTCCTGGTGGATTCTTCCAAAACGTATAGCTCTAGCAGGAGTTGATGCAATACAGCACATCCAAGCAGCTCTGGTAGGAATTGAAATGGAGTTGAAATGCAGTATAAATACACTATAAATACAATGAAGATCCAATCAGGGCCTAGCTACTTTCCTGGTGGATTCTCCCAAAACTTACAGCTCTAGCAGCAGTTGATGCAATATAGGACGTCACAGCAGCTCAGGCAGGAGTTTAAATACAGTATAGATACAGTATAAATAAAATGGAGATCCAATCAGGGTCTAGCTAATTTCCTGGTGGATTCTCCCAAAACTGACAGCTCCAGCAGCACGTCCCAGAAGTTCTGGCAGGAGTTGAAATACAGTATAAATACAGTACAAATAGAATGGAGATCCAATCAGGGCCTAGCTACTATCCTGGTGGACTCTCCCAAAACTTACAGCTCTAGCAGCACGTTTCAGCAGCTCTGGCAGGTGTTGAAATGGAGTAGAAATACAGTATAAATACACTATAAATACAATGGAGATCCAATCAGGGCCTAGCTATTTTCCTGGTGGATTCTCCCAAAACTTACAGCTTTAGCAGCGTGTCCCAGAAGCTCTGGCAGGAGTTGAAATGGAGTTTAAATACAGTATAAATACAAGGGAGATCAAATCAGGGCCTAGCTAATTTACTGTTTGGATTCTCCCAAAACTTACAGCTCTAGCAGCAGTTGATGCAATATAGCACGTCCCAGCAGCTCCGGCAGGAGTTTAAATACAATATAAATACAATGGAGATCCAATCAGGGCCTAGCTACTTTCCTGGTGGATTCCCCCAAAACTTACAGCTCTAGGAGCAGTTGATGCAATACAGGACGTCCCAGCAGCTCAGGCAGGAGTTTAAATACAGTATAGATACAGTATAAATAAAATGGAGATCTAATCAGGGTCTAGCTAATTTCCTGGTGGATTCTCCCAAAACTGACAGCTCCAGCAGCACGTCCCAGAAGTTCTGGCAGGAGTTGAAATACAGTATAAATACAGTATAAATACAATGGAGATCCAATCAGGGCCTTACAGCTGTAAGTTTTGGGAGAATCCACCAGGAAAGTACCTAGGCCCTGATTGGATCTTCATTGTATTTATAGTGTATTTATACTGTATTTCTACTCCATTTCAACTCCTGCCAGAGCTGCTGGGACGTGCTATATTGCATCAACTGCTGCTACAGCTATAAGTTTTGGGAGAAACCAAACAGTAAATTAGCTAGGCCCTGATTGGATCTCCCTTGTATTTATATTGTATTAAAACTCCATTTCTCCCAAAACGTACAGCTCTAGCAGCAGTTGATGCAATATAGCACATCCCAGCAGCTCTGGCAGTAGTTGAAATGGAGTTTAAATACTATATAAACACACTATAAATACAATGGAGATCTAATCGGGGCCTAGCTACTAAAATGGTGGATTCTCCAAAAACTTACAACTCTAGCAGCAGTTGATGCAATATAGCACGTCCCAGCAGCTCTGGTAGGAGTTGAAATGGATTTTAAATACAGTATAAATAAACTATAAATACGATGGAGATCCAATCAGGGCCTAGCTACTTTCCTGGTGGCTTCTCCCAAAACTTACAGCTCTAGGAGCATGTCCCAGAAGCTCTGGCAGGAGTTGAAATGGAGTTTTAATACAATATAAATACAAGGGAGATCGAATCAGGGCCTAGCTACTTTCCTGGTGGCTTCTCCCACAACTTACAGCTCTAGCAGCAGTTAATGCAATATAGGACGTCCCAGGAGCTCCGGCAGGAGTTTAAATACAGTATAAATACAGTATAAATACAATGGAGATCCAATCAGGGCCTAGCTACTTTCCTGGTGGATTCCCCCAAAACTTACAGCTCTAGCAGCATGTTCCAGCAGCTCTGGCAGGAGTTGAAATGGAGTAGAAATACAGTATAAATACACTATAAATAAAAGGGAGATCCAATCAGGGCCTAGCTACTTTCTTGGTGGATTCCCCCAAAACTTACAGCTCTAGCAGTACATCCCAGCAGCTCTGGCAGGAGTTGAAATGGAGTTTAATTACACTGTAAATACACTATAAATACAATGGAGATCCAATCAGGGCCTAGCTAATTTCCTGGTGGACTCTCCCAAAACTTACAGCTCTAGCAGCAGTTGATGCAATATAGGACGTCACAGCAGCTCAGGCAGGAGTTTAAATACAGTATAGATACAGTATAAATAAAATGGAGATCCAATCAGGGTCTAGCTAATTTCCTGGTGGATTCTCCCAAAACTGACAGCTCCAGCAGCACGTCCCAGAAGTTCTGGCAGGAGTTGAAATACAGTATAAATACACTATAAATACAATGGAGATCCAATCAGGGCCTAGCTACTTTCCGGGTGGATTCCCCCGAAACGTACAGCTCTAGCAGCACGTTCCAGCAGCTCTGGCAGGAGTTGAAATAAAGTATAAATACACTATAAATACAATCGAAATCCAATCAGGGCCTAGCTATTTTCCTGGTGGATTCTCCCAAAACTTATAGCTGTAGCAGCAGTTGATGCAATATAGCACGTCCCAGCAGCTCTGGCAGGAGTTGAAATGGAGTAGAAATACAGTATAAATACACTATAAATACAATGAAGATCCAATCAGGGCCTAGGTACTTTCCTGGTGGATTCTCCCAAAACTTACAGCTCTAGGAGCATGTCCCAGAAGCTCTGGCAGGAGTTGAAATGGAGTTTTAATACAATATAAATTCAAGGGAGATCGAATCAGGGCCTAGCTACTTTCCTGGTGGATTCTCCCAAAACTTACAGCTCTAGCAGCATGTTCCAGCAGCTCTGGCAGTTGAAATGGAGTAGAAATACAGTATAAATAAACTATAAACACAATGGAGATCCAATCAGGGCGTAGCTACTTTCCTGGTGGATTCCCCCAAAACTTACAGCTCTAGCAGTACATCCGAGCAGCTCTGGCAGGAGTTGAAATGGAGTTTAAATAAAGTATAAATACACTATAAATACAATCGAAATCCAATCAGGGCCTAGCTATTTTCCTGGTGGATTCTCCCAAAAATTACAGCTTTAGCAGCATGTCCCAGAAGCTCTGGCCGGAGTTGAAATGGAGTTTAAATACAGTATACCGTAAATACACTGGAGATGCAATCAGGGACTAGCTACTTTCCTGGTGGATTCTTCCAAAACGTATAGCTCTAGCAGGAGTTGATGCAATACAGCACATCCAAGCAGCTCTGGTAGGAATTGAAATGGAGTTGAAATGCAGTATAAATACACTATAAATACAATGAAGATCCAATCAGGGCCTAGCTACTTTCCTGGTGGATTCTCCCAAAACTTACAGCTCTAGCAGCAGTTGATGCAAGATAGGACGTCACAGCAGCTCAGGCAGGAGTTTAAATACAGTATAGATACAGTATAAATAAAATGGAGATCCAATCAGGGTCTAGCTAATTTCCTGGTGGATTCTCCCAAAACTGACAGCTCCAGCAGCACGTCCCAGAAGTTCTGGCAGGAGTTGAAATACAGTATAAATACAGTACAAATACAATGGAGATCCAATCAGGGCCTAGCTACTATCCTGGTGGACTCTCCCAAAACTTACAGCTCTAGCAGCACGTTCCAGCAGCTCTGGCAGGTGTTGAAATGGAGTAGAAATACAGTATAAATACACTATAAATACAATGGAGATCCAATCAGGGCCTAGCTACTTTCCTGGTGGCTTCTCCCAAAACTTACAGCTCTAGCAGTAGTTAATGCAATATAGCACGTCCCAGCAGCTCCGGCAGGAGTTTAAATACAATATAAATACAATGGAGATCCAATCAGGGCCTAGCTACTTTCCTGGTGGATTCCCCCAAAACTTACAGCTCTAGGAGCAGTTGATGCAATATAGGACGTCCCAGCAGCTCAGGCAGGAGTTTAAATACAGTATAGATACAGTATAAATAAAATGGAGATCTAATCAGGGTCTAGCTAATTTCCTGGTGGATTCTCCCAAAACTGACAGCTCCAGCAGCACGTCCCAGAAGTTCTGGCAGGAGTTGAAATACAGTATAAATACAGTATAAATACAATGGAGATCCAATCAGGGCCTTACAGCTGTAAGTTTTGGGAGAATCCACCAGGAAAGTACCTAGGCCCTGATTGGATCTTCATTGTATTTATAGTGTATTTATACTGTATTTCTACTCCATTTCAACTCCTGCCAGAGCTGCTGGGACGTGCTATATTGCATCAACTGCTGCTACAGCTATAAATTTTGGGAGAAACCAAACAGTAAATTAGCTAGGCCCTGATTGGATCTCCCTTGTATTTATATTGTATTAAAACTCCATTTCTCCCAAAACGTACAGCTCTAGCAGCAGTTGATGCAATATAGCACATCCCAGCAGCTCTGGCAGTAGTTGAAATGGAGTTTAAATACTATATAAACACACTATAAATACAATGGAGATCAAATCGGGGCCTAGCTACTAAAATGGTGGATTCTCCCAAAACGTACAGCTCTAGCAGCAGTTGATGCAATATAGCACGTCCCAGCAGCTCTGGTAGGAGTTGAAATGGATTTTAAATACAGTATAAATAAACTATAAATACGATGGAGATCCAATCAGGGCCTAGCTACTTTCCTGGTGGCTTCTCCCAAAACTTACAGCTCTAGGAGCATGTCCCAGAAGCTCTGGCAGGAGTTGAAATGGAGTTTTAATACAATATAAATACAAGGGAGATCGAATCAGGGCCTAGCTACTTTCCTGGTGGATTCCCCCAAAACTTACAGCTCTAGCAGCAGTTGATGCAATATACCACATCCCAGCAGCTCTGGCAGTAGTTGAAATGGAGTATAAATACTATATAAATACACTATAAATACAATGGAGATCCAATCAGGGCCTAGCTACTAAAATGGTGTATTCTCCAAAAACTTACAACTCTAGCAGCAGTTGATGCAATATAGCACGTCCCAGTAGCTCTGATAGGAGTTGAAATGGATTTTAAATACAGTATAAATAAACTTTAAATCCAATGGAGATCCAATAAGGGCCTAGCTACTTTCCTGGTGGCTTCTCCCACAACTTACAGCTCTAGCAGCAGTTAATGCAATATAGGACGTCCCAGGAGCTCCGGCAGGAGTTTAAATACAGTATAAATACAGTATAAATACAATGGAGATCCAATCAGGGCCTAGCTACTTTCCTGGTGGATTCCCCCAAAACTTACAGCTCTAGCAGCATGTTCCAGCAGCTCTGGCAGGAGTTGAAATGGAGTAGAAATACAGTATAAATACACTATAAATACAAGGGAGATCCAATCAGGGCCTAGCTACTTTCTTGGTGGATTCCCCCAAAACTTACAGCTCTAGCAGTACATCCCAGCAGCTCTGGCAGGAGTTGAAATGGAGTTTAATTACACTGTAAATACACTATAAATACAATGGAGATCCAATCAGGGCCTAGCTAATTTCCTGGTGGACTCTCCCAAAACTTACAGCTCTAGCAGCAGTTGATGCAATATAGGACGTCACAGCAGCTCAGGCAGGAGTTTAAATACAGTATAGATACAGTATAAATAAAATGGAGATCCAATCAGGGTCTAGCTAATTTCCTGGTGGATTCTCCCAAAACTGACAGCTCCAGCAGCACGTCCCAGAAGTTCTGGCAGGAGTTGAAATACAGTATAAATACACTATAAATACAATGGAGATCCAATCAGGGCCTAGCTACTTTCCGGGTGGATTCCCCCGAAACGTACAGCTCTAGCAGCACGTTCCAGCAGCTCTGGCAGGAGTTGAAATAAAGTATAAATACACTATAAATACAATCGAAATCCAATCAGGGCCTAGCTATTTTCCTGGTGGATTCTCCCAAAACTTATAGCTGTAGCAGCAGTTGATGCAATATAGCACGTCCCAGCAGCTCTGGCAGGAGTTGAAATGGAGTAGAAATACAGTATAAATACACTATAAATACAATGAAGATCCAATCAGGGCCTAGGTACTTTCCTGGTGGATTCTCCCAAAACTTACAGCTCTAGGAGCATGTCCCAGAAGCTCTGGCAGGAGTTGAAATGGAGTTTTAATACAATATAAATTCAAGGGAGATCGAATCAGGGCCTAGCTACTTTCCTGGTGGATTCTCCCAAAACTTACAGCTCTAGCAGCATGTTCCAGCAGCTCTGGCAGTTGAAATGGAGTAGAAATACAGTATAAATAAACTATAAACACAATGGAGATCCAATCAGGGCGTAGCTACTTTCCTGGTGGATTCCCCCAAAACTTACAGCTCTAGCAGTACATCCGAGCAGCTCTGGCAGGAGTTGAAATGGAGTTTAAATAAAGTATAAATACACTATAAATACAATCGAAATCCAATCAGGGCCTAGCTATTTTCCTGGTGGATTCTCCCAAAAATTACAGCTTTAGCAGCATGTCCCAGAAGCTCTGGCCGGAGTTGAAATGGAGTTTAAATACAGTATACCGTAAATACACTGGAGATGCAATCAGGGACTAGCTACTTTCCTGGTGGATTCTTCCAAAACGTATAGCTCTAGCAGGAGTTGATGCAATACAGCCCATCCAAGCAGCTCTGGTAGGAATTGAAATGGAGTTGAAATGCAGTATAAATACACTATAAATACAATGAAGATCCAATCAGGGCCTAGCTACTTTCCTGGTGGATTCTCCCAAAACTTACAGCTCTAGCAGCAGTTGATGCAAGATAGGACGTCACAGCAGCTCAGGCAGGAGTTTAAATACAGTATAGATACAGTATAAATAAAATGGAGATCCAATCAGGGTCTAGCTAATTTCCTGGTGGATTCTCCCAAAACTGACAGCTCCAGCAGCACGTCCCAGAAGTTCTGGCAGGAGTTGAAATACAGTATAAATACAGTACAAATACAATGGAGATCCAATCAGGGCCTAGCTACTATCCTGGTGGACTCTCCCAAAACTTACAGCTCTAGCAGCACGTTCCAGCAGCTCTGGCAGGTGTTGAAATGGAGTAGAAATACAGTATAAATACACTATAAATACAATGGAGATCCAATCAGGGCCTAGCTACTTTCCTGGTGGCTTCTCCCAAAACTTACAGCTCTAGCAGTAGTTAATGCAATATAGCACGTCCCAGCAGCTCCGGCAGGAGTTTAAATACAATATAAATACAATGGAGATCCAATCAGGGCCTAGCTACTTTCCTGGTGGATTCCCCCAAAACTTACAGCTCTAGGAGCAGTTGATGCAATATAGGACGTCCCAGCAGCTCAGGCAGGAGTTTAAATACAGTATAGATACAGTATAAATAAAATGGAGATCTAATCAGGGTCTAGCTAATTTCCTGGTGGATTCTCCCAAAACTGACAGCTCCAGCAGCACGTCCCAGAAGTTCTGGCAGGAGTTGAAATACAGTATAAATACAGTATAAATACAATGGAGATCCAATCAGGGCCTTACAGCTGTAAGTTTTGGGAGAATCCACCAGGAAAGTACCTAGGCCCTGATTGGATCTTCATTGTATTTATAGTGTATTTATACTGTATTTCTACTCCATTTCAACTCCTGCCAGAGCTGCTGGGACGTGCTATATTGCATCAACTGCTGCTACAGCTATAAGTTTTGGGAGAAACCAAACAGTAAATTAGCTAGGCCCTGATTGGATCTCCCTTGTATTTATATTGTATTAAAACTCCATTTCTCCCAAAACGTACAGCTCTAGCAGCAGTTGATGCAATATAGCACATCCCAGCAGCTCTGGCAGTAGTTGAAATGGAGTTTAAATACTATATAAACACACTATAAATACAATGGAGATCTAATCGGGGCCTAGCTACTAAAATGGTGGATTCTCCAAAAACTTACAACTCTAGCAGCAGTTGATGCAATATAGCACGTCCCAGCAGCTCTGGTAGGAGTTGAAATGGATTTTAAATACAGTATAAATAAACTATAAATACGATGGAGATCCAATCAGGGCCTAGCTACTTTCCTGGTGGCTTCTCCCAAAACTTACAGCTCTAGGAGCATGTCCCAGAAGCTCTGGCAGGAGTTGAAATGGAGTTTTAATACAATATAAATACAAGGGAGATCGAATCAGGGCCTAGCTACTTTCCTGGTGGATTCCCCCAAAACTTACAGCTCTAGCAGCAGTTGATGCAATATACCACATCCCAGCAGCTCTGGCAGTAGTTGAAATGGAGTATAAATACTATATAAATACACTATAAATACAATGGAGATCCAATCAGGGCCTAGCTACTAAAATGGTGTATTCTCCAAAAACTTACAACTCTAGCAGCAGTTGATGCAATATAGCACGTCCCAGTAGCTCTGATAGGAGTTGAAATGGATTTTAAATACAGTATAAATAAACTTTAAATCCAATGGAGATCCAATAAGGGCCTAGCTACTTTCCTGGTGGCTTCTCCCACAACTTACAGCTCTAGCAGCAGTTAATGCAATATAGGACGTCCCAGGAGCTCCGGCAGGAGTTTAAATACAGTATAAATACAGTATAAATACAATGGAGATCCAATCAGGGCCTAGCTACTTTCCTGGTGGATTCCCCCAAAACTTACAGCTCTAGCAGCATGTTCCAGCAGCTCTGGCAGGAGTTGAAATGGAGTAGAAATACAGTATAAATACACTATAAATACAAGGGAGATCCAATCAGGGCCTAGCTACTTTCTTGGTGGATTCCCCCAAAACTTACAGCTCTAGCAGTACATCCCAGCAGCTCTGGCAGGAGTTGAAATGGAGTTTAATTACACTGTAAATACACTATAAATACAATGGAGATCCAATCAGGGCCTAGCTAATTTCCTGGTGGACTCTCCCAAAACTTACAGCTCTAGCAGCAGTTGATGCAATATAGGACGTCACAGCAGCTCAGGCAGGAGTTTAAATACAGTATAGATACAGTATAAATAAAATGGAGATCCAATCAGGGTCTAGCTAATTTCCTGGTGGATTCTCCCAAAACTGACAGCTCCAGCAGCACGTCCCAGAAGTTCTGGCAGGAGTTGAAATACAGTATAAATACACTATAAATACAATGGAGATCCAATCAGGGCCTAGCTACTTTCCGGGTGGATTCCCCCGAAACGTACAGCTCTAGCAGCACGTTCCAGCAGCTCTGGCAGGAGTTGAAATAAAGTATAAATACACTATAAATACAATCGAAATCCAATCAGGGCCTAGCTATTTTCCTGGTGGATTCTCCCAAAACTTATAGCTGTAGCAGCAGTTGATGCAATATAGCACGTCCCAGCAGCTCTGGCAGGAGTTGAAATGGAGTAGAAATACAGTATAAATACACTATAAATACAATGAAGATCCAATCAGGGCCTAGGTACTTTCCTGGTGGATTCTCCCAAAACTTACAGCTCTAGGAGCATGTCCCAGAAGCTCTGGCAGGAGTTGAAATGGAGTTTTAATACAATATAAATTCAAGGGAGATCGAATCAGGGCCTAGCTACTTTCCTGGTGGATTCTCCCAAAACTTACAGCTCTAGCAGCATGTTCCAGCAGCTCTGGCAGTTGAAATGGAGTAGAAATACAGTATAAATAAACTATAAACACAATGGAGATCCAATCAGGGCGTAGCTACTTTCCTGGTGGATTCCCCCAAAACTTACAGCTCTAGCAGTACATCCGAGCAGCTCTGGCAGGAGTTGAAATGGAGTTTAAATAAAGTATAAATACACTATAAATACAATCGAAATCCAATCAGGGCCTAGCTATTTTCCTGGTGGATTCTCCCAAAAATTACAGCTTTAGCAGCATGTCCCAGAAGCTCTGGCCGGAGTTGAAATGGAGTTTAAATACAGTATACCGTAAATACACTGGAGATGCAATCAGGGACTAGCTACTTTCCTGGTGGATTCTTCCAAAACGTATAGCTCTAGCAGGAGTTGATGCAATACAGCACATCCAAGCAGCTCTGGTAGGAATTGAAATGGAGTTGAAATGCAGTATAAATACACTATAAATACAATGAAGATCCAATCAGGGCCTAGCTACTTTCCTGGTGGATTCTCCCAAAACTTACAGCTCTAGCAGCAGTTGATGCAATATAGGACGTCACAGCAGCTCAGGCAGGAGTTTAAATACAGTATAGATACAGTATAAATAAAATGGAGATCCAATCAGGGTCTAGCTAATTTCCTGGTGGATTCTCCCAAAACTGACAGCTCCAGCAGCACGTCCCAGAAGTTCTGGCAGGAGTTGAAATACAGTATAAATACAGTACAAATACAATGGAGATCCAATCAGGGCCTAGCTACTATCCTGGTGGACTCTCCCAAAACTTACAGCTCTAGCAGCACGTTTCAGCAGCTCTGGCAGGTGTTGAAATGGAGTAGAAATACAGTATAAATACACTATAAATACAATGGAGATCCAATCAGGGCCTAGCTATTTTCCTGGTGGATTCTCCCAAAACTTACAGCTTTAGCAGCGTGTCCCAGAAGCTCTGGCAGGAGTTGAAATGGAGTTTAAATACAGTATAAATACAAGGGAGATCAAATCAGGGCCTAGCTAATTTACTGTTTGGATTCTCCCAAAACTTACAGCTCTAGCAGCAGTTGATGCAATATAGCACGTCCCAGCAGCTCTGGCAGCAGTTAATGAAATATAGCACGTGCCAGCAGCTCCGGCAGGAGTTTAAATACAGTATAAATACAGTATAAATACACTGGAGATCTAATCAGGGCCTAGCTACTTTCCTGGTGGACTCTCCCAAAACGTACAGCTCTAGGAGCATGTACCAGAAGCTCTGGCAGGAGTTGAAATGGAGTTTTAATACAATATAAATACAAGGGAGATCGAATCAGGGCCTAGCTACTTTCCTGGTGGATTCCCCCAAAACTTACAGCTCTAGCAGCAGTTGATGCAATATACCACATCCCAGCAGCTCTGGCAGTAGTTGAAATGGAGTATAAATACTATATAAATACACTATAAATACAATGGAGATCCAATCAGGGCCTAGCTACTAAAATGGTGTATTCTCCAAAAACTTACAACTCTAGCAGCAGTTGATGCAATATAGCACGTCCCAGCAGCTCTGGTAGGAGTTGAAATGGATTTTAAATACAGTATAAATAAACTTTAAATCCAATGGAGATCCAATAAGGGCCTAGCTACTTTCCTGGTGGCTTCTCCCACAACTTACAGCTCTAGCAGCAGTTAATGCAATATAGGACGTCCCAGCAGCTCCGGCAGGAGTTTAAATACAGTATAAATACAGTATAAATACAATGGAGATCAAATCAGGGCCTAGCTACTTTCCTGGTGGATTCCCCCAAAACTTACAGCTCTAGCAGCATGTTCCAGCAGCTCTGGCAGGAGTTGAAATGGAGTAGAAATACAGTATAAATACACTATAAATACAATGAAGATCCAATCAGGGCCTAGCTAATTTCCTGGTGGACTCTCCCAAAACTTACAGCTCTAGCAGCAGTTGATGCAATATAGGACGTCCCAGAAGTTCTGGCAGGAGTTGAAATACAGTATAAATACACTATAAATACAATGGAGATCCAATCAGGGCCTAGCTACTTTCCGGGTGGATTCCCCCGAAACGTACAGCTCTAGCAGCACGTTCCAGCAGCTCTGGCAGGAGTTGAAATAAAGTATAAATACACTATAAATACAATCGAAATCCAATCAGGGCCTAGCTATTTTCCTGGTGGATTCTCCCAAAACTTATAGCTGTAGCAGCAGTTGATGCAATATAGCACGTCCCAGCAGCTCTGGCAGGAGTTGAAATGGAGTAGAAATACAGTATAAATACACTATAAATACAATGAAGATCCAATCAGGGCCTAGGTACTTTCCTGGTGGATTCTCCCAAAACTTACAGCTCTACGAGCATGTCCCAGAAGCTCTGGCAGGAGTTGAAATGGAGTTTTAATACAATATAAATTCAAGGGAGATCGAATCAGGGCCTAGCTACTTTCCTGGTGGATTCTCCCAAAACTTACAGCTCTAGCAGCATGTTCCAGCAGCTCTGGCAGTTGAAATGGAGTAGAAATACAGTATAAATAAACTATAAACACAATGGAGATCCAATCAGGGCCTAGCTACTTTCCTGGTGGATTCCCCCAAAACTTACAGCTCTAGCAGCAGTTGATGCAATATAGCACGTCCCAGCAGCTCTGGCAGGAGTTGAAATAAAGTATAAATACACTATAAATACAATCGAAATCCAATCAGGGCCTAGCTATTTTCCTGGTGGATTCTCCCAAAACTTATAGCTGTAGCAGCAGTTGATGCAATATAGCACGTCCCAGCAGCTCTGGCAGGAGTTGAAATGGAGTAGAAATACAGTATAAATACACTATAAATACAATGAAGATCCAATCAGGGCCTAGGTACTTTCCTGGTGGATTCTCCCAAAACTTACAGCTCTACGAGCATGTCCCAGAAGCTCTGGCAGGAGTTGAAATGGAGTTTTAATACAATATAAATTCAAGGGAGATCGAATCAGGGCCTAGCTACTTTCCTGGTGGATTCTCCCAAAACTTACAGCTCTAGCAGCATGTTCCAGCAGCTCTGGCAGTTGAAATGGAGTAGAAATACAGTATAAATAAACTATAAACACAATGGAGATCCAATCAGGGCCTAGCTACTTTCCTGGTGGATTCCCCCAAAACTTACAGCTCTAGCAGCAGTTGATGCAATATAGCACGTCCCAGCAGCTCTGGTAGGAGTTGAAATGGATTTTAAATACAGTATAAATAAACTATAAATACAATGGAGGTCCAATAAGGGCCTAGCTACTTTCCTGGTGGATTCTCCCAAAACGTACAGCACTAACAGCACGTTCCACCAGCTCTGGCAGGTGTTGAAATGGAGTAGAAATACAGTATAAATACACTATAAATACAATGGAGATCCAATCAGGGCCTAGCTACATTCCTGGTGGATTCTCCCAAAACTTACAGCTCTAGCAGCAGTTGATGCAATATAGGACGTCCCAGCAGCTCTGGCAGGAGTTGAAATAAAGTATAAATACACTATAAATACAATCGAAATCCAATCAGGGCCTAGCTATTTTCCTGGTGGATTCTCCCAAAACTTACAGCTTTAGCAGCGTGTCCCAGAAGCTCTGGCAGGAGTTGAAATGGAGTTTAAATACAGTATAAATACAAGGGAGATCAAATCAGGGCCTAGCTAATTTACTGTTTGGATTCTCCCAAAACTTACAGCTCTAGCAGCAGTTGATGCAATATAGCACGTCCCAGCAGCTCTGGCAGCAGTTAATGAAATATAGCACGTGCCAGCAGCTCCGGCAGGAGTTTAAATACAGTATAAATACAGTATAAATACACTGGAGATCTAATCAGGGCCTAGCTACTTTCCTGGTGGACTCTCCCAAAACGTACAGCTCTAGGAGCATGTACCATAAGCTCTGGCAGGAATTGAAATGGAGTTGAAATGCAGTATAAATACACTATAAATACAATGAAGATCCAATCAGGGGCTACTTTCCTGGTGGATTCTCCCAAAACTTACAGCTCTAGCAGCATGTTCCAGCAGCTCTGACAGGAGTTGAAATGGAGTAGAAATACAGTATAAATACACTATAAATACAATGAAGATCCAATCAGGGCCTAGCTACATTCCTGGTGGATTCTCCCAAAACTTACAGCTCTAGGAGCATGTCCCAGAAGCTCTGGCAGGAGTTGAAATGGAGTTTAAATACTATATAAACACACTATAAATACAATGGAGATCAAATCGGGGCCTAGCTACTAAAATGGTGGATTCTCCAAAAACTTACAACTCTAGCAGCAGTTGATGCAATATAGCACGTCGCAGCAGCTCTGGTAGGAGTTGAAATGGATTTTAAATACAGTATAAATAAACTATAAATACGATGGAGATCCAATCAGGGCCTAGCTACTTTCCTGGTGGCTTCTCCCAAAACTTACAGCTCTAGGAGCATGTCCCAGAAGCTCTGGCAGGAGTTGAAATGGAGTTTTAATACAATATAAATACAAGGGAGATCGAATCAGGGCCTAGCTACTTTCCTGGTGGATTCCCCCAAAACTTACAGCTCTAGCAGCAGTTGATGCAATATACCACATCCCAGCAGCTCTGGCAGTAGTTGAAATGGAGTATAAATACTATATAAATACACTATAAATACAATGGAGATCCAATCAGGGCCTAGCTACTAAAATGGTGTATTCTCCAAAAACTTACAACTCTAGCAGCAGTTGATGCAATATAGCACGTCCCAGTAGCTCTGATAGGAGTTGAAATGGATTTTAAATACAGTATAAATAAACTTTAAATCCAATGGAGATCCAATAAGGGCCTAGCTACTTTCCTGGTGGCTTCTCCCACAACTTACAGCTCTAGCAGCAGTTAATGCAATATAGGACGTCCCAGGAGCTCCGGCAGGAGTTTAAATACAGTATAAATACAGTATAAATACAATGGAGATCCAATCAGGGCCTAGCTACTTTCCTGGTGGATTCCCCCAAAACTTACAGCTCTAGCAGCATGTTCCAGCAGCTCTGGCAGGAGTTGAAATGGAGTAGAAATACAGTATAAATACACTATAAATACAAGGGAGATCCAATCAGGGCCTAGCTACTTTCTTGGTGGATTCCCCCAAAACTTACAGCTCTAGCAGTACATCCCAGCAGCTCTGGCAGGAGTTGAAATGGAGTTTAATTACACTGTAAATACACTATAAATACAATGGAGATCCAATCAGGGCCTAGCTAATTTCCTGGTGGACTCTCCCAAAACTTACAGCTCTAGCAGCAGTTGATGCAATATAGGACGTCACAGCAGCTCAGGCAGGAGTTTAAATACAGTATAGATACAGTATAAATAAAATGGAGATCCAATCAGGGTCTAGCTAATTTCCTGGTGGATTCTCCCAAAACTGACAGCTCCAGCAGCACGTCCCAGAAGTTCTGGCAGGAGTTGAAATACAGTATAAATACACTATAAATACAATGGAGATCCAATCAGGGCCTAGCTACTTTCCGGGTGGATTCCCCCGAAACGTACAGCTCTAGCAGCACGTTCCAGCAGCTCTGGCAGGAGTTGAAATAAAGTATAAATACACTATAAATACAATCGAAATCCAATCAGGGCCTAGCTATTTTCCTGGTGGATTCTCCCAAAACTTATAGCTGTAGCAGCAGTTGATGCAATATAGCACGTCCCAGCAGCTCTGGCAGGAGTTGAAATGGAGTAGAAATACAGTATAAATACACTATAAATACAATGAAGATCCAATCAGGGCCTAGGTACTTTCCTGGTGGATTCTCCCAAAACTTACAGCTCTAGGAGCATGTCCCAGAAGCTCTGGCAGGAGTTGAAATGGAGTTTTAATACAATATAAATTCAAGGGAGATCGAATCAGGGCCTAGCTACTTTCCTGGTGGATTCTCCCAAAACTTACAGCTCTAGCAGCATGTTCCAGCAGCTCTGGCAGTTGAAATGGAGTAGAAATACAGTATAAATAAACTATAAACACAATGGAGATCCAATCAGGGCGTAGCTACTTTCCTGGTGGATTCCCCCAAAACTTACAGCTCTAGCAGTACATCAGAGCAGCTCTGGCAGGAGTTGAAATGGAGTTTAAATAAAGTATAAATACACTATAAATACAATCGAAATCCAATCAGGGCCTAGCTATTTTCCTGGTGGATTCTCCCAAAAATTACAGCTTTAGCAGCATGTCCCAGAAGCTCTGGCCGGAGTTGAAATGGAGTTTAAATACAGTATACCGTAAATACACTGGAGATGCAATCAGGGACTAGCTACTTTCCTGGTGGATTCTTCCAAAACGTATAGCTCTAGCAGGAGTTGATGCAATACAGCACATCCAAGCAGCTCTGGTAGGAATTGAAATGGAGTTGAAATGCAGTATAAATACACTATAAATACAATGGAGATCCAATCAGGGCCTAGCTACTTTCCTGGTGGATTCCCCCAAAACTTACAGCTCTAGGAGCAGTTGATGCAATACAGGACGTCCCAGCAGCTCAGGCAGGAGTTTAAATACAGTATAGATACAGTATAAATAAAATGGAGATCTAATCAGGGTCTAGCTAATTTCCTGGTGGATTCTCCCAAAACTGACAGCTCCAGCAGCACGTCCCAGAAGTTCTGGCAGGAGTTGAAATACAGTATAAATACAGTATAAATACAATGGAGATCCAATCAGGGCCTTACAGCTGTAAGTTTTGGGAGAATCCACCAGGAAAGTACCTAGGCCCTGATTGGATCTTCATTGTATTTATAGTGTATTTATACTGTATTTCTACTCCATTTCAACTCCTGCCAGAGCTGCTGGGACGTGCTATATTGCATCAACTGCTGCTACAGCTATAAGTTTTGGGAGAAACCAAACAGTAAATTAGCTAGGCCCTGATTGGATCTCCCTTGTATTTATATTGTATTAAAACTCCATTTCTCCCAAAACGTACAGCTCTAGCAGCAGTTGATGCAATATAGCACATCCCAGCAGCTCTGGCAGTAGTTGAAATGGAGTTTAAATACTATATAAACACACTATAAATACAATGGAGATCAAATCGGGGCCTAGCTACTAAAATGGTGGATTCTCCAAAAACTTACAACTCTAGCAGCAGTTGATGCAATATAGCACGTCCCAGCAGCTCTGGTAGGAGTTGAAATGGATTTTAAATACAGTATAAATAAACTATAAATACGATGGAGATCCAATCAGGGCCTAGCTACTTTCCTGGTGGCTTCTCCCAAAACTTACAGCTCTAGGAGCATGTCCCAGAAGCTCTGGCAGGAGTTGAAATGGAGTTTTAATACAATATAAATACAAGGGAGATCGAATCAGGGCCTAGCTACTTTCCTGGTGGATTCCCCCAAAACTTACAGCTCTAGCAGCAGTTGATGCAATATACCACATCCCAGCAGCTCTGGCAGTAGTTGAAATGGAGTATAAATACTATATAAATACACTATAAATACAATGGAGATCCAATCAGGGCCTAGCTACTAAAATGGTGTATTCTCCAAAAACTTACAACTCTAGCAGCAGTTGATGCAATATAGCACGTCCCAGTAGCTCTGATAGGAGTTGAAATGGATTTTAAATACAGTATAAATAAACTTTAAATCCAATGGAGATCCAATAAGGGCCTAGCTACTTTCCTGGTGGCTTCTCCCACAACTTACAGCTCTAGCAGCAGTTAATGCAATATAGGACGTCCCAGGAGCTCCGGCAGGAGTTTAAATACAGTATAAATACAGTATAAATACAATGGAGATCCAATCAGGGCCTAGCTACTTTCCTGGTGGATTCCCCCAAAACTTACAGCTCTAGCAGCATGTTCCAGCAGCTCTGGCAGGAGTTGAAATGGAGTAGAAATACAGTATAAATACACTATAAATACAAGGGAGATCCAATCAGGGCCTAGCTACTTTCTTGGTGGATTCCCCCAAAACTTACAGCTCTAGCAGTACATCCCAGCAGCTCTGGCAGGAGTTGAAATGGAGTTTAATTACACTGTAAATACACTATAAATACAATGGAGATCCAATCAGGGCCTAGCTAATTTCCTGGTGGACTCTCCCAAAACTTACAGCTCTAGCAGCAGTTGATGCAATATAGGACGTCACAGCGGCTCAGGCAGGAGTTTAAATACAGTATAGATACAGTATAAATAAAATGGAGATCCAATCAGGGTCTAGCTAATTTCCTGGTGGATTCTCCCAAAACTGACAGCTCCAGCAGCACGTCCCAGAAGTTCTGGCAGGAGTTGAAATACAGTATAAATACACTATAAATACAATGGAGATCCAATCAGGGCCTAGCTACTTTCCGGGTGGATTCCCCCGAAACGTACAGCTCTAGCAGCACGTTCCAGCAGCTCTGGCAGGAGTTGAAATAAAGTATAAATACACTATAAATACAATCGAAATCCAATCAGGGCCTAGCTATTTTCCTGGTGGATTCTCCCAAAACTTATAGCTGTAGCAGCAGTTGATGCAATATAGCACGTCCCAGCAGCTCTGGCAGGAGTTGAAATGGAGTAGAAATACAGTATAAATACACTATAAATACAATGAAGATCCAATCAGGGCCTAGGTACTTTCCTGGTGGATTCTCCCAAAACTTACAGCTCTAGGAGCATGTCCCAGAAGCTCTGGCAGGAGTTGAAATGGAGTTTTAATACAATATAAATTCAAGGGAGATCGAATCAGGGCCTAGCTACTTTCCTGGTGGATTCTCCCAAAACTTACAGCTCTAGCAGCATGTTCCAGCAGCTCTGGCAGTTGAAATGGAGTAGAAATACAGTATAAATAAACTATAAACACAATGGAGATCCAATCAGGGCGTAGCTACTTTCCTGGTGGATTCCCCCAAAACTTACAGCTCTAGCAGTACATCCGAGCAGCTCTGGCAGGAGTTGAAATGGAGTTTAAATAAAGTATAAATACACTATAAATACAATCGAAATCCAATCAGGGCCTAGCTATTTTCCTGGTGGATTCTCCCAAAAATTACAGCTTTAGCAGCATGTCCCAGAAGCTCTGGCCGGAGTTGAAATGGAGTTTAAATACAGTATACCGTAAATACACTGGAGATGCAATCAGGGACTAGCTACTTTCCTGGTGGATTCTTCCAAAACGTATAGCTCTAGCAGGAGTTGATGCAATACAGCACATCCAAGCAGCTCTGGTAGGAATTGAAATGGAGTTGAAATGCAGTATAAATACACTATAAATACAATGAAGATCCAATCAGGGCCTAGCTACTTTCCTGGTGGATTCTCCCAAAACTTACAGCTCTAGCAGCAGTTGATGCAATATAGGACGTCACAGCAGCTCAGGCAGGAGTTTAAATACAGTATAGATACAGTATAAATAAAATGGAGATCCAATCAGGGTCTAGCTAATTTCCTGGTGGATTCTCCCAAAACTGACAGCTCCAGCAGCACGTCCCAGAAGTTCTGGCAGGAGTTGAAATACAGTATAAATACAGTACAAATACAATGGAGATCCAATCAGGGCCTAGCTACTATCCTGGTGGACTCTCCCAAAACTTACAGCTCTAGCAGCACGTTTCAGCAGCTCTGGCAGGTGTTGAAATGGAGTAGAAATACAGTATAAATACACTATAAATACAATGGAGATCCAATCAGGGCCTAGCTACTTTCCTGGTGGCTTCTCCCAAAACTTACAGCTCTAGCAGTAGTTAATGCAATATAGCATGTCCCAGCAGCTCCGGCAGGAGTTTAAATACAATATAAATACAATGGAGATCCAATCAGGGCCTAGCTACTTTCCTGGTGGATTCCCCCAAAACTTACAGCTCTAGGAGCAGTTGATGCAATATAGGACGTCCCAGCAGCTCAGGCAGGAGTTTAAATACAGTATAGATACAGTATAAATAAAATGGAGATCTAATCAGGGTCTAGCTAATTTCCTGGTGGATTCTCCCAAAACTGACAGCTCCAGCAGCACGTCCCAGAAGTTCTGGCAGGAGTTGAAATACAGTATAAATACAGTATAAATACAATGGAGATCCAATCAGGGCCTTACAGCTGTAAGTTTTGGGAGAATCCACCAGGAAAGTACCTAGGCCCTGATTGGATCTTCATTGTATTTATAGTGTATTTATACTGTATTTCTACTCCATTTCAACTCCTGCCAGAGCTGCTGGGACGTGCTATATTGCATCAACTGCTGCTACAGCTATAAGTTTTGGGAGAAACCAAACAGTAAATTAGCTAGGCCCTGATTGGATCTCCCTTGTATTTATATTGTATTAAAACTCCATTTCTCCCAAAACGTACAGCTCTAGCAGCAGTTGATGCAATATAGCACATCCCAGCAGCTCTGGCAGTAGTTGAAATGGAGTTTAAATACTATATAAACACACTATAAATACAATGGAGATCTAATCGGGGCCTAGCTACTAAAATGGTGGATTCTCCAAAAACTTACAACTCTAGCAGCAGTTGATGCAATATAGCACGTCCCAGCAGCTCTGGTAGGAGTTGAAATGGATTTTAAATACAGTATAAATAAACTATAAAGACGATGGAGATCCAATCAGGGCCTAGCTACTTTCCTGGTGGCTTCTCCCAAAACTTACAGCTCTAGGAGCATGTCCCAGAAGCTCTGGCAGGAGTTGAAATGGAGTTTTAATACAATATAAATACAAGGGAGATCGAATCAGGGCCTAGCTACTTTCCTGGTGGATTCCCCCAAAACTTACAGCTCTAGCAGCAGTTGATGCAATATACCACATCCCAGTAGCTTTGGTAGGAGTTGAAATGGATTTTAAATACAGTATAAATAAACTTTAAATCCAATGGAGATCCAATAAGGGCCTAGCTACTTTCCTGGTGGCTTCTCCCACAACTTACAGCTCTAGCAGCAGTTAATGCAATATAGGACGTCCCAGCAGCTCCGGCAGGAGTTTAAATACAGTATAAATACAGTATAAATACAATGGAGATCCAATCAGGGCCTAGCTACTTTCCTGGTGGATTCCCCCAAAACTTACAGCTCTAGCAGCATGTTCCAGCAGCTCTGGCAGGAGTTGAAATGGAGTAGAAATACACTATAAATACAAGGGAGATCCAATCAGGGCCTAGCTATTTTCTTGGTGGATTCCCCCAAAACTTACAGCTCTAGCAGTACATCCCAGCAGCTCTGGCAGGAGTTGAAATGGAGTTTAATTACACTGTAAATACACTATAAATACAATGGAGATCCAATCAGGGCCTAGCTAATTTCCTGGTGGACTCTCCCAAAACTTACAGCTCTAGCAGCAGTTGATGCAATATAGGACGTCACAGCAGCTCAGGCAGGAGTTTAAATACAGTATAGATACAGTATAAATAAAATGGAGATCCAATCAGGGTCTAGCTAATTTCCTGGTGGATTCTCCCAAAACTTACAGCTCTAGCAGCAGTTGATGCAATATAGGACGTCACAGCAGCTCAGGCAGGAGTTTAAATACAGTATAGATACAGTATAAATAAAATGGAGATCCAATCAGGGTCTAGCTAATTTCCTGGTGGATTCTCCCAAAACTGACAGCTCCAGCAGCACGTCCCAGAAGTTCTGGCAGGAGTTGAAATACAGTATAAATACACTATAAATACAATGGAGATCCAATCAGGGCCTAGCTACTTTCCGGGTGGATTCCCCCGAAACGTACAGCTCTAGCAGCACGTTCCAGCAGCTCTGGCAGGAGTTGAAATAAAGTATAAATACACTATAAATACAATCGAAATCCAATCAGGGCCTAGCTATTTTCCTGGTGGATTCTCCCAAAACTTATAGCTGTAGCAGCAGTTGATGCAATATAGCACGTCCCAGCAGCTCTGGCAGGAGTTGAAATGGAGTAGAAATACAGTATAAATACACTATAAATACAATGAAGATCCAATCAGGGCCTAGGTACTTTCCTGGTGGATTCTCCCAAAACTTACAGCTCTAGGAGCATGTCCCAGAAGCTCTGGCAGGAGTTGAAATGGAGTTTTAATACAATATAAATTCAAGGGAGATCGAATCAGGGCCTAGCTACTTTCCTGGTGGATTCTCCCAAAACTTACAGCTCTAGCAGCATGTTCCAGCAGCTCTGGCAGTTGAAATGGAGTAGAAATACAGTATAAATAAACTATAAACACAATGGAGATCCAATCAGGGCGTAGCTACTTTCCTGGTGGATTCCCCCAAAACTTACAGCTCTAGCAGTACATCCGAGCAGCTCTGGCAGGAGTTGAAATGGAGTTTAAATAAAGTATAAATACACTATAAATACAATCGAAATCCAATCAGGGCCTAGCTATTTTCCTGGTGGATTCTCCCAAAAATTACAGCTTTAGCAGCATGTCCCAGAAGCTCTGGCCGGAGTTGAAATGGAGTTTAAATACAGTATACCGTAAATACACTGGAGATGCAATCAGGGACTAGCTACTTTCCTGGTGGATTCTTCCAAAACGTATAGCTCTAGCAGGAGTTGATGCAATACAGCACATCCAAGCAGCTCTGGTAGGAATTGAAATGGAGTTGAAATGCAGTATAAATACACTATAAATACAATGAAGATCCAATCAGGGCCTAGCTACTTTCCTGGTGGATTCTCCCAAAACTTACAGCTCTAGCAGCAGTTGATGCAATATAGGACGTCACAGCAGCTCAGGCAGGAGTTTAAATACAGTATAGATACAGTATAAATAAAATGGAGATCCAATCAGGGTCTAGCTAATTTCCTGGTGGATTCTCCCAAAACTGACAGCTCCAGCAGCACGTCCCAGAAGTTCTGGCAGGAGTTGAAATACAGTATAAATACAGTACAAATACAATGGAGATCCAATCAGGGCCTAGCTACTATCCTGGTGGACTCTCCCAAAACTTACAGCTCTAGCAGCACGTTTCAGCAGCTCTGGCAGGTGTTGAAATGGAGTAGAAATACAGTATAAATACACTATAAATACAATGGAGATCCAATCAGGGCCTAGCTACTTTCCTGGTGGCTTCTCCCAAAACTTACAGCTCTAGCAGTAGTTAATGCAATATAGCATGTCCCAGCAGCTCCGGCAGGAGTTTAAATACAATATAAATACAATGGAGATCCAATCAGGGCCTAGCTACTTTCCTGGTGGATTCCCCCAAAACTTACAGCTCTAGGAGCAGTTGATGCAATATAGGACGTCCCAGCAGCTCAGGCAGGAGTTTAAATACAGTATAGATACAGTATAAATAAAATGGAGATCTAATCAGGGTCTAGCTAATTTCCTGGTGGATTCTCCCAAAACTGACAGCTCCAGCAGCACGTCCCAGAAGTTCTGGCAGGAGTTGAAATACAGTATAAATACAGTATAAATACAATGGAGATCCAATCAGGGCCTTACAGCTGTAAGTTTTGGGAGAATCCACCAGGAAAGTACCTAGGCCCTGATTGGATCTTCATTGTATTTATAGTGTATTTATACTGTATTTCTACTCCATTTCAACTCCTGCCAGAGCTGCTGGGACGTGCTATATTGCATCAACTGCTGCTACAGCTATAAGTTTTGGGAGAAACCAAACAGTAAATTAGCTAGGCCCTGATTGGATCTCCCTTGTATTTATATTGTATTAAAACTCCATTTCTCCCAAAACGTACAGCTCTAGCAGCAGTTGATGCAATATAGCACATCCCAGCAGCTCTGGCAGTAGTTGAAATGGAGTTTAAATACTATATAAACACACTATAAATACAATGGAGATCTAATCGGGGCCTAGCTACTAAAATGGTGGATTCTCCAAAAACTTACAACTCTAGCAGCAGTTGATGCAATATAGCACGTCCCAGCAGCTCTGGTAGGAGTTGAAATGGATTTTAAATACAGTATAAATAAACTATAAAGACGATGGAGATCCAATCAGGGCCTAGCTACTTTCCTGGTGGCTTCTCCCAAAACTTACAGCTCTAGGAGCATGTCCCAGAAGCTCTGGCAGGAGTTGAAATGGAGTTTTAATACAATATAAATACAAGGGAGATCGAATCAGGGCCTAGCTACTTTCCTGGTGGATTCCCCCAAAACTTACAGCTCTAGCAGCAGTTGATGCAATATACCACATCCCAGTAGCTTTGGTAGGAGTTGAAATGGATTTTAAATACAGTATAAATAAACTTTAAATCCAATGGAGATCCAATAAGGGCCTAGCTACTTTCCTGGTGGCTTCTCCCACAACTTACAGCTCTAGCAGCAGTTAATGCAATATAGGACGTCCCAGCAGCTCCGGCAGGAGTTTAAATACAGTATAAATACAGTATAAATACAATGGAGATCCAATCAGGGCCTAGCTACTTTCCTGGTGGATTCCCCCAAAACTTACAGCTCTAGCAGCATGTTCCAGCAGCTCTGGCAGGAGTTGAAATGGAGTAGAAATACACTATAAATACAAGGGAGATCCAATCAGGGCCTAGCTATTTTCTTGGTGGATTCCCCCAAAACTTACAGCTCTAGCAGTACATCCCAGCAGCTCTGGCAGGAGTTGAAATGGAGTTTAATTACACTGTAAATACACTATAAATACAATGGAGATCCAATCAGGGCCTAGCTAATTTCCTGGTGGACTCTCCCAAAACTTACAGCTCTAGCAGCAGTTGATGCAATATAGGACGTCACAGCAGCTCAGGCAGGAGTTTAAATACAGTATAGATACAGTATAAATAAAATGGAGATCCAATCAGGGTCTAGCTAATTTCCTGGTGGATTCTCCCAAAACTTACAGCTCTAGCAGCAGTTGATGCAATATAGGACGTCACAGCAGCTCAGGCAGGAGTTTAAATACAGTATAGATACAGTATAAATAAAATGGAGATCCAATCAGGGTCTAGCTAATTTCCTGGTGGATTCTCCCAAAACTGACAGCTCCAGCAGCACGTCCCAGAAGTTCTGGCAGGAGTTGAAATACAGTATAAATACACTATAAATACAATGGAGATCCAATCAGGGCCTAGCTACTTTCCGGGTGGATTCCCCCGAAACGTACAGCTCTAGCAGCACGTTCCAGCAGCTCTGGCAGGAGTTGAAATAAAGTATAAATACACTATAAATACAATCGAAATCCAATCAGGGCCTAGCTATTTTCCTGGTGGATTCTCCCAAAACTTATAGCTGTAGCAGCAGTTGATGCAATATAGCACGTCCCAGCAGCTCTGGCAGGAGTTGAAATGGAGTAGAAATACAGTATAAATACACTATAAATACAATGAAGATCCAATCAGGGCCTAGGTACTTTCCTGGTGGATTCTCCCAAAACTTACAGCTCTAGGAGCATGTCCCAGAAGCTCTGGCAGGAGTTGAAATGGAGTTTTAATACAATATAAATTCAAGGGAGATCGATTCAGGGCCTAGCTACTTTCCTGGTGGATTCTCCCAAAACTTACAGCTCTAGCAGCATGTTCCAGCAGCTCTGGCAGTTGAAATGGAGTAGAAATACAGTATAAATAAACTATAAACACAATGGAGATCCAATCAGGGCGTAGCTACTTTCCTGGTGGATTCCCCCAAAACTTACAGCTCTAGCAGTACATCCGAGCAGCTCTGGCAGGAGTTGAAATGGAGTTTAAATAAAGTATAAATACACTATAAATACAATCGAAATCCAATCAGGGCCTAGCTATTTTCCTGGTGGATTCTCCCAAAAATTACAGCTTTAGCAGCATGTCCCAGAAGCTCTGGCCAGAGTTGAAATGGAGTTTAAATACAGTATACCGTAAATACACTGGAGATGCAATCAGGGACTAGCTACTTTCCTGGTGGATTCTTCCAAAACGTATAGCTCTAGCAGGAGTTGATGCAATACAGCACATCCAAGCAGCTCTGGTAGGAATTGAAATGGAGTTGAAATGCAGTATAAATACACTATAAATACAATGAAGATCCAATCAGGGCCTAGCTACTTTCCTGGTGGATTCTCCCAAAACTTACAGCTCTAGCAGCAGTTGATGCAATATAGGACGTCACAGCAGCTCAGGCAGGAGTTTAAATACAGTATAGATACAGTATAAATAAAATGGAGATCCAATCAGGGTCTAGCTAATTTCCTGGTGGATTCTCCCAAAACTGACAGCTCCAGCAGCACGTCCCAGAAGTTCTGGCAGGAGTTGAAATACAGTATAAATACAGTACAAATACAATGGAGATCCAATCAGGGCCTAGCTACTATCCTGGTGGACTCTCCCAAAACTTACAGCTCTAGCAGCACGTTCCAGCAGCTCTGGCAGGTGTTGAAATGGAGTAGAAATACAGTATAAATACACTATAAATACAATGGAGATCCAATCAGGGCCTAGCTACTTTCCTGGTGGCTTCTCCCAAAACTTACAGCTCTAGCAGTAGTTAATGCAATATAGCACGATCCAGCAGCTCCGGCAGGAGTTTAAATACAATATAAATACAATGGAGATCCAATCAGGGCCTAGCTACTTTCCTGGTGGATTCCCCCAAAACTTACAGCTCTAGGAGCAGTTGATGCAATATAGGACGTCCCAGCAGCTCAGGCAGGAGTTTAAATACAGTATAGATACAGTATAAATAAAATGGAGATCTAATCAGGGTCTAGCTAATTTCCTGGTGGATTCTCCCAAAACTGACAGCTCCAGCAGCACGTCCCAGAAGTTCTGGCAGGAGTTGAAATACAGTATAAATACAGTATAAATACAATGGAGATCCAATCAGGGCCTTACAGCTGTAAGTTTTGGGAGAATCCACCAGGAAAGTACCTAGGCCCTGATTGGATCTTCATTGTATTTATAGTGTATTTATACTGTATTTCTACTCCATTTCAACTCCTGCCAGAGCTGCTGGGACGTGCTATATTGCATCAACTGCTGCTACAGCTATAAGTTTTGGGAGAAACCAAACAGTAAATTAGCTAGGCCCTGATTGGATCTCCCTTGTATTTATATTGTATTAAAACTCCATTTCTCCCAAAACGTACAGCTCTAGCAGCAGTTGATGCAATATAGCACATCCCAGCAGCTCTGGCAGTAGTTGAAATGGAGTTTAAATACTATATAAACACACTATAAATACAATGGAGATCTAATCGGGGCCTAGCTACTAAAATGGTGGATTCTCCAAAAACTTACAACTCTAGCAGCAGTTGATGCAATATAGCACGTCCCAGCAGCTCTGGTAGGAGTTGAAATGGATTTTAAATACAGTATAAATAAACTATAAATACGATGGAGATCCAATCAGGGCCTAGCTACTTTCCTGGTGGCTTCTCCCAAAACTTACAGCTCTAGGAGCATGTCCCAGAAGCTCTGGCAGGAGTTGAAATGGAGTTTTAATACAATATAAATACAAGGGAGATCGAATCAGGGCCTAGCTACTTTCCTGGTGGCTTCTCCCACAACTTACAGCTCTAGCAGCAGTTAATGCAATATAGGATGTCCCAGGAGCTCCGGCAGGAGTTTAAATACAGTATAAATACAGTATAAATACAATGGAGATCCAATCAGGGCCTAGCTACTTTCCTGGTGGATTCCCCCAAAACTTACAGCTCTAGCAGTATGTTCCAGCAGCTCTGGCAGGAGTTGAAATGGAGTAGAAATACAGTATAAATACACTATAAATACAAGGGAGATCCAATCAGGGCCTAGCTACTTTCTTGGTGGATTCCCCCAAAACTTACAGCTCTAGCAGTACATCCCAGCAGCTCTGGCAGGAGTTGAAATGGAGTTTAATTACACTGTAAATACGCTATAAATACAATGGAGATCCAATCAGGGCCTAGCTAATTTCCTGGTGGACTCTCCCAAAACTTACAGCTCTAGCAGCAGTTGATGCAATATAGGACGTCACAGCAGCTCAGGCAGGAGTTTAAATACAGTATAGATACAGTATAAATAAAATGGAGATCCAATCAGGGTCTAGCTAATTTCCTGGTGGATTCTCCCAAAACTGACAGCTCCAGCAGCACGTCCCAGAAGTTCTGGCAGGAGTTGAAATACAGTATAAATACACTATAAATACAATGGAGATCCAATCAGGGCCTAGCTACTTTCCGGGTGGATTCCCCCGAAACGTACAGCTCTAGCAGCACGTTCCAGCAGCTCTGGCAGGAGTTGAAATAAAGTATAAATACACTATAAATACAATCGAAATCCAATCAGGGCCTAGCTATTTTCCTGGTGGATTCTCCCAAAACTTATAGCTGTAGCAGCAGTTGATGCAATATAGCACGTCCCAGCAGCTCTGGCAGGAGTTGAAATGGAGTAGAAATACAGTATAAATACACTATAAATACAATGAAGATCCAATCAGGGCCTAGGTACTTTCCTGGTGGATTCTCCCAAAACTTACAGCTCTAGGAGCATGTCCCAGAAGCTCTGGCAGGAGTTGAAATGGAGTTTTAATACAATATAAATTCAAGGGAGATCGAATCAGGGCCTAGCTACTTTCCTGGTGGATTCTCCCAAAACTTACAGCTCTAGCAGCATGTTCCAGCAGCTCTGGCAGTTGAAATGGAGTAGAAATACAGTATAAATAAACTATAAACACAATGGAGATCCAATCAGGGCGTAGCTACTTTCCTGGTGGATTCCCCCAAAACTTACAGCTCTAGCAGTACATCCGAGCAGCTCTGGCAGGAGTTGAAATGGAGTTTAAATAAAGTATAAATACACTATAAATACAATCGAAATCCAATCAGGGCCTAGCTATTTTCCTGGTGGATTCTCCCAAAAATTACAGCTTTAGCAGCATGTCCCAGAAGCTCTGGCCGGAGTTGAAATGGAGTTTAAATACAGTATACCGTAAATACACTGGAGATGCAATCAGGGACTAGCTACTTTCCTGGTGGATTCTTCCAAAACGTATAGCTCTAGCAGGAGTTGATGCAATACAGCACATCCAAGCAGCTCTGGTAGGAATTGAAATGGAGTTGAAATGCAGTATAAATACACTATAAATACAATGAAGATCCAATCAGGGCCTAGCTACTTTCCTGGTGGATTCTCCCAAAACTTACAGCTCTAGCAGCAGTTGATGCAATATAGGACGTCACAGCAGCTCAGGCAGGAGTTTAAATACAGTATAGATACAGTATAAATAAAATGGAGATCCAATCAGGGTCTAGCTAATTTCCTGGTGGATTCTCCCAAAACTGACAGCTCCAGCAGCACGTCCCAGAAGTTCTGGCAGGAGTTGAAATACAGTATAAATACAGTACAAATACAATGGAGATCCAATCAGGGCCTAGCTACTATCCTGGTGGACTCTCCCAAAACTTACAGCTCTAGCAGCACGTTCCAGCAGCTCTGGCAGGTGTTGAAATGGAGTAGAAATACAGTATAAATACACTATAAATACAATGGAGATCCAATCAGGGCCTAGCTACTTTCCTGGTGGCTTCTCCCAAAACTTACAGCTCTAGCAGTAGTTAATGCAATATAGCACGTCCCAGCAGCTCCGGCAGGAGTTTAAATACAATATAAATACAATGGAGATCCAATCAGGGCCTAGCTACTTTCCTGGTGGATTCCCCCAAAACTTACAGCTCTAGGAGCAGTTGATGCAATATAGCACGTCCCAGCAGCTCAGGCAGGAGTTTAAATACAGTATAGATACAGTATAAATAAAATGGAGATCTAATCAGGGTCTAGCTAATTTCCTGGTGGATTCTCCCAAAACTGACAGCTCCAGCAGCACGTCCCAGAAGTTCTGGCAGGAGTTGAAATACAGTATAAATACAGTATAAATACAATGGAGATCCAATCAGGGCCTTACAGCTGTAAGTTTTGGGAGAATCCACCAGGAAAGTACCTAGGCCCTGATTGGATCTTCATTGTATTTATAGTGTATTTATACTGTATTTCTACTCCATTTCAACTCCTGCCAGAGCTGCTGGGACGTGCTATATTGCATCAACTGCTGCTACAGCTATAAGTTTTGGGAGAAACCAAACAGTAAATTAGCTAGGCCCTGATTGGATCTCCCTTGTATTTATATTGTATTAAAACTCCATTTCTCCCAAAACTTACAACTCTAGCAGCAGTTGATGCAATATAGCACGTCCCAGCAGCTCTGGTAGGAGTTGAAATGGATTTTAAATACAGTATAAATAAACTATAAATACGATGGAGATCCAATCAGGGCCTAGCTACTTTCCTGGTGGCTTCTCCCAAAACTTACAGCTCTAGGAGCATGTCCCAGAAGCTCTGGCAGGAGTTGAAATGGAGTTTTAATACAATATAAATACAAGGGAGATCGAATCAGGGCCTAGCTACTTTCCTGGTGGATTCCCCCAAAACTTACAGCTCTAGCAGCAGTTGATGCAATATACCACATCCCAGCAGCTCTGGCAGTAGTTGAAATGGAGTATAAATACTATATAAATACACTATAAATACAATGGAGATCCAATCAGGGCCTAGCTACTAAAATGGTGTATTCTCCAAAAACTTACAACTCTAGCAGCAGTTGATGCAATATAGCACGTCCCAGTAGCTCTGATAGGAGTTGAAATGGATTTTAAATACAGTATAAATAAACTTTAAATCCAATGGAGATCCAATAAGGGCCTAGCTACTTTCCTGGTGGCTTCTCCCACAACTTACAGCTCTAGCAGCAGTTAATGCAATATAGGACGTCCCAGGAGCTCCGGCAGGAGTTTAAATACAGTATAAATACAGTATAAATACAATGGAGATCCAATCAGGGCCTAGCTACTTTCCTGGTGGATTCCCCCAAAACTTACAGCTCTAGCAGCATGTTCCAGCAGCTCTGGCAGGAGTTGAAATGGAGTAGAAATACAGTATAAATACACTATAAATACAAGGGAGATCCAATCAGGGCCTAGCTACTTTCTTGGTGGATTCCCCCAAAACTTACAGCTCTAGCAGTACATCCCAGCAGCTCTGGCAGGAGTTGAAATGGAGTTTAATTACACTGTAAATACACTATAAATACAATGGAGATCCAATCAGGGCCTAGCTAATTTCCTGGTGGACTCTCCCAAAACTTACAGCTCTAGCAGCAGTTGATGCAATATAGGACGTCACAGCAGCTCAGGCAGGAGTTTAAATACAGTATAGATACAGTATAAATAAAATGGAGATCCAATCAGGGTCTAGCTAATTTCCTGGTGGATTCTCCCAAAACTGACAGCTCCAGCAGCACGTCCCAGAAGTTCTGGCAGGAGTTGAAATACAGTATAAATACACTATAAATACAATGGAGATCCAATCAGGGCCTAGCTACTTTCCGGGTGGATTCCCCCGAAACGTACAGCTCTAGCAGCACGTTCCAGCAGCTCTGGCAGGAGTTGAAATAAAGTATAAATACACTATAAATACAATCGAAATCCAATCAGGGCCTAGCTATTTTCCTGGTGGATTCTCCCAAAACTTATAGCTGTAGCAGCAGTTGATGCAATATAGCACGTCCCAGCAGCTCTGGCAGGAGTTGAAATGGAGTAGAAATACAGTATAAATACACTATAAATACAATGAAGATCCAATCAGGGCCTAGGTACTTTCCTGGTGGATTCTCCCAAAACTTACAGCTCTAGGAGCATGTCCCAGAAGCTCTGGCAGGAGTTGAAATGGAGTTTTAATACAATATAAATTCAAGGGAGATCGAATCAGGGCCTAGCTACTTTCCTGGTGGATTCTCCCAAAACTTACAGCTCTAGCAGCATGTTCCAGCAGCTCTGGCAGTTGAAATGGAGTAGAAATACAGTATAAATAAACTATAAACACAATGGAGATCCAATCAGGGCGTAGCTACTTTCCTGGTGGATTCCCCCAAAACTTACAGCTCTAGCAGTACATCCGAGCAGCTCTGGCAGGAGTTGAAATGGAGTTTAAATAAAGTATAAATACACTATAAATACAATCGAAATCCAATCAGGGCCTAGCTATTTTCCTGGTGGATTCTCCCAAAAATTACAGCTTTAGCAGCATGTCCCAGAAGCTCTGGCCGGAGTTGAAATGGAGTTTAAATACAGTATACCGTAAATACACTGGAGATGCAATCAGGGACTAGCTACTTTCCTGGTGGATTCTTCCAAAACGTATAGCTCTAGCAGGAGTTGATGCAATACAGCACATCCAAGCAGCTCTGGTAGGAATTGAAATGGAGTTGAAATGCAGTATAAATACACTATAAATACAATGAAGATCCAATCAGGGCCTAGCTACTTTCCTGGTGGACTCTCCCAAAACTTACAGCTCTAGCAGCACGTTCCAGCAGCTCTGGCAGGTGTTGAAATGGAGTAGAAATACAGTATAAATACACTATAAATACAATGGAGATCCAATCAGGGCCTAGCTACTTTCCTGGTGGCTTCTCCCAAAACTTACAGCTCTAGCAGTAGTTAATGCAATATAGCACGTCCCAGCAGCTCCGGCAGGAGTTTAAATACAATATAAATACAATGGAGATCCAATCAGGGCCTAGCTACTTTCCTGGTGGATTCCCCCAAAACTTACAGCTCTAGGAGCAGTTGATGCAATACAGGACGTCCCAGCAGCTCAGGCAGGAGTTTAAATACAGTATAGATACAGTATAAATAAAATGGAGATCTAATCAGGGTCTAGCTAATTTCCTGGTGGATTCTCCCAAAACTGACAGCTCCAGCAGCACGTCCCAGAAGTTCTGGCAGGAGTTGAAATACAGTATAAATACAGTATAAATACAATGGAGATCCAATCAGGGCCTTACAGCTGTAAGTTTTGGGAGAATCCACCAGGAAAGTACCTAGGCCCTGATTGGATCTTCATTGTATTTATAGTGTATTTATACTGTATTTCTACTCCATTTCAACTCCTGCCAGAGCTGCTGGGACGTGCTATATTGCATCAACTGCTGCTACAGCTATAAGTTTTGGGAGAAACCAAACAGTAAATTAGCTAGGCCCTGATTGGATCTCCCTTGTATTTATATTGTATTAAAACTCCATTTCTCCCAAAACGTACAGCTCTAGCAGCAGTTGATGCAATATAGCACATCCCAGCAGCTCTGGCAGTAGTTGAAATGGAGTTTAAATACTATATAAACACACTATAAATACAATGGAGATCTAATCGGGGCCTAGCTACTAAAATGGTGGATTCTCCAAAAACTTACAACTCTAGCAGCAGTTGATGCAATATAGCACGTCCCAGCAGCTCTGGTAGGAGTTGAAATGGATTTTAAATACAGTATAAATAAACTATAAATACGATGGAGATCCAATCAGGGCCTAGCTACTTTCCTGGTGGCTTCTCCCAAAACTTACAGCTCTAGGAGCATGTCCCAGAAGCTCTGGCAGGAGTTGAAATGGAGTTTTAATACAATATAAATACAAGGGAGATCGAATCAGGGCCTAGCTACTTTCCTGGTGGCTTCTCCCACAACTTACAGCTCTAGCAGCAGTTAATGCAATATAGGACGTCCCAGGAGCTCCGGCAGGAGTTTAAATACAGTATAAATACAGTATAAATACAATGGAGATCCAATCAGGGCCTAGCTACTTTCCTGGTGGATTCCCCCAAAACTTACAGCTCTAGCAGCATGTTCCAGCAGCTCTGGCAGGAGTTGAAATGGAGTAGAAATACAGTATAAATACACTATAAATACAAGGGAGATCCAATCAGGGCCTAGCTACTTTCTTGGTGGATTCCCCCAAAACTTACAGCTCTAGCAGTACATCCCAGCAGCTCTGGCAGGAGTTGAAATGGAGTTTAATTACACTGTAAATACACTATAAATACAATGGAGATCCAATCAGGGCCTAGCTAATTTCCTGGTGGACTCTCCCAAAACTTACAGCTCTAGCAGCAGTTGATGCAATATAGGACGTCACAGCAGCTCAGGCAGGAGTTTAAATACAGTATAGATACAGTATAAATAAAATGGAGATCCAATCAGGGTCTAGCTAATTTCCTGGTGGATTCTCCCAAAACTGACAGCTCCAGCAGCACGTCCCAGAAGTTCTGGCAGGAGTTGAAATACAGTATAAATACACTATAAATACAATGGAGATCCAATCAGGGCCTAGCTACTTTCCGGGTGGATTCCCCCGAAACGTACAGCTCTAGCAGCACGTTCCAGCAGCTCTGGCAGGAGTTGAAATAAAGTATAAATACACTATAAATACAATCGAAATCCAATCAGGGCCTAGCTATTTTCCTGGTGGATTCTCCCAAAACTTATAGCTGTAGCAGCAGTTGATGCAATATAGCACGTCCCAGCAGCTCTGGCAGGAGTTGAAATGGAGTAGAAATACAGTATAAATACACTATAAATACAATGAAGATCCAATCAGGGCCTAGGTACTTTCCTGGTGGATTCTCCCAAAACTTACAGCTCTAGGAGCATGTCCCAGAAGCTCTGGCAGGAGTTGAAATGGAGTTTTAATACAATATAAATTCAAGGGAGATCGAATCAGGGCCTAGCTACTTTCCTGGTGGATTCTCCCAAAACTTACAGCTCTAGCAGCATGTTCTAGCAGCTCTGGCAGTTGAAATGGAGTAAAAATACAGTATAAATAAACTATAAACACAATGGAGATCCAATCAGGGCGTAGCTACTTTCCTGGTGGATTCCCCCAAAACTTACAGCTCTAGCAGTACATCCGAGCAGCTCTGGCAGGAGTTGAAATGGAGTTTAAATAAAGTATAAATACACTATAAATACAATCGAAATCCAATCAGGGCCTAGCTATTTTCCTGGTGGATTCTCCCAAAAATTACAGCTTTAGCAGCATGTCCCAGAAGCTCTGGCCGGAGTTGAAATGGAGTTTAAATACAGTATACCGTAAATACACTGGAGATGCAATCAGGGACTAGCTACTTTCCTGGTGGATTCTTCCAAAACGTATAGCTCTAGCAGGAGTTGATGCAATACAGCACATCCAAGCAGCTCTGGTAGGAATTGAAATGGAGTTGAAATGCAGTATAAATACACTATAAATACAATGAAGATCCAATCAGGGCCTAGCTACTTTCCTGGTGGATTCTCCCAAAACTTACAGCTCTAGCAGCAGTTGATGCAATATAGGACGTCACAGCAGCTCAGGCAGGAGTTTAAATACAGTATAGATACAGTATAAATAAAATGGAGATCCAATCAGGGTCTAGCTAATTTCCTGGTGGATTCTCCCAAAACTGACAGCTCCAGCAGCACGTCCCAGAAGTTCTGGCAGGAGTTGAAATACAGTATAAATACAGTACAAATACAATGGAGATCCAATCAGGGCCTAGCTACTATCCTGGTGGACTCTCCCAAAACTTACAGCTCTAGCAGCACGTTCCAGCAGCTCTGGCAGGTGTTGAAATGGAGTAGAAATACAGTATAAATACACTATAAATACAATGGAGATCCAATCAGGGCCTAGCTACTTTCCTGGTGGCTTCTCCCAAAACTTACAGCTCTAGCAGTAGTTAATGCAATATAGCACGTCCCAGCAGCTCCGGCAGGAGTTTAAATACAATATAAATACAATGGAGATCCAATCAGGGCCTAGCTACTTTCCTGGTGGATTCCCCCAAAACTTACAGCTCTAGGAGCAGTTGATGCAATATAGGACGTCCCAGCAGCTCAGGCAGGAGTTTAAATACAGTATAGATACAGTATAAATAAAATGGAGATCTAATCAGGGTCTAGCTAATTTCCTGGTGGATTCTCCCAAAACTGACAGCTCCAGCAGCACGTCCCAGAAGTTCTGGCAGGAGTTGAAATACAGTATAAATACAGTATAAATACAATGGAGATCCAATCAGGGCCTTACAGCTGTAAGTTTTGGGAGAATCCACCAGGAAAGTACCTAGGCCCTGATTGGATCTTCATTGTATTTATAGTGTATTTATACTGTATTTCTACTCCATTTCAACTCCTGCCAGAGCTGCTGGGACGTGCTATATTGCATCAACTGCTGCTACAGCTATAAGTTTTGGGAGAAACCAAACAGTAAATTAGCTAGGCCCTGATTGGATCTCCCTTGTATTTATATTGTATTAAAACTCCATTTCTCCCAAAACGTACAGCTCTAGCAGCAGTTGATGCAATATAGCACATCCCAGCAGCTCTGGCAGTAGTTGAAATGGAGTTTAAATACTATATAAACACACTATAAATACAATGGAGATCTAATCGGGGCCTAGCTACTAAAATGGTGGATTCTCCAAAAACTTACAACTCTAGCAGCAGTTGATGCAATATAGCACGTCCCAGCAGCTCTGGTAGGAGTTGAAATGGATTTTAAATACAGTATAAATAAACTATAAATACGATGGAGATCCAATCAGGGCCTAGCTACTTTCCTGGTGGCTTCTCCCAAAACTTACAGCTCTAGGAGCATGTCCCAGAAGCTCTGGCAGGAGTTGAAATGGAGTTTTAATACAATATAAATACAAGGGAGATCGAATCAGGGCCTAGCTACTTTCCTGGTGGCTTCTCCCACAACTTACAGCTCTAGCAGCAGTTAATGCAATATAGGACGTCCCAGGAGCTCCGGCAGGAGTTTAAATACAGTATAAATACAGTATAAATACAATGGAGATCCAATCAGGGCCTAGCTACTTTCCTGGTGGATTCCCCCAAAACTTACAGCTCTAGCAGCATGTTCCAGCAGCTCTGGCAGGAGTTGAAATGGAGTAGAAATACAGTATAAATACACTATAAATACAAGGGAGATCCAATCAGGGCCTAGCTACTTTCTTGGTGGATTCCCCCAAAACTTACAGCTCTAGCAGTACATCCCAGCAGCTCTGGCAGGAGTTGAAATGGAGTTTAATTACACTGTAAATACACTATAAATACAATGGAGATCCAATCAGGGCCTAGCTAATTTCCTGGTGGACTCTCCCAAAACTTACAGCTCTAGCAGCAGTTGATGCAATATAGGACGTCACAGCAGCTCAGGCAGGAGTTTAAATACAGTATAGATACAGTATAAATAAAATGGAGATCCAATCAGGGTCTAGCTAATTTCCTGGTGGATTCTCCCAAAACTGACAGCTCCAGCAGCACGTCCCAGAAGTTCTGGCAGGAGTTGAAATACAGTATAAATACACTATAAATACAATGGAGATCCAATCAGGGCCTAGCTACTTTCCGGGTGGATTCCCCCGAAACGTACAGCTCTAGCAGCACGTTCCAGCAGCTCTGGCAGGAGTTGAAATAAAGTATAAATACACTATAAATACAATCGAAATCCAATCAGGGCCTAGCTATTTTCCTGGTGGATTCTCCCAAAACTTATAGCTGTAGCAGCAGTTGATGCAATATAGCACGTCCCAGCAGCTCTGGCAGGAGTTGAAATGGAGTAGAAATACAGTATAAATACACTATAAATACAATGAAGATCCAATCAGGGCCTAGGTACTTTCCTGGTGGATTCTCCCAAAACTTACAGCTCTAGGAGCATGTCCCAGAAGCTCTGGCAGGAGTTGAAATGGAGTTTTAATACAATATAAATTCAAGGGAGATCGAATCAGGGCCTAGCTACTTTCCTGGTGGATTCTCCCAAAACTTACAGCTCTAGCAGCATGTTCCAGCAGCTCTGGCAGTTGAAATGGAGTAGAAATACAGTATAAATAAACTATAAACACAATGGAGATCCAATCAGGGCGTAGCTACTTTCCTGGTGGATTCCCCCAAAACTTACAGCTCTAGCAGTACATCCGAGCAGCTCTGGCAGGAGTTGAAATGGAGTTTAAATAAAGTATAAATACACTATAAATACAATCGAAATCCAATCAGGGCCTAGCTATTTTCCTGGTGGATTCTCCCAAAAATTACAGCTTTAGCAGCATGTCCCAGAAGCTCTGGCCGGAGTTGAAATGGAGTTTAAATACAGTATACCGTAAATACACTGGAGATGCAATCAGGGACTAGCTACTTTCCTGGTGGATTCTTCCAAAACGTATAGCTCTAGCAGGAGTTGATGCAATACAGCACATCCAAGCAGCTCTGGTAGGAATTGAAATGGAGTTGAAATGCAGTATAAATACACTATAAATACAATGAAGATCCAATCAGGGCCTAGCTACTTTCCTGGTGGATTCTCCCAAAACTTACAGCTCTAGCAGCAGTTGATGCAATATAGGACGTCACAGCAGCTCAGGCAGGAGTTTAAATACAGTATAGATACAGTATAAATAAAATGGAGATCCAATCAGGGTCTAGCTAATTTCCTGGTGGATTCTCCCAAAACTGACAGCTCCAGCAGCACGTCCCAGAAGTTCTGGCAGGAGTTGAAATACAGTATAAATACAGTACAAATACAATGGAGATCCAATCAGGGCCTAGCTACTATCCTGGTGGACTCTCCCAAAACTTACAGCTCTAGCAGCACGTTCCAGCAGCTCTGGCAGGTGTTGAAATGGAGTAGAAATACAGTATAAATACACTATAAATACAATGGAGATCCAATCAGGGCCTAGCTACTTTCCTGGTGGCTTCTCCCAAAACTTACAGCTCTAGCAGTAGTTAATGCAATATAGCACGTCCCAGCAGCTCCGGCAGGAGTTTAAATACAATATAAATACAATGGAGATCCAATCAGGGCCTAGCTACTTTCCTGGTGGATTCCCCCAAAACTTACAGCTCTAGGAGCAGTTGATGCAATATAGGACGTCCCAGCAGCTCAGGCAGGAGTTTAAATACAGTATAGATACAGTATAAATAAAATGGAGATCTAATCAGGGTCTAGCTAATTTCCTGGTGGATTCTCCCAAAACTGACAGCTCCAGCAGCACGTCCCAGAAGTTCTGGCAGGAGTTGAAATACAGTATAAATACAGTATAAATACAATGGAGATCCAATCAGGGCCTTACAGCTGTAAGTTTTGGGAGAATCCACCAGGAAAGTACCTAGGCCCTGATTGGATCTTCATTGTATTTATAGTGTATTTATACTGTATTTCTACTCCATTTCAACTCCTGCCAGAGCTGCTGGGACGTGCTATATTGCATCAACTGCTGCTACAGCTATAAGTTTTGGGAGAAACCAAACAGTAAATTAGCTAGGCCCTGATTGGATCTCCCTTGTATTTATATTGTATTAAAACTCCATTTCTCCCAAAACGTACAGCTTTAGCAGCAGTTGATGCAATATAGCACATCCCAGCAGCTCTGGCATTAGTTGAAATGGAGTTTAAATACTATATAAACACACTATAAATACAATGGAGATCAAATCGGGGCCTAGCTACTAAAATGGTGGATTCTCCAAAAACTTACAACTCTAGCAGCAGTTGATGCAATATAGCACGTCCCAGCAGCTCTGGTAGGAGTTGAAATGGATTTTAAATACAGTATAAATAAACTATAAATACGATGGAGATCCAATCAGGGCCTAGCTACTTTCCTGGTGGCTTCTCCCAAAACTTACAGCTCTAGGAGCATGTCCCAGAAGCTCTGGCAGGAGTTGAAATGGAGTTTTAATACAATATAAATACAAGGGAGATCTAATCAGGGCCTAGCTACTTTCCTGGTGGATTCCCCCAAAACTTACAGCTCTAGCAGCAGTTGATGCAATATAGGACGTCTCAGCAGCTCAGGCAGGAGTTTAAATACAGTATAGATACAGTATAAATAAAATGGAGATCCAATCAGGGCCTAGCTACTTTCCTGGTGGATTCCCCCAAAACTTACAGCTCTAGCAGCATGTTTCAGCAGCTCTGGCAGGAGTTGAAATGGAGTAGAAATACAGTATAAATACACTATAAATACAATGAAGATCCAATCAGGGCCTAGCTACTTTCTTGGTGGATTCCCCCAAAACTTACAGCTCTAGCAGTACATCCCAGCAGCTCTGGCAGGAGTTGAAATGGAGTTTAATTACACTGTAAATACACTATAAATACAATGGAGATCCAATCAGGGCCTAGCTAATTTCCTGGTGGACTCTCCCAAAACTTACAGCTCTAGCAGCAGTTGATGCAATATAGGACGTCACAGCAGCTCAGGCAGGAGTTTAAATACAGTATAGATACAGTATAAATAAAATGGAGATCCAATCAGGGTCTAGCTAATTTCCTGGTGGATTCTCCCAAAACTGACAGCTCCAGCAGCACGTCCCAGAAGTTCTGGCAGGAGTTGAAATACAGTATAAATACACTATAAATACAATGGAGATCCAATCAGGGCCTAGCTACTTTCCGGGTGGATTCCCCCGAAACGTACAGCTCTAGCAGCACGTTCCAGCAGCTCTGGCAGGAGTTGAAATAAAGTATAAATACACTATAAATACAATCGAAATCCAATCAGGGCCTAGCTATTTTCCTGGTGGATTCTCCCAAAACTTACAGCTTTAGCAGCATGTCCCAGAAGCTCTGGCAGGAGTTGAAATGGAGTTTAAATACAGTATAAATACAAGGGAGATCAAATCAGGGCCTAGCTAATTTACTGTTTGGATTCTCCCAAAACGTACAGCTCTAGCAGCAGTTGATGCAATATAGCACATCCCAGCAGCTCTGGCAGCAGTTGAAATGGAGTTTAAATACAGTATAAATACACTATTAATACACTGGAGATCTAATCAGGGCCTAGCTACTTTCCTGGTGGACTCTCCCAAAACGTACAGCTCTAGCAGCATGTACCATAAGCTCTGGCAGGAATTGAAATGGAGTTGAAATGCAGTATAAATACACTATAAATACAATGAAGATCCAATCAGGGCGTAGCTACTTTCCTGGTGGATTCTCCCAAAACTTACAGCTCTAGGAGCATGTCCCAGAAGCTCTGGCAGGAATTGAAATGGATTTTAAATACAGTATAAATAAACTATAAATACAATGGAGGTCCAATAAGGGCCTAGCTACTTTCCTGGTGGATTCTCCCAAAACGTACAGCTCTAACAGCACGTTCCACCAGCTCTGGCAGGTGTTGAAATGGAGTAGAAATACAGTATAAATACACTATAAATACAATGGAGATCCAATCAGGGCCTAGCTACATTCCTGGTGGATTCTCCCAAAACTTACAGCTCTAGCAGCAGTTGATGCAATATAGGACGTCCCAGCAGCTCTGGCAGGAGTTGAAATAAAGTATAAATACACTATAAATACAATCGAAATCCAATCAGGGCCTAGCTATTTTCCTGGTGGATTCTCCCAAAACTTACAGCTTTAGCAGCGTGTCCCAGAAGCTCTGGCAGGAGTTGAAATGGAGTTTAAATACAGTATAAATACACTATAAATACAATGAAGATCCAATCAGGGCCTAGCTACTTTCTTGGTGGATTCCCCCAAAACTTACAGCAATAGTAGTACATCCCAGCAACTCTGGCAGGAGTTGAAATGGAGTTTAATTACACTGTAAACACACTATAAATACAATGGAGATCCAATCAGGGCCTAGCTAATTTCCTGGTGGACTCTCCCAAAACTTACAGCTCTAGCAGCAGTTGATGCAATATAGGACGTCACAGCAGCTCAGGCAGGAGTTTAAATACAGTATAGATACAGTATAAATAAAATGGAGATCCAATCAGGGTCTAGCTAATTTCCTGGTGGATTCTCCCAAAACTGACAGCTCCAGCAGCACGTCCCAGAAGTTCTGGCAGGAGTTGAAATACAGTATAAATACAGTATAAATACAATGGAGATCCAATCAGGGCCTAGCTACTATCCTGGTGGACTCTCCCAAAACGTACAGCTCTAGTAGCATGTCCCAGAAGCTCTGGTAGGAGTTGAAATGGAGTTTTAATACAATATAAATACAAGGGAGATCGAATCAGGGCCTAGCTACTTTCCTGGTGGATTCTCCCAAAACGTACAGCTCTAGCAGCAGTTGATGCAATATAGCACATCCCAGCAGCTCTGGCAGCAGTTGAAATGGAGTTTAAATACTATATAAATACACTATAAATACAATGGAGATCCAATCGGGGCCTAGCTACTAAAATGGTGGATTCTCCAAAAACTTCCAACTCTAGCAGCAGTTGATGCAATATAGCACGTCCCAGCAGCTCTGGTAGGAGTTGAAATGGATTTTAAATACAGTATAAATACACTATAAATACAATGGAGATCCAATCAGGGCCTAGCTACATTCCTGGTGGATTCTCCCAAAACTTACAGCTCTAGCAGCAGTTGATGCAATATAGGACGTCCCAGCAGCTCTGGCAGGAGTTGCAATAAAGTATAAATACACTATAAATACAATCGAAATCCAATCAGGGCCTAGCTATTTTCCTGGTGGATTCTCCCAAAACTTACAGCTTTAGCAGCGTGTCCCAGAAGCTCTGGCCGGAGTTGAAATGGAGTTTAAATACAGTATACCGTAAATACACTGGAGATGCAATCAGGGACTAGCTATTTTCCTGGTGGATTCTCCCAAAACTTACAGCTTTAGCAGCGTGTCCCAGAAGCTCTGGCCGGAGTTGAAATGGAGTTTAAATACAGTATACCGTAAATACACTGGAGATGCAATCAGGGACTAGCTACTTTCCTGGTGGATTCCCCCAAAACTTACAGCTCTAGCAGCATGTTCCAGCAGCTCTGGCAGGAGTTGAAATCGAGTAGAAATACAGTATAAATACACTATAAATACAATGAAGATCCAATCAGGGCCTAGCTACTTTCTTGGTGGATTCCCCCAAAACTTACAGCTCTAGTAGTACATCCCAGCAACTCTGGCAGGAGTTGAAATGGAGTTTAATTACACTGTAAATACACTATAAATACAATGGAGATCCAATCAGGGCCTAGCTAATTTCCTGGTGGACTCTCCCAAAACTTACAGCTCTAGCAGCAGTTGATGCAATATAGGACGTCACAGCAGCTCAGGCAGGAGTTTAAATACAGTATAGATACAGTATAAATAAAATGGAGATCCAATCAGGGTCTAGCTAATTTCCTGGTGGATTCTCCCAAAACTGACAGCTCCAGCAGCACGTCCCAGAAGTTCTGGCAGGAGTTGAAATACAGTATAAATACACTATAAATACAATGGAGATCCAATCAGGGCCTAGCTACTTTCCGGGTGGATTCCCCCGAAACGTACAGCTCTAGCAGCACGTTCCAGCAGCTCTGGCAGGAGTTGAAATAAAGAATAAATACACTATAAATACAATCGAAATCCAATCAGGGCCTAGCTATTTTCCTGGTGGATTCTCCCAAAACCTATAGCTGTAGCAGCAGTTGATGCAATATAGCACGTCCCAGCAGCTCTGGCAGGAGTTGAAATGGAGTAGAAATACAGTATAAATACACTATAAATACAATGAAGATCCAATCAGGGCCTAGGTACTTTCCTGGTGGATTCTCCCAAAACTTACAGCTCTAGGAGCATGTCCCAGAAGCTCTGGCAGGAGTTGAAATGGAGTTTTAATACAATATAAATTCAAGGGAGATCGAATCAGGGCCTAGCTACTTTCCTGGTGGATTCTCCCAAAACTTACAGCTCTAGCAGCATGTTCCAGCAGCTCTGGCAGTTGAAATGGAGTAGAAATACAGTATAAATAAACTATAAACACAATGGAGATCCAATCAGGGCGTAGCTACTTTCCTGGTGGATTCCCCCAAAACTTACAGCTCTAGCAGTACATCCGAGCAGCTCTGGCAGGAGTTGAAATGGAGTTTAAATAAAGTATAAATACACTATAAATACAATCGAAATCCAATCAGGGCCTAGCTATTTTCCTGGTGGATTCTCCCAAAAATTACAGCTTTAGCAGCATGTCCCAGAAGCTCTGGCCGGAGTTGAAATGGAGTTTAAATACAGTATACCGTAAATACACTGGAGATGCAATCAGGGACTAGCTACTTTCCTGGTGGATTCTTCCAAAACGTATAGCTCTAGCAGGAGTTGATGCAATACAGCACATCCAAGCAGCTCTGGTAGGAATTGAAATGGAGTTGAAATGCAGTATAAATACACTATAAATACAATGAAGATCCAATCAGGGCCTAGCTACTTTCCTGGTGGATTCTCCCAAAACTTACAGCTCTAGCAGCAGTTGATGCAATATAGGACGTCACAGCAGCTCAGGCAGGAGTTTAAATACAGTATAGATACAGTATAAATAAAATGGAGATCCAATCAGGGTCTAGCTAATTTCCTGGTGGATTCTCCCAAAACTGACAGCTCCAGCAGCACGTCCCAGAAGTTCTGGCAGGAGTTGAAATACAGTATAAATACAGTACAAATACAATGGAGATCCAATCAGGGCCTAGCTACTATCCTGGTGGACTCTCCCAAAACTTACAGCTCTAGCAGCACGTTCCAGCAGCTCTGGCAGGTGTTGAAATGGAGTAGAAATACAGTATAAATACACTATAAATACAATGGAGATCCAATCAGGGCCTAGCTACTTTCCTGGTGGCTTCTCCCAAAACTTACAGCTCTAGCAGTAGTTAATGCAATATAGCACGTCCCAGCAGCTCCGGCAGGAGTTTAAATACAATATAAATACAATGGAGATCCAATCAGGGCCTAGCTACTTTCCTGGTGGATTCCCCCAAAACTTAAAGCTCTAGGAGCAGTTGATGCAATATAGGACGTCCCAGCAGCTCAGGCAGGAGTTTAAATACAGTATAGATACAGTATAAATACAATGGAGATCCAATCAGGGCCTTACAGCTATAAGTTTTGGGAGAAACCAAACAGTAAATTAGCTAGGCCCTGATTGGATCTCCCTTGTATTTATATTTTATTAAAACTCCATTTCTCCCAAAACGTACAGCTCTAGCAGCAGTTGATGCAATATAGCACATCCCAGCAGCTCTGGCAGTAGTTGAAATGGAGTTTAAATACTATATAAACACACTATAAATACAATGGAGATCTAATCGGGGCCTAGCTACTAAAATGGTGGATTCTCCAAAAACTTACAACTCTAGCAGCAGTTGATGCAATATAGCACGTCCCAGCAGCTCTGGTAGGAGTTGAAATGGATTTTAAATACAGTATAAATAAACTATAAATACAATGGAGGTCCAATAAGGTCCTAGCTACTTTCCTAGTGGATTCTTCCAAAACATACAGCTCTAGCAGCACGTTCCAGCAGCTCTGGCAGGTGTTGAAATGGAGTAGAAATACAGTATAAATACAGTATAAATACAATGGAGATCCAATCAGGGCCTAGCTACTTTCCTGGTGGCTTTTCCCAAAACTTACAGCTCTAGCAGTAGTTAATGCAATATAGCACGTCCCAGCAGCTCCGGCAGGAGTTTAAATACAATATAAATACAATGAAGATCCAATCAGGGGCTAGCTACTTTCCTGGTGGATTCTCCCAAAACTTACAGCTCTAGCAGCATGTTCCAGCAGCTCTGACAGGAGTTGAAATGGAGTAGAAATACAGTATAAATACACTATAAATACAATGAAGATCCAATCAGGGCCTAGCTACATTCCTGGTGGATTCTCCCAAAATTTACAGCTCTAGGAGCATGTCCCAGAAGCTCTGGCAGGAGTTGAAATGGAGTTTTAATACAATATAAATACAAGGGAGATCGAATCAGGGCCTAGCTACTTTCCTGGTGGATTCCCCCAAAACTTACAGCTCTAGCAGCAGTTGATGGAATATACCACATCCCAGCAGCTCTGGCAGTAGTTGAAATGGAGTATAAATACTATATAAATACACTATAAATACAATGGAGATCCAATCAGGGCCTAGCTACTAAAATGGTGTATTCTCCAAAAACTTACAACTCTAGCAGCAGTTGATGCAATATAGCACGTCCCAGCAGCTCTGGTAGGAGTTGAAATGGATTTTAAATACAGTATAAATAAACTTTAAATCCAATGGAGATCCAATAAGGGCCTAGCTACTTTCCTGGTGGCTTCTCCCACAACTTACAGCTCTAGCAGCAGTTAATGCAATATAGGACGTCCCAGCAGCTCCGGCAGGAGTTTAAATACAGTATAAATACAGTATAAATACAATGGAGATCCAATCAGGGCCTAGCTACTTTCCTGGTGGATTCCCCCAAAACTTACAGCTCTAGCAGCATGTTCCAGCAGCTCTGGCAGGAGTTGAAATCAAGTAGAAATACAGTATAAATACACTATAAATACAATGAAGATCCAATCAGGGCCTAGCTACTTTCTTGGTGGATTCCCCCAAAACTTACAGCTCTAGTAGTACATCCCAGCAACTCTGGCAAGAGTTGAAATGGAGTTTAATTACACTGTAAATACACTATAAATACAATGGAGATCCAATCAGGGCCTAGCTAATTTCCTGGTGGACTCTCCCAAAACTTACAGCTCTAGCAGCAGTTGATGCAATATAGGACGTCACAGCAGCTCAGGCAGGAGTTTAAATACAGTATAGATACAGTATAAATAAAATGGAGATCCAATCAGGGTCTAGCTAATTTCCTGGTGGATTCTCCCAAAACTGACAGCTCCAGCAGCACGTCCCAGAAGTTCTGGCAGGAGTTGAAATACAGTATAAATACAGTATAAATACAATGGAGATCCAATCAGGGCCTAGCTACTATCCTGGTGGACTCTCCCAAAAGGTACAGCTCTAGTAGCATGTCCCAGAAGCTCTGGCAGGAGTTGAAATGGAGTTTTAATACAATATAAATACAAGGGAGATCGAATCAGGGCCTAGCTACTTTCCTGGTGGATTCTCCCAAAACGTACAGCTCTAGCAGTAGTTGATGCAATATAGCACATCCCAGCAGCTCTGGCAGCAGTTGAAATGGAGTTTAAATACTATATAAATACACTATAAATACAATGGAGATCCAATCGGGGCCTAGCTACTAAAATGGTGGATTCTCCAAAAACTTACAACTCTAGCAGCAGTTGATGCAATATAGCACGTCCCAGCAGCTCTGGTAGGAGTTGAAATGGATTTTAAATACAGTATAAATACACTATAAATACAATGGAGATCCAATCAGGGCCTAGCTACATTCCTGGTGGATTCTCCCAAAACTTACAGCTCTAGCAGCAGTTGATGCAATATAGGACGTCCCAGCAGCTCTGGCAGGAGTTGCAATAAAGTATAAATACACTATAAATACAATCGAAATCCAATCAGGGCCTAGCTATTTTCCTGGTGGATTCTCCCAAAACTTACAGCTTTAGCAGCGTGTCCCAGAAGCTCTGGCCGGAGTTGAAATGGAGTTTAAATACAGTATACCGTAAATACACTGGAGATGCAATCAGGGACTAGCTATTTTCCTGGTGGATTCTCCCAAAACTTACAGCTTTAGCAGCGTGTCCCAGAAGCTCTGGCCGGAGTTGAAATGGAGTTTAAATACAGTATACCGTAAATACACTGGAGATGCAATCAGGGACTAGCTACTTTCCTGGTGGATTCCCCCAAAACTTACAGCTCTAGCAGCATGTTCCAGCAGCTCTGGCAGGAGTTGAAATCGAGTAGAAATACAGTATAAATACACTATAAATACAATGAAGATCCAATCAGGGCCTAGCTACTTTCTTGGTGGATTCCCCCAAAACTTACAGCTCTAGTAGTACATCCCAGCAACTCTGGCAGGAGTTGAAATGGAGTTTAATTACACTGTAAATACACTATAAATACAATGGAGATCCAATCAGGGCCTAGCTAATTTCCTGGTGGACTCTCCCAAAACTTACAGCTCTAGCAGCAGTTGATGCAATATAGGACGTCACAGCAGCTCAGGCAGGAGTTTAAATACAGTATAGATACAGTATAAATAAAATGGAGATCCAATCAGGGTCTAGCTAATTTCCTGGTGGATTCTCCCAAAACTGACAGCTCCAGCAGCACGTCCCAGAAGTTCTGGCAGGAGTTGAAATACAGTATAAATACAGTATAAATACAATGGAGATCCAATCAGGGCCTAGCTACTATCCTGGTGGACTCTCCCAAAAGGTACAGCTCTAGTAGCATGTCCCAGAAGCTCTGGCAGGAGTTGAAATGGAGTTTTAATACAATATAAATACAAGGGAGATCGAATCAGGGCCTAGCTACTTTCCTGGTGGATTCTCCCAAAACGTACAGCTCTAGCAGTAGTTGATGCAATATAGCACATCCCAGCAGCTCTGGCAGCAGTTGAAATGGAGTTTAAATACTATATAAATACACTATAAATACAATGGAGATCCAATCGGGGCCTAGCTACTAAAATGGTGGATTCTCCAAAAACTTACAACTCTAGCAGCAGTTGATGCAATATAGCACGTCCCAGCAGCTCTGGTAGGAGTTGAAATGGATTTTAAATACAGTATAAATACACTATAAATACAATGGAGATCCAATCAGGGCCTAGCTACATTCCTGGTGGATTCTCCCAAAACTTACAGCTCTAGCAGCAGTTGATGCAATATAGGACGTCCCAGCAGCTCTGGCAGGAGTTGCAATAAAGTATAAATACACTATAAATACAATCGAAATCCAATCAGGGCCTAGCTATTTTCCTGGTGGATTCTCCCAAAACTTACAGCTTTAGCAGCGTGTCCCAGAAGCTCTGGCCGGAGTTGAAATGGAGTTTAAATACAGTATACCGTAAATACACTGGAGATGCAATCAGGGACTAGCTATTTTCCTGGTGGATTCTCCCAAAACTTACAGCTTTAGCAGCGTGTCCCAGAAGCTCTGGCCGGAGTTGAAATGGAGTTTAAATACAGTATACCGTAAATACACTGGAGATGCAATCAGGGACTAGCTACTTTCCTGGTGGATTCCCCCAAAACTTACAGCTCTAGCAGCATGTTCCAGCAGCTCTGGCAGGAGTTGAAATCGAGTAGAAATACAGTATAAATACACTATAAATACAATGAAGATCCAATCAGGGCCTAGCTACTTTCTTGGTGGATTCCCCCAAAACTTACAGCTCTAGTAGTACATCCCAGCAACTCTGGCAGGAGTTGAAATGGAGTTTAATTACACTGTAAATACACTATAAATACAATGGAGATCCAATCAGGGCCTAGCTAATTTCCTGGTGGACTCTCCCAAAACTTACAGCTCTAGCAGCAGTTGATGCAATATAGGACGTCACAGCAGCTCAGGCAGGAGTTTAAATACAGTATAGATACAGTATAAATAAAATGGAGATCCAATCAGGGTCTAGCTAATTTCCTGGTGGATTCTCCCAAAACTGACAGCTCCAGCAGCACGTCCCAGAAGTTCTGGCAGGAGTTGAAATACAGTATAAATACAGTATAAATACAATGGAGATCCAATCAGGGCCTAGCTACTATCCTGGTGGACTCTCCCAAAACGTACAGCTCTAGTAGCATGTCCCAGAAGCTCTGGCAGGAGTTGAAATGGAGTTTTAATACAATATAAATACAAGGGAGATCGAATCAGGGCCTAGCTACTTTCCTGGTGGATTCTCCCAAAACGTACAGCTCTAGCAGCAGTTGATGCAATATAGCACATCCCAGCAGCTCTGGCAGCAGTTGAAATGGAGTTTAAATACTATATAAATACACTATAAATACAATGGAGATCCAATCGGGGCCTAGCTACTAAAATGGTAGATTCTCCAAAAACTTACAACTCTAGCAGCAGTTGATACAATATAGCACGTCCCAGCAGCTCTGGTAGGAGTTGAAATGGATTTTAAATACAGTATAAATACACTATAAATACAATGGAGATCCAATCAGGGCCTAGCTACATTCCTGGTGGATTCTCCCAAAACTTACAGCTCTAGCAGCAGTTGATGCAATATAGGACGTCCCAGCAGCTCTGGCAGGAGTTGCAATAAAGTATAAATACACTATAAATACAATCGAAATCCAATCAGGGCCTAGCTATTTTCCTGGTGGATTCTCCCAAAACTTACAGCTTTAGCAGCGTGTCCCAGAAGCTCTGGCCGGAGTTGAAATGGAGTTTAAATACAGTATACCGTAAATACACTGGAGATGCAATCAGGGACTAGCTATTTTCCTGGTGGAATCTCCCTAAACTTACAGCTCCAGCAGCATGTTCCAGCAGCTCTGGTAGGAGTTGAAATGGAGTAGAAATACAGTATAAATACACTATAAATACAATGAAGATCCAATCAGGGCCTAGCTACTTTCTTGGTGGATTCCCCCAAAACTTACAGCTCTAGCAGTACATCCCAGCAGCTCTGGCAGGAGTTGAAATGGAGTTTAATTACACTGTAAATACACTATAAATACAATGGAGATCCAATCAGGGCCTAGCTAATTTCCTGGTGGACTCTCCCAAAACTTACAGATTTAGCAGCAGTTGATGCAATATAGGACGTCACAGCAGCTCAGGCAGGAGTTTAAATACAGTATAGATACAGTATAAATAAAATGGAGATCCAATCAGGGTCTAGCTAATTTCCTGGTGGATTCTCCCAAAACTTACAGCTTTAGCAGCATGTCCCAGAAGCTCTGGCAGGAGTTGAAATGGAGTTTAAATACAGTATACCGTAAATACACTGGAGATGCAATCAGGGACTAGCTACTTTCCTGGTGGATTCTTCCAAAACGTATAGCTCTAGCAGGAGTTGATGCAATACAGCACATCCAAGCAGCTCTGGCAGGAATTGAAATGGAGTTTAAATACAGTATAAATACTCTATAAATACACTGGAGATCTAATCAGGGCCTAGCTACTTTCCTGGTGGACTCTCCCAAAACGTACAGCTCTAGCAGCATGTACCATAAGCTCTGGCAGGAATTGAAATGGAGTTGAAATGCAGTATAAATAAACTATAAATACAATGAAGATCCAATCAGGGCCTAGCTACTTTCCTAGTGGATTCTCCCAAAACTTACAGCTCTAGCAGCAGTTGATGCAATATAGGACGTCACAGCAGCTCAGGCAGGAGTTTAAATACAGTATAGATACAGTATAAATAAAATGGAGATCCAATCAGGGTCTAGCTAATTTCCTGGTGGATTCTCCCAAAACTGACAGCTCCAGCAGCACGTCCCAGAAGTTCTGGCAGGAGTTGAAATACAGTATAAATACAGTATAAATACAATGGAGATCCAATCAGGGCCTAGCTACTATCCTGGTGGACTCTCCCAAAACTTACAGCTCTAGCAGCACGTTCCAGCAGCTCTGGCAGGTGTTGAAATGGAGTAGAAATACAGTATAAATACACTATAAATACAATGGAGATCCAATCAGGGCCTAGCTACTTTCCTGGTGGCTTCTCCCAAAACTTACAGCTCTAGCAGTAGTTAATGCAATATAGCACGTCCCAGCAGCTCCGGCAGGAGTTTAAATACAATATAAATACAATGGAGATCCAATCAGGGCCTAGCTACTTTCCTGGTGGATTCCCCCAAAACTTACAGCTCTAGGAGCAGTTGATGCAATATAGGACGTCCCAGCAGCTCAGGCAGGAGTTTAAATACAGTATAGATACAGTATAAATAAAATGGAGATCTAATCAGGGTCTAGCTAATTTCCTGGTGGATTCTCCCAAAACTGACAGCTCCAGCAGCACGTCCCAGAAGTTCTGGCAGGAGTTGAAATACAGTATAAATACAGTATAAATAAAATGGAGATCCAATCAGGGCCTTACAGCTGTAAGTTTTGGGAGAATCCACCAGGAAAGTACCTAGGCCCAGATTGGATCTTCATTGTATTTATAGTGTATTTATACTGTATTTCTACTCCATTTCAACTCCTGCCAGAGCTGCTGGGACGTGCTATATTGCATCAACTGCTGCTACAGCTATAGGTTTTGGGAGAAACCAAACAGTAAATTAGCTAGGCCCTGATTGGATCTCCCTTGTATTTATATTGTATTAAAACTCCATTTCTCCCAAAACGTACAGCTCTAGCAGCAGTTGATGCAATATAGCACGTCCCAGCAGCTCTGGTAGGAGTTGAAATGGATTTTAAATACTATATAAACACACTATAAATACAATGGAGATGTAATCGGGGCCTAGCTACTAAAATGGTGGATTCTCCAAAAACGTACAGCTCTAACAGCATGTTTCAGCAGCTCTGGCAGGAGTTGAAATGGAGTAGAAATACAGTATAAATACACTATAAATACAATGAAGATCCAATCAGGGCCTAGCTACTTTCTTGGTGGATTCCCCCAAAACTTACAGCTCTAGCAGTACATCCCAGCAGCTCTGGCAGGAGTTGAAATGGAGTTTAATTACACTGTAAATACACTATAAATACAATGGAGATCCAATCAGGGCCTAGCTAATTTCCAGGTGGACTCTCCCAAAACTTACAGCTCTAGCAGCAGTTGATGCAATATAGGACGTCACAGCAGCTCAGGCAGGAGTTTAAATACAGTATAGATACAGTATAAATAAAATGGAGATCCAATCAGGGCCTAGCTATTTTCCTGGTGGATTCTCCCAAAACTTACAGCTTTAGCAGCGTGTCCCAGAAGCTCTGGCAGGAGTTGAAATGGAGTTTAAATACAGTATAAATACAAGGTAGATCAAATCAGGGCCTAGCTAATTTACTGTTTGGATTCTCCCAAAACTTACAGCTCTAGCAACAGTTGATGCAATATAGCACGTGCCAGCAGCTCCGGCAGGAGTTTAAATACAGTATAAATACAGTATAAATACACTGGAGATCTAATCAGGGCCTAGCTACTTTCCTGGTGGACTCTCCCAAAACGTACAGCTCTAGGAGCATGTACCATAAGCTCTGGCAGGAATTGAAATGGAGTTGAAATGCAGTATAAATACACTATAAATACAATGAAGATCCAATCAGGGGCTAGCTACTTTCCTGGTGGATTCTCCCAAAACTTACAGCTCTAGCAGCATGTTCCAGCAGCTCTGACAGGAGTTGAAATGGAGTAGAAATACAGTATAAATACACTATAAATACAATGAAGATCCAATCAGGGCCTAGCTACATTCCTGGTGGATTCTCCCAAAACTTACAGCTCTAGGAGCATGTCCCAGAAGCTCTGGCAGGAGTTGAAATGGAGTTTTAATACAATATAAATACAAGGGAGATCGAATCAGGGCCTAGCTACTTTCCTGGTGGATTCCCCCAAAACTTACAGCTCTAGCAGCAGTTGATGCAATATACCACATCCCAGCAGCTCTGGCAGTAGTTGAAATGGAGTATAAATACTATATAAATACACTATAAATACAATGGAGATCCAATCAGGGCCTAGCTACTAAAATGGTGTATTCTCCAAAAACTTACAACTCTAGCAGCAGTTGATGCAATATAGCACGTCCCAGCAGCTCTGGTAGGAGTTGAAATGGATTTTAAATACAGTATAAATAAACTATAAATACAATGGAGATCCAATCAGGGCCTAGCTAATTTCCTGGTGGACTCTCCCAAAACTTACAGCTCTAGCAGCAGTTGATGCAATATAGGACGTCACAGCAGCTCAGGCAGGAGTTTAAATACAGTATAGATACAGTATAAATAAAATGGAGATCCAATCAGGGCCTAGCTACTTTCCTGGTGGATTCCCCCAAAACTTACAGCTCTAGCAGCATGTTTCAGCAGCTCTGGCAGGAGTTGAAATGGAGTAGAAATACAGTATAAATACACTATAAATACAATCAAGATCCAATCAGGGCCTAGCTACTTTCTTGGTGGATTCCCCCAAAACTTACAGCTCTAGCAGTACATCCCAGCAGCTCTGGCAGGAGTTGAAATGGAGTTTAATTACACTGTAAATACACTATAAATACAATGGAGATCCAATCAGGGCCTAGCTAATTTCCTGGTGGACTCTCCCAAAACTTACAGCTCTAGCAGCAGTTGATGCAATATAGGACGTCACAGCAGCTCAGGCAGGAGTTTAAATACAGTATAGATACAGTATAAATAAAATGGAGATCCAATCAGGGTCTAGCTAATTTCCTGGTGGATTCTCCCAAAACTGACAGCTCCAGCAGCACGTCCCAGAAGTTCTGGCAGGAGTTGAAATACAGTATAAATACACTATAAATACAATGGAGATCCAATCAGGGCCTAGCTACTTTCCGGGTGGATTCCCCCGAAACGTACAGCTCTAGCAGCACGTTCCAGCAGCTCTGGCAGGAGTTGAAATAAAGTATAAATACACTATAAATACAATCGAAATCCAATCAGGGCCTAGCTATTTTCCTGGTGGATTCTCCCAAAACTTACAGCTTTAGCAGCATGTCCCAGAAGCTCTGGCAGGAGTTGAAATGGAGTTTAAATACAGTATAAATACAAGGGAGATCAAATCAGGGCCTAGCTAATTTACTGTTTGGATTCTCCCAAAACGTACAGCTCTAGCAGCAGTTGATGCAATATAGCACATCCCAGCAGCTCTGGCAGCAGTTGAAATGGAGTTTAAATACAGTATAAATACACTATAAATACACTGGAGATCTAATCAGGGCCTAGCTACTTTCCTGGTGGACTCTCCCAAAACGTACAGCTCTAGCAGCATGTACCATAAGCTCTGGCAGGAATTGAAATGGAGTTGAAATGCAGTATAAATACACTATAAATACAATGAAGATCCAATCAGGGCGTAGCTACTTTCCTGGTGGATTCTCCCAAAACTTACAGCTCTAGCAGCACGTTCCAACAGCTCTGGCAGGTGTTGAAATGGAGTAGAAATACAGTATAAATACACTATAAATACAATGGAGATCCAATCAGGGCCTAGCTCCTTTCCTGGTGGCTTCTCCCAAAACTTACAGCTCGAGCAGTAGTTAATGCAATATAGCACGTCCCAGCAGCTCCGGCAGGAGTTTAAATACAATATAAATACAATGGAGATCCAATCAGGGCCTAGCTACTTTCCTGGTGGATTCCCCCAAAACTTACAGCTCTAGCAGCAGTTCATGCAATATAGGACGTCCCAGCAGCTCAGGCAGGAGTTTAAATACAGTATAGATACAGTATAAATAAAATGGAGATCTAATCAGGGTCTAGCTAATTTTCTGGTGGATTCTCCCAAAACTGACAGCTCCAGCAGCATGTCCCAGAAGTTCTGGCAGGAGTTGAAATACAGTATAAATACAGTATAAATACAATGGAGATCCAATCAGGGCCTAGCTACTATCCTGGTGGACTCTCCCAAAACGTACAGCTCTAGCAGCATGTCCCAGAAGCTCTGGCAGGAGTTGAAATGGAGTTTTAATACTATATAAATACACTATAAATACAATGAAGATCCAATCGGGGCCTAGCTACTAAAATGGTGGATTCTCCAAAAACTTACAACTCTAGCAGCAGTTGATGCAATATAGCACGTCCCAGCAGCTCTGGTAGGAGTTGAAATGGATTTTAAATACAGTATAAATAAACTATAAATACAATGGAGGTCCAATAAGGGCCTAGCTACTTTCCTGGTGGATTCTCCCAAAACGTACAGCTCTAACAGCACGTTCCACCAGCTCTGACAGGAGTTGAAATGGAGTAGAAATACAGTATAAATACACTATAAATACAATGAAGATCCAATCAGGGCCTAGCTACATTCCTGGTGGATTCTCCCAAAATTTACAGCTCTAGGAGCATGTCCCAGAAGCTCTGGCAGGAGTTGAAATGGAGTTTTAATACAATATAAATACAAGGGAGATCGAATCAGGGCCTAGCTACTTTCCTGGTGGATTCCCCCAAAACTTACAGCTCTAGCAGCAGTTGATGGAATATACCACATCCCAGCAGCTCTGGCAGTAGTTGAAATGGAGTATAAATACTATATAAATACACTATAAATACAATGGAGATCCAATCAGGGCCTAGCTACTAAAATGGTGTATTCTCCAAAAACTTACAACTCTAGCAGCAGTTGATGCAATATAGCACGTCCCAGCAGCTCTGGTAGGAGTTGAAATGGATTTTAAATACAGTATAAATAAACTTTAAATCCAATGGAGATCCAATAAGGGCCTAGCTACTTTCCTGGTGGCTTCTCCCACAACTTACAGCTCTAGCAGCAGTTAATGCAATATAGGACGTCCCAGCAGCTCCGGCAGGAGTTTAAATACAGTATAAATACAGTATAAATACAATGGAGATCCAATCAGGGCCTAGCTACTTTCCTGGTGGATTCCCCCAAAACTTACAGCTCTAGCAGCATGTTCCAGCAGCTCTGGCAGGAGTTGAAATCGAGTAGAAATACAGTATAAATACACTATAAATACAATGAAGATCCAATCAGGGCCTAGCTACTTTCTTGGTGGATTCCCCCAAAACTTACAGCTCTAGTAGTACATCCCAGCAACTCTGGCAGGAGTTGAAATGGAGTTTAATTACACTGTAAATACACTATAAATACAATGGAGATCCAATCAGGGCCTAGCTAATTTCCTGGTGGACTCTCCCAAAACTTACAGCTCTAGCAGCAGTTGATGCAATATAGGACGTCACAGCAGCTCAGGCAGGAGTTTAAATACAGTATAGATACAGTATAAATAAAATGGAGATCCAATCAGGGTCTAGCTAATTTCCTGGTGGATTCTCCCAAAACTGACAGCTCCAGCAGCACGTCCCAGAAGTTCTGGCAGGAGTTGAAATACAGTATAAATACAGTATAAATACAATGGAGATCCAATCAGGGCCTAGCTACTATCCTGGTGGACTCTCCCAAAACGTACAGCTCTAGTAGCATGTCCCAGAAGCTCTGGCAGGAGTTGAAATGGAGTTTTAATACAATATAAATACAAGGGAGATCGAATCAGGGCCTAGCTACTTTCCTGGTGGATTCTCCCAAAACGTACAGCTCTAGCAGCAGTTGATGCAATATAGCACATCCCAGCAGCTCTGGCAGCAGTTGAAATGGAGTTTAAATACTATATAAATACACTATAAATACAATGGAGATCCAATCGGGGCCTAGCTACTAAAATGGTGGATTCTCCAAAAACTTACAACTCTAGCAGCAGTTGATGCAATATAGCACGTCCCAGCAGCTCTGGTAGGAGTTGAAATGGATTTTAAATACAGTATAAATACACTATAAATACAATGGAGATCCAATCAGGGCCTAGCTACATTCCTGGTGGATTCTCCCAAAACTTACAGCTCTAGCAGCAGTTGATGCAATATAGGACGTCCCAGCAGCTCTGGCAGGAGTTGCAATAAAGTATAAATACACTATAAATACAATCGAAATCCAATCAGGGCCTAGCTATTTTCCTGGTGGATTCTCCCAAAACTTACAGCTTTAGCAGCGTGTCCCAGAAGCTCTGGCCGGAGTTGAAATGGAGTTTAAATACAGTATACCGTAAATACACTGGAGATGCAATCAGGGACTAGCTATTTTCCTGGTGGATTCTCCCAAAACTTACAGCTTTAGCAGCGTGTCCCAGAAGCTCTGGCCGGAGTTGAAATGGAGTTTAAATACAGTATACCGTAAATACACTGGAGATGCAATCAGGGACTAGCTATTTTCCTGGTGGATTCTCCCAAAACTTACAGCTTTAGCAGCGTGTCCCAGAAGCTCTGGCCGGAGTTGAAATGGAGTTTAAATACAGTATACCGTAAATACACTGGAGATGCAATCAGGGACTAGCTACTTTCCTGGTGGATTCTTCCAAAACGTATAGCTCTAGTAGGAGTTGATGCAATACAGCACATCCAAGCAGCTCTGACAGGAATTGAAATGGAGTTTAATTACACTGTAAATACACTATAAATACAATGGAGATCCAATCAGGGCCTAGCTACTTTCCTGGTGGATTCTCCCAAAATTTACAGCTCTAACAGCACGTTCCAGCAGCTCTGGCAGGAGCTGAAATGGAGTAGAAATATAGTATAAATACACTATAAATACAATGAAGATCCAATCAGGGCTAGCTACTTTCCTGGTGGATTCTCCCTAAACTTACAGCTCCAGCAGCATGTTCCAGCAGCTCTGGTAGGAGTTGAAATGGAGTAGAAATACAGTATAAATACACTATAAATACAATGAAGATCCAATCAGGGCCTAGCTACTTTCTTGGTGGATTCCCCCAAAACTTACAGCTCTAGCAGTACATCCCAGCAGCTCTGGCAGGAGTTGAAATGGAGTTTAATTACACTGTAAATACACTATAAATACAATGGAGATCCAATCAGGGCCTAGCTAATTTCCTGGTGGACTCTCCCAAAACTTACAGCTTTAGCAGCAGTTGATGCAATATAGGACGTCACAGCAGCTCAGGCAGGAGTTTAAATACAGTATAGATACAGTATAAATAAAATGGAGATCCAATCAGGGTCTAGCTAATTTCCTGGTGGATTCTCCCAAAACTTACAGCTTTAGCAGCATGTCCCAGAAGCTCTGGCAGGAGTTGAAATGGAGTTTAAATACAGTATACCGTAAATACACTGGAGATGCAATCAGGGACTAGCTACTTTCCTGGTGGATTCTTCCAAAACGTATAGCTCTAGCAGGAGTTGATGCAATACAGCACATCCAAGCAGCTCTGGCAGGAATTGAAATGGAGTTTAAATACAGTATAAATACTCTATAAATACACTGGAGATCTAATCAGGGCCTAGCTACTTTCCTGGTGGACTCTCCCAAAACGTACAGCTCTAGCAGCATGTACCATAAGCTCTGGCAGGAATTGAAATGGAGTTGAAATGCAGTATAAATAAACTATAAATACAATGAAGATCCAATCAGGGCCTAGCTACTTTCCTAGTGGATTCTCCCAAAACTTACAGCTCTAGCAGCAGTTGATGCAATATAGGACGTCACAGCAGCTCAGGCAGGAGTTTAAATACAGTATAGATACAGTATAAATAAAATGGAGATCCAATCAGGGTCTAGCTAATTTCCTGGTGGATTCTCCCAAAACTGACAGCTCCAGCAGCACGTCCCAGAAGTTCTGGCAGGAGTTGAAATACAGTATAAATACAGTATAAATACAATGGAGATCCAATCAGGGCCTAGCTACTATCCTGGTGGACTCTCCCAAAACTTACAGCTCTAGCAGCACGTTCCAGCAGCTCTGGCAGGTGTTGAAATGGAGTAGAAATACAGTATAAATACACTATAAATACAATGGAGATCCAATCAGGGCCTAGCTACTTTCCTGGTGGCTTCTCCCAAAACTTACAGCTCTAGCAGTAGTTAATGCAATATAGCACGTCCCAGCAGCTCCGGCAGGAGTTTAAATACAATATAAATACAATGGAGATCCAATCAGGGCCTAGCTACTTTCCTGGTGGATTCCCCCAAAACTTACAGCTCTAGGAGCAGTTGATGCAATATAGGACGTCCCAGCAGCTCAGGCAGGAGTTTAAATACAGTATAGATACAGTATAAATAAAATGGAGATCTAATCAGGGTCTAGCTAATTTCCTGGTGGATTCTCCCAAAACTGACAGCTCCAGCAGCACGTCCCAGAAGTTCTGGCAGGAGTTGAAATACAGTATAAATACAGTATAAATAAAATGGAGATCCAATCAGGGCCTTACAGCTGTAAGTTTTGGGAGAATCCACCAGGAAAGTACCTAGGCCCAGATTGGATCTTCATTGTATTTATAGTGTATTTATACTGTATTTCTACTCCATTTCAACTCCTGCCAGAGCTGCTGGGACGTGCTATATTGCATCAACTGCTGCTACAGCTATAGGTTTTGGGAGAAACCAAACAGTAAATTAGCTAGGCCCTGATTGGATCTCCCTTGTATTTATATTGTATTAAAACTCCATTTCTCCCAAAACGTACAGCTCTAGCAGCACTTGATGCAATATAGCACGTCCCAGCAGCTCTGGTAGGAGTTGAAATGGATTTTAAATACTATATAAACACACTATAAATACAATGGAGATGTAATCGGGGCCTAGCTACTAAAATGGTGGATTCTCCAAAAACGTACAGCTCTAACAGCATGTTTCAGCAGCTCTGGCAGGAGTTGAAATGGAGTAGAAATACAGTATAAATACACTATAAATACAATGAAGATCCAATCAGGGCCTAGCTACTTTCTTGGTGGATTCCCCCAAAACTTACAGCTCTAGCAGTACATCCCAGCAGCTCTGGCAGGAGTTGAAATGGAGTTTAATTACACTGTAAATACACTATAAATACAATGGAGATCCAATCAGGGCCTAGCTAATTTCCTGGTGGACTCTCCCAAAACTTACAGCTCTAGCAGCAGTTGATGCAATATAGGACGTCACAGCAGCTCAGGCAGGAGTTTAAATACAGTATAGATACAGTATAAATAAAATGGAGATCCAATCAGGGCCTAGCTATTTTCCTGGTGGATTCTCCCAAAACTTACAGCTTTAGCAGCGTGTCCCAGAAGCTCTGGCAGGAGTTGAAATGGAGTTTAAATACAGTATAAATACAAGGTAGATCAAATCAGGGCCTAGCTAATTTACTGTTTGGATTCTCCCAAAACTTACAGCTCTAGCAACAGTTGATGCAATATAGCACGTGCCAGCAGCTCCGGCAGGAGTTTAAATACAGTATAAATACAGTATAAATACACTGGAGATCTAATCAGGGCCTAGCTACTTTCCTGGTGGACTCTCCCAAAACGTACAGCTCTAGCAGCATGTACCATAAGCTCTGGCAGGAATTGAAATGGAGTTGAAATGCAGTATAAATACACTATAAATACAATGAAGATCCAATCAGGGGCTAGCTACTTTCCTGGTGGATTCTCCCAAAACTTACAGCTCTAGCAGCATGTTCCAGCAGCTCTGACAGGAGTTGAAATGGAGTAGAAATACAGTATAAATACACTATAAATACAATGAAGATCCAATCAGGGCCTAGCTACATTCCTGGTGGATTCTCCCAAAACTTACAGCTCTAGGAGCATGTCCCAGAAGCTCTGGCAGGAGTTGAAATGGAGTTTTAATACAATATAAATACAAGGGAGATCGAATCAGGGCCTAGCTACTTTCCTGGTGGATTCCCCCAAAACTTACAGCTCTAGCAGCAGTTGATGCAATATACCACATCCCAGCAGCTCTGGCAGTAGTTGAAATGGAGTATAAATACTATATAAATACACTATAAATACAATGGAGATCCAATCAGGGCCTAGCTACTAAAATGGTGTATTCTCCAAAAACTTACAACTCTAGCAGCAGTTGATGCAATATAGCACGTCCCAGCAGCTCTGGTAGGAGTTGAAATGGATTTTAAATACAGTATAAATAAACTTTAAATCCAATGGAGATCCAATAAGGGCCTAGCTACTTTCCTGGTGGCTTCTCCCACAACTTACAGCTCTAGCAGCAGTTGATGCAATATAGGACGTCTCAGCAGCTCAGGCAGGAGTTTAAATACAGTATAGATACAGTATAAATAAAATGGAGATCCAATCAGGGCCTAGCTACTTTCCTGGTGGATTCCCCCAAAACTTACAGCTCTAGCAGCATGTTTCAGCAGCTCTGGCAGGAGTTGAAATGGAGTAGAAATACAGTATAAATACACTATAAATACAATGAAGATCCAATCAGGGCCTAGCTACTTTCTTGGTGGATTCCCCCAAAACTTACAGCTCTAGCAGTACATCCCAGCAGCTCTGGCAGGAGTTGAAATGGAGTTTAATTACACTGTAAATACACTATAAATACAATGGAGATCCAATCAGGGCCTAGCTAATTTCCTGGTGGACTCTCCCAAAACTTACAGCTCTAGCAGCAGTTGATGCAATATAGGACGTCACAGCAGCTCAGGCAGGAGTTTAAATACAGTATAGATACAGTATAAATAAAATGGAGATCCAATCAGGGTCTAGCTAATTTCCTGGTGGATTCTCCCAAAACTGACAGCTCCAGCAGCACGTCCCAGAAGTTCTGGCAGGAGTTGAAATACAGTATAAATACACTATAAATACAATGGAGATCCAATCAGGGCCTAGCTACTTTCCGGGTGGATTCCCCCGAAACGTACAGCTCTAGCAGCACGTTCCAGCAGCTCTGGCAGGAGTTGAAATAAAGTATAAATACACTATAAATACAATCGAAATCCAATCAGGGCCTAGCTATTTTCCTGGTGGATTCTCCCAAAACTTACAGCTTTAGCAGCATGTCCCAGAAGCTGTGGCAGGAGTTGAAATGGAGTTTAAATACAGTATAAATACAAGGGAGATCAAATCAGGGCCTAGCTAATTTACTGTTTGGATTCTCCCAAAACGTACAGCTCTAGCAGCAGTTGATGCAATATAGCACATCCCAGCAGCTCTGGCAGCAGTTGAAATGGAGTTTAAATACAGTATAAATACACTATAAATACACTGGAGATCTAATCAGGGCCTAGCTACTTTCCTGGTGGACTCTCCCAAAACGTACAGCTCTAGCAGCATGTACCATAAGCTCTGGCAGGAATTGAAATGGAGTTGAAATACAGTATAAATACACTATAAATACAATGAAGATCCAATCAGGGCGTAGCTACTTTCCTGGTGGATTCTCCCAAAACTTACAGCTCTAGCAGCACGTTCCAGCAGCTCTGGCAGGTGTTGAAATGGAGTAGAAATACAGTATAAATACACTATAAATACAATGGAGATCCAATCAGGGCCTAGCTCCTTTCCTGGTGGCTTCTCCCAAAACTTACAGCTCGAGCAGTAGTTAATGCAATATAGCACGTCCCAGCAGCTCCGGCAGGAGTTTAAATACAATATAAATACAATGGAGATCCAATCAGGGCCTAGCTACTTTCCTGGTGGATTCCCCCAAAACTTACAGCTCTAGCAGCAGTTCATGCAATATAGGACGTCCCAGCAGCTCAGGCAGGAGTTTAAATACAGTATAGATACAGTATAAATAAAATGGAGATCTAATCAGGGTCTAGCTAATTTTCTGGTGGATTCTCCCAAAACTGACAGCTCCAGCAGCACGTCCCAGAAGTTCTGGCAGGAGTTGAAATACAGTATAAATACAGTATAAATACAATGGAGATCCAATCAGGGCCTAGCTACTATCCTGGTGGACTCTCCCAAAACGTACAGCTCTAGCAGCATGTCCCAGAAGCTCTGGCAGGAGTTGAAATGGAGTTTTAATACTATATAAATACACTATAAATACAATGGAGATCCAATCGGGGCCTAGCTACTAAAATGGTGGATTCTCCAAAAACTTACAACTCTAGCAGCAGTTGATGCAATATAGCACGTCCCAGCAGCTCTGGTAGGAGTTGAAATGGATTTTAAATACAGTATAAATAAACTATAAATACAATGGAGGTCCAATAAGGGCCTAGCTACTTTCCTGGTGGATTCTCCCAAAACGTACAGCTCTAACAGCACGTTCCACCAGCTCTGGCAGGTGTTGAAATGGAGTAGAAATACAGTATAAATACACTATAAATACAATGAAGATCCAATCAGGGCCTAGCTACTTTCTTGGTGGATTCCCCCAAAACTTACAGCTCTAGCAGTACATCCCAGCAGCTCTGGCAGGAGTTGAAATGGAGTAGAAATACAGTATAAATACACTATAAATACAATGAAGATCCAATCAGGGCCTAGCTACTTTCTTGGTGGATTCCCCCAAAACTTACAGCTCTAGCAGTACATCCCAGCAGCTCTGGCAGGAGTTGAAATGGAGTTTAATTACACTGTAAATACACTATAAATACAATGGAGATCCAATCAGGGCCTAGCTAATTTCCTGGTGGACTCTCCCAAAACTTACAGCTCTAGCAGCAGTTGATGCAATATAGGACGTCACAGCAGCTCAGGCAGGAGTTTAAATACAGTATAGATACAGTATAAATAAAATGGAGATCCAATCAGGGTCTAGCTAATTTCCTGGTGGATTCTCCCAAAACTGACAGCTCCAGCAGCACGTCCCAGAAGTTATGGCAGGAGTTGAAATACAGTATAAATACACTATAAATACAATGGAGATCCAATCAGGGCCTAGCTACTTTCCGGGTGGATTCCCCCGAAACGTACAGCTCTAGCAGCACGTTCCAGCAGCTCTGGCAGGAGTTGAAATAAAGTATAAATACACTATAAATACAATCGAAATCCAATCAGGGCCTAGCTATTTTCCTGGTGGATTCTCCCAAAACTTACAGCTTTAGCAGCATGTCCCAGAAGCTCTGGCAGGAGTTGAAATGGAGTTTAAATACAGTATAAATACAAGGGAGATCAAATCAGGGCCTAGCTAATTTACTGTTTGGATTCTCCCAAAACGTACAGCTCTAGCAGCAGTTGATGCAATATAGCACATCCCAGCAGCTCTGGCAGCAGTTGAAATGGAGTTTAAATACAGTATAAATACACTATAAATACACTGGAGATCTAATCAGGGCCTAGCTACTTTCCTGGTGGACTCTCCCAAAACGTACAGCTCTAGCAGCATGTACCATAAGCTCTGGCAGGAATTGAAATGGAGTTGAAATGCAGTATAAATACACTATAAATACAATGAAGATCCAATCAGGGCGTAGCTACTTTCCTGGTGGATTCTCCCAAAACTTACAGCTCTAGGAGCATGTCCCAGAAGCTCTGGCAGGAATTGAAATGGATTTTAAATACAGTATAAATAAACTATAAATACAATGGAGGTCCAATAAGGGCCTAGCTACTTTCCTGGTGGATTCTCCCAAAACGTACAGCTCTAACAGCACGTTCCACCAGCTCTGGCAGGTGTTGAAATGGAGTAGAAATACAGTATAAATACACTATAAATACAATGGAGATCCAATCAGGGCCTAGCTACATTCCTGGTGGATTCTCCCAAAACTTACAGCTCTAGCAGCAGTTGATGCAATATAGGACGTCCCAGCAGCTCTGGCAGGAGTTGAAATAAAGTATAAATACACTATAAATACAATCGAAATCCAATCAGGGCCTAGCTATTTTCCTGGTGGATTCTCCCAAAACTTACAGCTTTAGCAGCGTGTCCCAGAAGCTCTGGCAGGAGTTGAAATGGAGTTTAAATACAGTATAAATACAAGGGAGATCAAATCAGGGCCTATCTAATTTACTGTTTGGATTCTCCCAAAACTTACAGCTCTAGCAGCAGTTGATGCAATATAGCACGTCCCAGCAGCTCTGGCAGGAGTTGAAATGGAGTAGAAATACAGTATAAATAAACTATAAACACAATGGAGATCCAATCAGGGCCTAGCTACTTTCCTGGTGGATTCCCCCAAAACTTACAGCTCTAGCAGTACATCCGAGCAGCTCTGGCAGGAGTTGAAATGGAGTTTAAATAAAGTATAAATACACTATAAATACAATCGAAATCCAATCAGGGCCTAACTATTTTCCTGGTGGATTCTCCCAAAAATTACAGCTTTAGCAGCATGTCCCAGAAGCTCTGGCCGGAGTTGAAATGGAGTTTAAATACAGTATACCGTAAATACACTGGAGATGCAATCAGGGACTAGCTACTTTCCTGGTGGATTCTTCCAAAACGTATAGCTCTAGCAGGAGTTGATGCAATACAGCACATCCAAGCAGCTCTGGTAGGAATTGAAATGGAGTTGAAATGCAGTATAAATACACTATAAATACAATGAAGATCCAATCAGGGCCTAGCTACTTTCCTGGTGGATTCTCCCAAAACTTACAGCTCTAGCAGCAGTTGATGCAATATAGGACGTCACAGCAGCTCAGGCAGGAGTTTAAATACAGTATAGATACAGTATAAATAAAATGGAGATCCAATCAGGGTCTAGCTAATTTCCTGGTGGATTCTCCCAAAACTGACAGCTCCAGCAGCACGTCCCAGAAGTTCTGGCAGGAGTTGAAATACAGTATAAATACACTATAAATACAATGAAGATCCAATCAGGGCCTAGCTACTTTCCGGGTGGATTCCCCCGAAACGTACAGCTCTAGCAGCACGTTCCAGCAGCTCTGGCAGGAGTTGAAATAAAGTATAAATACACTATAAATACAATCGAAATCCAATCAGGGCCTAGCTATTTTCCTGGTGGATTCTCCCAAAACTTACAGCTTTAGCAGCATGTCCCAGAAGCTCTGGCAGGAGTTGAAATGGAGTTTAAATACAGTATAAATACAAGGGAGATCAAATCAGGGCCTAGCTAATTTACTGTTTGGATTCTCCCAAAACATACAGCTGTAGCAGCAGTTGATGCAATATAGCACGTCCCAGCAGCTCTGGCAGCAGTTGAAATGGAGTTTAAATACAGTATAAATACACTATAAATACACTGGAGATCTAATCAGGGCCTAGCTACTTTCCTGGTGGATTCTCCCAAAACGTACAGCTCTAGCAGCATGTACCATAAGCTCTGGCAGGAATTGAAATGGAGTTGAAATGCAGTATAAATACACTATAAATACAATGAAGATCCAATCAGGGCCTAGCTACTTTCCTGGTGGATTCTCCCAAAACTTACAGCTCTAGCAGCACGTTCCAGCAGCTCTGGCAGGTGTTGAAATGGAGTAGAAATACAGTATAAATACACTATAAATACAATGGAGATCCAATCAGGGCCTAGCTCCTTTCCTGGTGGCTTCTCCCAAAACTTACAGCTCGAGCAGTAGTTAATGCAATATAGCACGTCCCAGCAGCTCCGGCAGGAGTTTAAATACAATATAAATACAATGGAGATCCAATCAGGGCCTAGCTACTTTCCTGGTGGATTCCCCCAAAACTTACAGCTCTAGCAGCAGTTGATGCAATATAGGACGTCCCAGCAGCTCAGGCAGGAGTTGAAATAAAGTATAAATACACTATAAATACAATCGAAATCCAATCAGGGCCTAGCTATTTTCCTGGTGGATTCTCCCAAAACTTACAGCTCCAGCAGCACGTCCCAGAAGTTCTGGCAGGAGTTGAAATACAGTATAAATACAGTATAAATACAATGGAGATCCAATCAGGGCCTAGCTACTATCCTGGTGGACTCTCCCAAAATGTACAGCTCTAGCAGCATGTCCCAGAAGCTCTGGCAGGAGTTGAAATGGAGTTTTAATACTATATAAATACACTATAAATACAATGGAGATCCAATCGGGGCCTAGCTACTAAAATGGTGGATTCTCCAAAAACTTACAACTCTAGCAGCAGTTGATGCAATATAGCACGTCCCAGCAGATCTGGTAGGAGTTGAAATGGATTTTAAATACAGTATAAATAAACTATAAATACAATGGAGGTCCAATAAGGGCCTAGCTACTTTCCTGGTGGATTCTCCCAAAACGTACAGCTCTAACAGCACATTCCACCAGCTCTGGCAGGTGTTGAAATGGAGTAGAAATACAGTATAAATACACTATAAATACAATGGAGATCCAATCAGGGCCTAGCTACATTCCTGGTGGATTCTCCCAAAACTTACAGCTCTAGCAGCAGTTGATGCAATATAGGACGTCCCAGCAGCTCTGGCAGGAGTTGAAATAAAGTATAAATACACTATAAATACAATCGAAATCCAATCAGGGCCTAGCTATTTTCCTGGTGGATTCTCCCAAAACTTACAGCTTTAGCAGCGTGTCCCAGAAGCTCTGGCAGGAGTTGAAATGGAGTTTAAATACAGTATAAATACAAGGGAGATCAAATCAGGGCCTACCTAATTTACTGTTTGGATTCTCCCAAAACGTACAGCTCTAGCAGCAGTTGATGCAATATAGCACGTCCCAGCAGCTCTGGCAGGAGTTGAAATGGAGTAGAAATACAGTATAAATAAACTATAAACACAATGGAGATCCAATCAGGGGCTAGCTACTTTCCTGGTGGATTCCCCCAAAACTTACAGCTCTAGCAGTACATCCGAGCAGCTCTGGCAGGAGTTGAAATGGAGTTTAAATACAGTATACCGTAAATACACTGGAGATGCAATCAGGGACTAGCTACTTTCCTGGTGGATTCTCCCAAAACTTACAGCTCTAACAGCACGTTCCAGCAGCTCTGGCAGGAGCTGAAATGGAGTAGAAATATAGTATAAATACACTATAAATACAATGAAGATCCAATCAGGGCTAGCTACTTTCCTGGTGGATTCTCCCAAAACTTACAGCTCTAGCAGCATGTTCCAGCAGCTCTGGCAGGAGTTGAAATGGAGTAGAAATACAGTATAAATACACTATAAATACAATGAAGATCCAATCAGGGCCTAGCTACTTTCTTGGTGGATTCCCCCAAAACTTACAGCTCTAGCAGTACATCCCAGCAGCTCTGGCAGGAGTTGAAATGGAGTTTAATTACACTGTAAATACACTATAAATACAATGGAGATCCAATCAGGGCCTACCTACTTTCCTGGTGGACTCTCCCAAAACTTACAGCTCTAGCAGCAGTTGATGCAATATAGGACATCTCAGCAGCTCAGGCAGGAGTTTAAATACAGTATAGATACAGTATAAATAAAATGGAGATCCAATCAGGGCCTAGCTACTTTCCTGGTGGATTCTCCCAAAACTTACAGCTCTAACAGCAAGTTCCAGCAGCTCTGGCAGGAGTTGAAATAAAGTATAAATACACTATAAATACAATCGAAATCCAATCAGGGCCTAGCTATTTTCCTGGTGGATTCTCCCAAAACTTACAGCTTTAGCAGCATGTCCCAGAAGCTCTGGCAGGAGTTGAAATGGAGTTTAAATACAGTATAAATACAAGGGAGATCAAATCAGGGCCTAGCTAATTTACTGTTTGGATTCTCCCAAAACATACAGCTGTAGCAGCAGTTGATGCAATATAGCACGTCCCAGCAGCTCTGGCAGCAGTTAATGAAATATAGCACGTGCCAGCAGCTCCGGCAGGAGTTTAAATACAGTATAAATACAGTATAAATACACTGGAGATCTAATCAGGGCCTAGCTACTTTCCTGGTGGACTCTCCCAAAACGTACAGCTCTAGGAGCATGTACCATAAGCTCTGGCAGGAATTGAAATGGAGTTGAAATGCAGTATAAATACACTATAAATACAATGAAGATCCAATCAGGGCCTAGCTACTTTCCTGGTGGATTCTCCCAAAACTTACAGCTCTAGCAGCACGTTCCAGCAGCTCTGGCAGGTGTTGAAATGGAGTAGAAATACAGTATAAATACACTATAAATACAATGGAGATCCAATCAGGGCCTAGCTACTTTCCTGGGGGCTTCTCCCAAAACTTACAGCTCTAGCAGTAGTTAATGCAATATAGCACGTCCCAGCAGCTCCGGCAGGAGTTTAAATTCAGTATAAATACAGTATAAATACAATGGAGATCCAATCAGGGCCTAGCTACTTTCCTGGTGGATTCCCCCAAAATTTACAGCTCTAGCAGTACATCCCAGCAGCTCTGGCAGGAGTTGAAATAAAGTATAAATACACTATAAATATACTGGAGATCTAATCAGGGCCTAGCTACTTTCCTGGTGGATTCTCCCAAAACTTACAGCTTTAGCAGCATGTCCCAGAAGCTCTGGCAGGAGTTGAAATGGAGTTTAAATACAGTATAAATACAAGGGAGATCAAATCAGGGCCTAGCTAATTTACTGTTTGGATTCTCCCAAAACATACAGCTCTAGCAGCATGTACCATAAGCTCTGGCAGGAATTGAAATGGAGTTGAAATGCAGCTACTTTCCTGGTGGATTCTCCCAAAACTTACAGCTCTGGCAGCACGTTCCAGCAGCTCTGGCAGGTGTTGAAATGGAGTAGAAATACAGTATAAATACACTATAAATACAATGGAGATCCAATCAGGGCCTAGCTAATTTCCTGGTGGACTGTCAAGAAAGTGTGTTCGTGGCGTCCCGGCAACCATGATTAATGACAGAGACCTGAGTTTCTGTCAGGATGGAAGCCTCGGCCGAAGCCTGGCACCTCCTTTTATTACACATCAAAGGTTTCTACCAACAAATTGTCACCCTACTGATTTACAGCCAATTACATTACACAGATTGTTAAAACATACACTTTGAAAGCATGACGTATTTTTCAAGAAACGAAACTTTTCCCTGCTTTCTCCTCCACCCCCTTAGTACAGCTATCAGCTGACAGCCTGTAAGGGGGGGGAGAAGGGAAGCCCATCCAGACAGAGAAGGAGAAAGGATTTCTTAAAGGAGAAATGGACATTTATCACAACATCTCATCCATTTTCGTTTTTGTTTAGAAGCAAAGGCTTTCAGTCTATGTATTTGATTTCATCCAACTGAGGTGGCTGTTTATCCATTGGCATCCGCTCGAATCCTTGTTGACTAATGTTCACTTGTTGAGACAATTTTTTTTTCTTTGGTATAAAAGATTTCATCATAGTAAAAATATCAGGCAAACATTGTATATAAAAGCATCCACAATGGAATAATATAACAATACAAAATAATACTTATCAAATTTCTTAACCATTGAAAATTTGGTAACCAAAACCAGAATGCATTCCAAATATCCCCAATGCTTATGATCTCCGGATATTGGTGGAGGGATTTGTCCTTGTTCTTCATTAAGCATTTCAACGGCTGTCACTGTCATTGGCTGCAGTCCAATTCCGTGCGCCATTAAAATAGCTACAAACCCAATACACTTGCATTGTACTCTCCATCATCACATTTTGCATACACTTTGTTATTACTTTGATCACAATGATCAGGCATATTAAAGGTGATATTACAAGAGAGATATATACTTAAAAGAATAATTCTCTTAGAAAAATTAAAACACACTAATACAAAATCTACATAATAAAACCTAAGTGGCAGCGTATAATGTCCTGCCTCATTAATATGTACAAAACTTTCGCTGGCTCCAGTGTTGTTCAAAGGAAGTCCAACTAAAGAAAGAGTCCTTGACTGGCATCCGATGGTGACATCATACACATCCAGCAGTCAGTATGGTTTGTTAAGGCACTAACTTTTTATTGTCCTTCCAAAATTATTGTCCATCCAGTTTGGGCTCACCAGAGTCTTTGCAATCTTTTGGCTGTACACTGTAAGGGCGAATATTGCGGCCAGGAACCCATATCGTATTGCCTTCATGTTTCACCGCAGCATATCCACGACCCCAGGCAATAAGTTCAGCTGGTCCTTTCCACTGGGGGTCTGGTTGTTTACGATACCAAACTAGCGGACAAACCGTGGTTGCTGTGTCTGGAAGGGGAGAAAAATGCCTGCTCGCAGCTGTATTAGGTGGCGTGCCAGGTGGTTTAAGAAATTGAGAGTGTATAAAGCCAAATTAAGATGATTTTGCACTCCAGGTAGTCCGGGGGTATTTTCCCCATTTTTTGTTTTTAATTTGTCAAGCATGTGCTTAAGAGTGGAATTGGCCCGTTCCACTACTTTTTGCCCCTGTGAATTGTAAGGAATGCCGAATTTATGAATAATGTCCCACCGATTGCAGAACTGAGCAAAGCCATGACTACAATATGCGGATCCATTATCAGTTTTTAATTCTTTAGGAGTACCCAGAGTGCTAAAAGTTCAAATACAATGATTGATGACATGTTTAGTTGCCTCTCCACGCTGTGGAGTAGCAAGGATGAACCCAGAATATGTATCAATAGTCACATGTATATATTTCCATGGACTAAAAGATGCATATTGAGTAACGTCCATTTGCCATATTTGACATGCCTCAAGTCCACGGGGATTCACACCCATTGGAATAGACAGTCCTTGTTGTGAGCAACTGGGGCACTGTTGAATGATAGCTGTTGCCTCCTCGGGGGTTATGCCAAATTGTTTAGCCAAAGCCTTGGCGTTTTGATGAAAAGAGCGATGACTATCCCAGGGAGTAAGTTGTTGCATAGTCATAACTTGCGTGTTGCCATATCCGCCTGGGAATTCCCTTCACTGAGAATTGCTGGAAAATTTTGATGACTTCGGATATGTGCAATAAAATAAGGACAATATCTTGTCTCAATAAATTTTTGCAATGTCAAAAATAGTGTCAACAAAGTCTCATCCAAACTAGGAGAGATATAAGCAAAAAGTAAATTTTTATGGCCAAAAATCATGGATCTGCTGAAAAATGACAAAAAAAACTGACCAGACCAATCACCAATCAATAATTGCAAAACCAAATTATTTTGAATCAAAGTTTCCCACAATTTTAAGGAAAATGGGATAAAAATAATTGCAAATTCAATTCCAAAAATCTGGCGCCATCGTGTGGCCATGATGTGTAATTTCAGCCAAAGTCATAGCTGGAGTGAAAACAATTTCTTGAATGCATATTAGATTGATTAATTGCCACTGTGGGTGGTCGATCAAAAATCACATTCAAATGCACAGGGTGATTGTCAACACACCGATCAGTCCACTGGGTGTTGAGGGCTGTTTGGACTTTCTCAACGACCAATAGCTGGTCGGAGGTCACAACGTCTGTGGGATTTTTGAGGCCTTTTAATGCCATAAATAAGGGAGAAAGAGTCGAGGTAGAAAGACCTGTATATGGCCTTAACCAATTAATATTTCCTAAATATTGTTGTAGTTGAACCAATGTAGGTGCAAGTGTCTTTTGACCAGTGCCAATTAAGGGTTGCAGAACTCTTTTGCAGTCTGCATTAGCATTTTCAACAGCCAATTTCATCAAAATCTCTTTTGTAGCTAATTCATTAGCAATTTCTTTATCAATACGATCTTTTAGTCTATTTATAAATTCATCATAGGGCTCAGTAGTTCCCTGTTTAATTTGAGTAAAACTTTTGCCAAATTTTCCACTTTCATCTACTACCTTTAAAGCAGCAAAAACAGCCTGTAAAATTACACCATGTATAGCTGCATCTGGAATAGCATCTCGCTGTTGTTTAACAGCAGTGAACTGTCCAGATCCATAAATTTGATCTGGCACTAATTGAGCAGTGCCTCTCTGAATAGCTTGAATACGATACTGGGAGTCCCAAACTGCATACTGCGCAGGTGTTAAAATCATTTGCATTAATGCCTTCAAATCTGCTGGAATCATTTTGTGAGCAAATCCATTATCAATTTCTGCATCCATGCCCACAGTTACAGGGTATAAATTTGCCATTTCCTCAACATTCAATTCACCTATTTCATAATCATTCTGTAACGTTTCCTGAATAAAATTACTTGTTTTGGTCAGAGCTGGAGGATCACACAACTCAACATTGCTAGGAAAAACCTTGCTGTGATTTTTAATTGTTACTGGAATTTCACTGGCAGGGGGAAGAAGTTGAACTTCATTATAATTCAATGGATTCAGTAATATTTTTAGTAGGAGCTGCTCCTGTGTCTCCTGTGTCTCTGCAAGATGTTAAAATAGAAGCAGGGGCCCTAGAATTTGCATGTAACAACTCCTCCACTCTCTTCCAAGTTTCAACTTTAAGGCAGCCTGCCTCTTGGTAGAAAGGAATGTGTTTCCAAATAAATTCAAGGAGAGATCTTAAATCTCCTTCTGTCAGCTTCTGAGCTGTAAAATAAACATAATTCTTCCTGGTTATCTCTGTAAGTTCAGTCAAATGTGTTTCTTGCACTTTTGAGAGATCCCCACCCATACTTACGAGGGGTCAGTCCTCGTCCAGCGATGAACTGATGAAGCGCGCTTGGCCACGTCCGGGCGGTAAGTATGAGGGTCCAGGGACGTATAACCTCTCAGGGTTATCATGTCGGGGTCACCACTTGTCAAGAAAGTGTGTCCGTGGGGTCCCGGCAACCATGATTAATGACAGAGACCTGAGACCTGAGACCTGTTGGGATGGAAGCCCCGGCCGAAGCCAGGCACCTCCTTTTATTACACATCAAAGGTTTCTACCCACAAATTGTCACCCTACTGATTTACAGCCAATTACATTACACAGATAGTTAAAACATACACTTTGAAAGCATGACGTATTTTTCAAGAAACGAAACTTTTCCCTGCTTTCTCCTCCACCCCCTTAGTACAGCTATCAGCTGACAGCCTGTAAGGGGGGGAGAAGGGAAGCCCAACCAGGCAGAGAAGGAGAAAGGATTTCTTAAAGGAGAAATGGACATTTATCACAACAGACTGGTAAGCTACCTTGTGATTTATAGTTTGGATAAGAATGTTAGTTTGAGATATAATTTCTATTAGCTCCAAATATTATACCAAACATAGATATTATAGACAGAATCCACTTTGGCGAACAGAAAAACTAAAATACACACCAAAAAAGCAAGTAATTTAAACAATAATATTATATTGCATTGTATTATATTGTATTGTATTGTACTGTATTGTATTGCACACTGACTGTTACTTCTTTGCCATCTTGTCTCTTTAGTGGTCCTACTGTTTCCTTGATTTTTTTCCTTCTTTCAACATATAAATAACAAGAAAAAAAGTCAAGAAAATAATAGGTCCACTAAAGAAAGAAGATAGCAAGGAAGTAACAGTCAGTAGAGAGAAAGCAGAACTGCTTACCTCATTCTTTGCATCAGTCTTCACCCAAAAAGAAACTATAGCCCAAGCTACCAAAAACCTAACTGTAAAAGACAGACTAGAAATAAAAATTAAAATAAGCAAGAAAATGTATTAATACTGCTTTATAATGCTTTAGTAAGGCCACACCTAGAATATGGCATCCAGTTTTGGTCACATTACAAAAAGGATGTTGAGACTTTGAAAAAAAAGTACGAAGAAGAGCAACTAAGATGATTAAAGACCTGGAGACTAAAACATATAAAGAACGGTTGCAAGATTTGTGTTTGGCTAGTCTAGAGAAAAGAAGTATTAAGGGGGACATGATAGCAGTATTCCAGTATTTGAGAGGCTGCCACAATGAGGAAAGGATCAACTTATTTTCCAAACACCAGAGGGCAGAACAAGAAACAATTGATGGAAACTAACCAAGCAGAGAAGCAACCTAGAACTAAGGAGAAATTTCCTAATGGTTAGAACTATCAATCAATGGAACAGCTTGACATCAGATGTTGTGGTTGCTTCATCACTGGAGGTTTTTAAGAAGAGACTGTACAGTCACTTGTCTGAAATGGTATAGGGTCTCCTGATTGAGCAGGGGGTTGAATTGGAAGACCTCCAAGGTCCCTTCCAGCTCTATTCTGATTGATTGATATGATTGTATTCCTCAACTATAGTTATTGAAATTCTCTTTCTCACTACATTGTGATATAGTAGCTAAAGTATTGAACAAGAACCTGATGCTCAATCATAGAAACTCACTCTGGGCATTTAGAACCATCTTCTAAGCTGAACTCACCTCCTGATGTTCATTCTTATGCAGATACAGTAAAGGAACATGTAAGCTGCTTTGAATTCCTGAAGTAGTTCTAACACAAAAACAGACACTGAAAACATTAAAATGAATGGATCTCAATATTCCAAACATATTTTCACTGGGTGGTCATCCACATAATTGTTGAAGGAATAATCTTCATCAGGGTTCAGTCCAAGTCAGGAATAAACATCATGGCGACTTCTTTAGAAAGAAGGTTGTAGTTTATTGAAGAGGAGAAATGTGACTTGGAAAAAAGAGAGAGCACGTGTAGTAGGGAGTGGGTTTTTATAACCTCTTGGGCTTTTGTTTGGAATTGTTTCCTGTTCCTGTTTGAGGCTTTGTATTTCCTGTATCATGTACTTTGACCTGAGTCTGAGTGTGCCCCTTTAGCATCTGTGGGTTAATCCTATTATGTCCTGTCTTAGAGTTTGGCTGGGATATGTAGATTTTAGGTGTCTTTGTCTTCTTAAGCTTCTAGCTGTAGGGCTCCAACCTTCCTGAATAGATTATTACATCTACATTTCTACAGAGCTGATTTCTGCTGGGGAGGGAGACTTGGGGCTATTAAGAAAAACTGGACATGCTGACTTCCAGTTTGCCAACGTGGCTGCCATGGACGCTTGGAAGATGAGCTCCATCTTCCTTGTCCAGTTTCGCATTGCTGGGGGACCTTGAAAGGGTTGAAAGTCACCCCGTAGAGGCGACCAGTTAGGAGGGGGCATTGCTGGATTGCGGGAGAATGGTAGCCCTCCTGCTAGAGTTGGCGCAACCCTCCAAAACGGCGGCCGAAAGACCAGCCATAGCAATATGGCCCATCACTAGACTGCGGACAGTCAACATCACACTTACCACCAGGCAACCTTAAAGCAGCATGGAAGAGACTGGATGAGATCTACCTCTCTTAAAATCCTAACTACTTTTTTTTTACATACATAAGCTGCTAAAGTACTTTCCCACCTGTGGAGAGGGAAGGGGGATTTTAGCCCTCCCTCTAGAAACAGCAGCAACCAATTATCCAGGGGAGTTTAAAACATAGAAAAAATAATTGGATCCCAATTGGAATTTTGTTTCCTAAAGTTTGTGGACTAAAAGATTTTCTATTTTTACTGAAGATCTGGTTTTTTTCTTAAAACTGAAAACTAAAAAGATTAAAATAACTTTGAGATTCAAAGGAAAACTTCAAATGGTAGGGGCAGCATCTTGTGGCTAAACCTGATACTTCAACTTGTTATTATCTAAGAGTGACGTGGCTGACAGCCCAGAAAATAGATGACTTATGTAACCTTGAAACACCAGCTGTGAGTAGCTCAGCTGTGCTCTCTACTCAGTGGAAAAGGAAAAAAAAAGGCCTTCTTTCTGGACTTCCTGATTGTAAAGCTTCTAGTCTAATACATCATTATGGAAGAAGATCAGGAATAGACTTTTCCTATTGAAGATCAGGAACAAATCCTTTCTATGCTGAAAGCAATTTACCAAACCCTCCTTACAGCTGGTGATGAAATAAGAGCTTACAGAAAAGAACAAGAAAGCAGCCTGGATATGCAAACTCAAACTCTGACTACAACTAAAAAAATCAACTATACAGAATGCAACAGAAAAAGTGGAACAATTAAATATTATGACAGAAGATTTAACTGCTCAACAAACACAGATAGTGAAAAATCCAGAAAAGAAACTGACAACATGGAAAAAGGAAAAGACTTCCTATATAAATCAGAAGGAACCTGAAGATCAAGAAGAAGAACAAATGTAAGAGAAAATAAACACTTCAGGACAACTACGAGATGGAAAAATAAAGAGATCTGCTAGACCTGCTTGCTAGCCCTATCCAAAAAAAAAATGGCAACTGGATGGCTTTTTCAACTGCAAATAATATATATAACAATACAAGGAGATTTGTTTGATGACTCAAAAGCACAGACATGGAAGACAGTTTGGCAAAAAAAGAAAGCTAGAATAAGACTGAAGAAGAATGGGGTTTTGACTTATGAGAATCAAAATAGTTACTTAAAAAAATTTCTAACCAAGTATGAATTTTTATCCGTGCCTGGTTTTTGCCTATATTTCCAACAATTGCTAGACATATTTTTAAACATTTTTGCTAGTTTGGCCAGTGGTAAGTGCCATCTATAGAACATTTTATACAGATTTTCTTTACATGCAGTTGCCATTGTTATTTTATAGTTTCTTTCCCAAAGAGTTTACAAAAGTATTATGCCCAAAGTTTTTAGCCCATGTTATCATTGTTTCTTTTACGTTTATCTTCTATCTTTAAGCTTAACAATCATCTCCAGAACCAAATGCCTAGCTGACGAACAACACCTAAAAACCGAACTACACACTCTCACTAATGTACTAACATCCAACGGATTCCCAAGAAATAAGATTTCTAACTTAATCCAAAAAGAAACTCCCACTAAAATCCATGACAGAGAACAAGAAAATGGCAAAGCCCTCCTCCCATACATAAAAGGCACCACAGACAAAATCAGCAAAATCCTGCACAAATATAATGTCAAGACAGCATTCTGCACAAACAGAAAAATATCCACCATCCTAAGAAATCCTAAAGACAAATTTGAGTTAGAAAATCAAGGAGTATATGAAATCCCATGTGCTGCTTGCCCCACTACATACATTGGACAAACCAACAGAAGGATAAGTGCACGCATTGAAGAACACAAAAACTCAGTCAAAAGAGAGGAACCAACTTCTTCCCTGGTCCAACACCTTAAAGCCACAGGACATGAAATTGATTTCAAAAAGACCAGAACTATTGCCAAAACTGAACATTTTAATAACAGAATAATCAGAGAAGCCATCGAGATAGAAAAACGCCCCCACAGCATGAACAAACGAGATGATACCTCCCGCCTACCAGCCATTTGGAAACCTGCCCTTATTGACAAACGAATTCCTAACACAAAGATTGACACCAGAACCACACAGGATGCCACCTCCACACATCCACGCAAAAAGCAAACCCAAACCCACACCGATGATAAGGCAAGATCACAGACCAGGAGCCAGACCAGAGCTGCATCATTGGCCACTTTGAACCCCTCCAGCACTACAAAGCCCCCACCCAACCAGAACACTCCCCCAGCCAATCAGAACATAGCCAAGCTCCCAGCCAATCAGTTCAAACCCCCACTGGCAGTTAAAAGGAAAAAACAGCTTAGACCACACATTGCTCCTAGAAGCAGAAGCCAAAAGCACCAACCTGAAGATGATGAATGAGACTTCATCGAAACGTCGCCCAGACACTTCAAATTCTACGTGGGAGAAAACCCGAAGAACCAAAGACCTACATACAAACACCCGCGAAAACCTCAGAAAACATATATATATATATATATATATATATATATATATATATATATATATATATATATATATATATATATATATATATATATATATATATATATATATATATATATATATATATATATATATATATATATATATATATATATATATATATATATATATATATATATATATATATATATATATATATATATATATATATATATATATATAATTTCTTAATCAGTTTTTCATCTGATGTTAATAGTACCTGATCAAACATTGTCTACTCCTTATAGAAACCATATATTTTGTTATCTTTCTCATATCTTGTTTGTATTTGTAAATAAGGCCACCATGATAAGTTGATGCCCTGTTTTTCCAACTCTTGTTTATTTTTTAAGTTCCCTTTGATATTCAAGATATCTTTGTACGTTAAAATTTTCTCAGGATTAATTAAATTTGGGTGAGCAAATGCTTCCATTGTTGGAAGCCACCCTGGAATTTTCATATATATTTTCACTTTTATCTTTTCCCATATTAAAAATAAAGCATTTCTTACATAGTGGTTTTGAAAATATCTGTGAATATTGTTCTTTCCATACCATAAAACAGCATGCTTCCCAATTCCAAATTATGTCCTTCTAAGTACAGTAGTCTTTTGTGTCTAAGAGTAATCCATTCCTTTAACCATGTTAATACACATGCTTGGTAGTATAAAACCCAGTCTGGGAGTACATTGCTCTTCAGTTTACTTATTGCAGTTAAATGATAAAGCTTAAAATTCTCCTTGTCTACCTGTGTGATTGTTGTTTGTAGATCCTCAAAAGAACCATTTATATGGCATTTTGACACTTGGCAAAACACATGGCTGTAGAGAAGATTGGTTAACCAAAGACATTTCCTTCCTTGTAACTCAGAGTCTATGAAAAGCACTTGGAAGAGGACTTCCTTAGAAGACTCCACAGCCAACTTGGGAAAGACAACCTTGAAAATGTGTGTGACATTTGGGCTTTCAGCATGAACGCCAGAACTTTCAGCTGGGTCCTGAAGAGAATTTGACAACATGTTCAGTTCTATCACAATTAGAGTAATGTGATCACATCTTGTCATACCCGAATGCATCTGAATTTAAACTTCTGGAACACTTTTCATGGCTGGTCCACAAAAATGTCCTTTCAGGAATCTGTAACAACATATATTCAGTCTACAAATGTATCCAGAAAAGTTTGTACTGTAGCTAGCTAACATGCCCATAACTACTAAAAAGCTACCTTTATTCCCAAATTCATATGGATATGAATTTAACAAAATTGGATCAATAATATAGAGAGTCACCTTCCAGTTTTTAGGCTGCATTAACTGAAATAATATTTTGAGATCTAAGTGGGACAAATTGGAATTATTTGATCAGAACTATAAGGCAATGTAGAAATGAGGAAATGTTCCTCACAATGTTGTCTTTGGTGAGATTCTCTAATGTCACCAAAAAAGCAGAATTTGGTAAGTTAGGGAACAATGCAAGCAGAGACATATTTATTACCACTATACAGTACAAAGCAGCACAATAATGCATCATTACGTGTATTCTGTAATGTTCATTAGACATACAAGGTAGCTATACATTTCCAACTGTGGACATGAAACTTTTTACCTCACTAAGAGGTAAAATGATCCAATTCACCTCATGAAGGCCATTAGTATTATTTGGATTAGTCACCTGTAACACTTCCAGGAAATTTGTTTGCGTTTTATAGGATTAGATACTGGGCAGATTTTAATTTTTTCTGTCCTTTTTACATATCAGGATTTATCTTGAATGGATGCAATTTTGGGTTTTTATCATAGGCAACTAGAATGTATTTTAGCTCCTTACAGTATTAAATTAGATGAAATATTGAAATACATACCATATCACCTTAGAAAAATGTCAACAGGAAAAAAAAGAATATGTACATGAAAGATTTGATACTTTTTTCAATGCTCAGGATATAAATGAGATCCCCCCCCCATTTTGTTAAGCATTATGTTCTAGTTGTAAAACAGTTTGTCAGTAGAACACAGGACATCTGACTTTTCACTTGCTATAGGGTAGAGCAAAATGGCTATAATTACAAAAAAATAATAAGTCCATGAGGGAGAAAATACAGTTTAAAAGTATGCAAATGGATTTGCTCTGCAAAGATGCTTTTAGAAAATTAAAACTCATACCAGTTGATGTGCAGGGCCCACCAGTGACTGTAATTTATGCTTTTGTGGGAAGTCAGCCCCCCAGAGAAAGAAATATTAAAAGGGCAGAAAAATATATTTCCTCAAAAGGATTTTAAAAGCAGAAACCAACCCTGCCCCCAAGTCTCTCTGTCCCAAGAAGAAGCCAGCTCGGTACAGTTGCAGATGTAAACCATCAGAAAGGCCCCAGCTAGAAGAAGACACCTAAAATCTGCATACCCCACCCAAACTCTAAGAGTCATTAGCTCCAGCACCAGGGAAACAGCATATAATCCTTGGGACATAATAGGATTAACCCACCACCATCAAGAATACCAAAAAGGTGAAAAATGTCACCGGTGACATCACTGAGATTAGACCTGGGGGAAAAACGCTCCATTCCCCAGGTCCAAATTTCTTCCGATGGTGGGCCCTTTTGGGCCAAATGCCACCCTGGAGAGGTAGCCACCGAAAGGCGAACCTTTGAGGACCACTGGCCCGTGGCAGCCAGCTTGCTGAAATCAAAGCAGCCCCTGCAACCACCAAAAGAAAGGTGGACTGTGATCATGCGATCCACCATTAACAGCTGATCGTCAGAGATGGAGAAACAGCACTGACTGACAGCAAGTAACTGAGCTGGAGGAGAACAGGCTCTTCTTTCCAGATGAAGGTTGATTTTTTTCTTTTAAATACCCTATCTTGAGTCTGAACATGAAGCTTTTAGGGAGAGATTGGAGTTTTCTTTCCCCCTCCTGTATATAAGCAGCGGTTTAAGCTCTTTTGTATTTTTTAAAAAACTTTTCAATATGGTTAAATTCTTTTAAGTTCTAACAGAAATTTGGGGAGCTGGCCCTTTTAAAGATCTTTTTTTATATATTCAATTTAGAAAATCCATTCTAACTGCTTATTCTCAAACTTTTTAAATCTTTTTTTCCCTTTCCCACTCTGGACTGCTTTTTTTCTTAAATGCTGTCAGTGGACACATTGTATCCTTGGTGATTACAGTCAATACATTTTCCCCCCTCTCCCTTTGTCTGGTGTTTATTCAAACTAGAAACTTGGCTCTATGCCCAGATACTTGGCTGTATGCTCAGACACCCTTATCTGACCTTGGCTGGCTGAGGGAGGTTGTTGTTTTTTCTTTTGGCTTTTTATTTTTTTTCTACTTTAGCTTGACTATAGAGCATAGACCACGGGTTGGCAACCCGTGGCTCCGGAGCCACATGCGGCTCTTTGAGCCATCACCTGCGGCTCCGGAGACTCCTCCGCCATTTGTAGAGAGAGTGACAGAGAGGCACTTCCACTTCCCTTCTCTCTCTCTCTCTCATGTGGACTTGTCCCCTCGCAGGGCTCCTAATTGGCACTGCACCCAGGTGCCCCACTCCCTGGGAGAAGCACGGCCAGGAAGTCCCTTTCCCTGGCTGGCCCCATCCCAGGCGCACGTGACTGTGGAGCCACGTGGGGAAGCCAAAGGATCCCTGCTGGAAGTGGCCCGCCAGAGGCTCCACTAAGCAGGCCAGGCCTCCTGTAAGCCGTGGCCCAAGGAAGAGCAGCCCCTGTGATCCCCAGCCCTGCTGTCCAGGAAGAGCTGCTGCTGTCCGAGAAGGAAGAGGGAGATGCAGCAATGGTAGGAGAGGAGAGCCTCCTCCTGGGGCCCAGCGTTGGCGGCAGCTTCCTTGTCCTCCTCCTCCTCCTCCCCCTCCTCCTCCCCTTCTTCCTCCTGCTGCCCCATGGGTGGCTTGGGCAGGCACCGGGGCAAGAGGATCACCCGAGGGAGCCAGCCAGGTTGGCAGAGGGGCTGGCAGGGGCCTCTCAGGAAGAGCAGCCGCAGCATCACGGCCAGGGCCAGCAGTCCACGTGGCACCAGCCCCCACTACGGCCCGCTGCAGCTACATTGGATGGGTGGAAGGCGAGGCCGGGCAGCATGGAGTCCCAGTGGCAGCACCTCCCTTGCCCTCCTCCTCCCCTTCTTTCTCCTGCTGCCCCCTGGGTGGCTTGGGCAGCCGCCGGGGCAAGAGGGGCACTTGGAGGGGCCAGCCAGGCCAGCGGAGGGGCTGGCAGGGGCCGGTCAGGCAGAGCAGCCACAACATCATGGCCAGGGCCAGTGGCCCGTGCGGCACCAACCCCCGCCGCAGCCCACAATGGCTACATCGGATGGGCGGAGGGTGAGGCTGGGCAGCACGGAGTCCTGGCAGTGGTGGCTTCCTCACCCTCCTCCTCCCCTTCTTCCTCCTGCTGCCCCCTGGGTGGCTCGGGCGGGTGCCAGGGCAAGACCGGTGCCCGGGGATGGCAGTCGGGTCGGTGGAGGGGCTGGCAGGGGCTGGTCAGGCAGAGCAGCTGCAGCATTGCAGCCAGGGCCAATGGCCCACACGGCACTAGCCCCCGCCGCAGCCCATTGCAGCTACATCAGATGGGTGGAGGGCAAGGCCAGACAGTGTGGAGTTGCGGCTGGGGCAGTGGTGGCAGCTTCCTCGCCCTCCTCTCCTTCTTCCTCCTGCTGCCCTCCAGGCGGCAGTCCCGGCTGGGGCAGTGGCAGGTGCCAGCATCGCTCCCTGGGCAGCTGAGCTGGCCACATGTCTCCCCAAGCTGCTCTGGGCGGCAGTCCCGGTGGAGGTGGTGGCCGGTGGGGGCATTGCTCCCTGGACCGTCCCTGGGCAGCCAAGCCGGCTATGCATTTCCCCGAGCTTGCTCATCTCCGGCAGTGGTGGCGGCGCCATCTGGTGCTGTTTACATGGCTGTTCGTCTGCATGACTGAGATAGGCAGTGCCTCTCCGCTCTCATTTCCCTGGACCAGAGTTGGGGCTGCTGCCTATGTCAGTCACACTATCCATTGACTTCCATGGGGACGCTTGGCAATGGCTGATTGAATTGAGCTGCGGGATGGCTTTGAGTGGCAGAGAGAGACATGGAGACGTAAATGCATCTCCACAGGAGATGCAGCAAGGGCAGGAGATGAGGAGGAGTCAGCCTATGTCTGTGCACATGCACAGACTTAAACGGAGGCTTCCAAACCTGACACCCATACAAACGTGGATGTCTTGAAAAAAGGGGGAAAAGTGGGCGTGACTATTTAAAGACCCCCACTTTTCCTTTCTTTCCTCCTCTTTGGCAGTGTTGACTTCTGCTCCTCCAATCCTGGTTGCTCCTCGCGGTCCCTGCCTGCCATGGCGATTTCTGAGAGCAGGGAGCAGCTGCCTGCTGAACAAGCCCTGAAAGCTTTCTTCCTCTCCCTGATCTTGCCTTTCTTGCTCACGTCTGCTGGGTTTCTTCAACCTTTCCCCCATTTTATTTTAATCCCACCACCACCTCCCTCTTTCTCAAAGTTGACATTCTGGGGACTCGGACCTTGCTTCACTCCTGCAGTCACTTGGCGAAGTGTTGTGAAAAATGTCCATTTCTCCTTTAAGAAATCCTTCTCTGCCTGGATGGGCTTCTCTCTCCCTCCCTTACAGGCTGTCAGCTGATAGCTGTACTAAGGGGGTGGAGGAGAAAGCAGGGAAAAGTTTCGTTTCTTGAAAAAGACGTCATGCTTTCAAAGTGTATGTTTTAACTATCTGTGTAATGTAATTGGCTGTAAATCAGTAGGGTGACAATTTGTGGGAGAGACCTTTGATGTGGAATAAAAGGGAATGGCTGGCTTCGGCCGGGGCTTCCATCCCGACAGAAACTCAAGTCTCTGTCATTAATCATGGTTGCCGGGACGCCACGAACACACTCACGAACACACAAGTTATGACAGGTGGTGACCCTCGACGTGATAACCCTGAGAGGTTATACGTCCCTGGACCCTCATACTTACCGCCCGGACGTGGCAAAGCGCGCTTCATCAGTTCATCGCTGGACGAGGACTGATCCCTCGTAAGTATGTGGGGATATCTCTCAAAAAGGCAAGACTAAGCTCACAGAGATAACCAGGAAGAATTATGTTCGTTTTACAGCTCAGAAGCTGACAGAAGGAGATTTAAGATCTCTCCTTGAATTTATTTGGAAACACATTCCTTTCTACCCAGAGGCAGGCTGCCTTAAAGTTGAAACTTGGAGGAGAGTGGAGGAGTTGTTACAAAAATTCTAGGGCCCCCGCTTCTATTTTAACATCTTGCAGAGTAGTGTTAAAAGCTTTGGAGACACAGGAGCAGCTCCTACTAAAAATATTACTGAATCCATTGAATTATAATGAAGTTCAACTTCTTCTCCCTGCCAGTGAAACTTCAGTAACAATTAAAAATCACAGCAAGTTTTTTCCTAGCAATGTTGAGTTGTGTGATCCTCCAGCTCTGACCAAAACAAGTAATTTTATTTAGGAAACGTTACAGAATGATTATGAAATAGGTGAATTGAATGTGGAGGAAATGACAATTTTATACCCTGTAACTGTGGGCATGGATGCAGAAATTGATAATGGATTTGCTCACAAAATGATTCCAGCAGATTTGAAGGCATTAATGCAAATGATTTTAACACCTGCGCAGTATGCAGTTTGGGACTCCCAGTATTGTATTCAAGCTATTCAGAGAGGCACTGCTCAATTAGTGCCAGACCAAATTTATGGCTCTGGACAGTTCACTGCTGTTGGACAACAGCCAGATGCAGCTATAACATGGTGTAATTTTACAGGCTTTTTTTGCGGCTTTAAAGGTTCTTTAAAAGTGGAAAATTTGGCAAAAGTTTTACTCAAATTAAACAGGGAACTACTGAGCCCTATGATGTATTTATAAATAGACTAAAAGATAGTATTGATAAAGAAAATGCTAATGCAGACTGCAAAAGAGTTCTGCAACCCTTAATTGGCACTGGTCAAAAGACACTTGCACCTACATTGGTTCAACTACAACAATATTTAGGAAATATTAATTGGTTAAGGCCATATATAGGTCTTTCTACCTCGACCCTTTCTCCCTTATTTATGGCATTAAAAGGCCTCAAAAATCCCACAGACGTTGTGACATTGACCTCCGACCAGCTATTGGTCCGTTGAGAAAGTCCAAACAGCCCTCAACACCCAGTGGACTGATTGGTGTGTTGACAATCACCCTGTGCATTTGAATGTGATTTTTGATCGACCACCCACAGTGGCAATTACTCAATCTAATATGCCTTCAAGAAATTGTTTTCACTCCAGCTATGACTTTGGCTGAAATTACACATCGTGGCCACACGATGGCGCCAGATTTTTGGAATTCAATTTGCAATTATTTTTATCCCATTTTCCTTAAAATTGTGGGAAACTTTGATTCAAAATAATTTGGTTTTGCAATTATTGATTGGTGATTGGCCTGGTCAGTTTTTTTTTGTCATTTTTCAACAGATCCATGATTTTTGGCCATAAAAAATTTACCTTTTGCTTATATCTCTCCTAGTTTGGATGAGACTTTGTTGACACTATTTTTGACATTGCAAAAATCTATTGAGACAAGATATTGTCCTTATTTTATTGCACATATCCGAAGACATCAAAATTTTCCAGGAATTCTCAGTGAAGGGAATTCCCAGACGGATATGGCAACACACAAGTTATGACTATGCAACAACTTACTCCCTGGGATAGTCATAGCGATTTTCATCAAAACGCCAAGGCTTTGGCTAAACAATTTGGCATAACCCCCGGGGAGGCAACAGCTATCATCCAACAATGCCCCAACTGTTCACAAGGACTGCCTATTCCAATGGGTGTGAATCCCCATGGACTTGAGGCATGTCAAATTTGGAAAATGGACATTACTCAATATGCATCTTTTAGTCCATGGAAATATATACATGTGACTATTGATACATATTCTGGGTTCATCCTTGCTACTCCACAGCATGGAGAGGCAACTAAACATGTCATCAATCATTGTATTCGAACTTTTAGCACTCTGGGTACTCCTAAAGAATTAAAAACTGATAATGGATCCGCATATTGTAGTCACGCTTTTGCTCAGTTCTGCAATCGGTGGGACATTATTCATAAATTCGGCATTCCTTACAATTCACAGGGGCAAAAAGTAGTGGAATGGGCCAACTCCACTCTTAAGCACATGCTTGACAAATTAAAAATGAAAAATGGGGAAAAATACCCCCGGACTACCTGGAGTGCAAAATCATCTTAATTTGGCTTTATATACTCTCAATTTCTTAAACCACCTGGCACGCCAACTAATACAGCTGCGAGCAGGCATTTTTCTCCCCTTCCAGATGCAGCAACCACGGTTCGACCGCTAGTTTGGTATCGTAAGCTACCAGACCCCCAGTGGAAAGGACCAGCTGAACTTATTACCTGGGGTCGTGGATATGCTGCGGTGCAACATGAAGGCAATACGATATGGGTTCCTGGCCGCAATATTCGCCCTTACAGTGTACAGCCAAAAGATTGCAAAGACTCTGGTGAGCCCAAAGTGGATGGACAATGAATTTTGGAAGGACAATAAAAAGTTAGTGCCTTAACAAACCATACTGACTGCTGGATGCGTATGATGTCACCATCGGATGCCAGTCAAGGACTTTTTTTTTAGTTGGACTTCCTTTGAACAACACTGGAGCCAGCGGAAGTTTTGTACATATTAATGAGGCAGGACATTATACGCTGCCACTTAGGTTTTATTATGTAGATTTTGTATTAGTGTGTTTTAATTTTTCTAAGGGAATTATTCTTTTAAGTATATATCTCTCTTGTAATATCACCTTTAAAATGCCTGATCATTGTGATCAAAGTAATAACAAAGTGTATGCAAAATGTGAGGATGGAGAGTACAATGCAAGTGTATTGGGTTTGTAGCTATTTTAATGGCGCACGGAATTGGACTGCAGCCAATGACAGTGATGGCCGTTGAAATGCTTAATGAAGAACAAGGACAAATCCCTCCACCAATATCCGGAGATCATAAGCATTGGGGATATTTGGAATGCATTCTGGTTTTGGTTACCAAATTTTCAATGGTTAAGAAATTTGATAAGTATTATTTTGTATTGTTATATTATTCCATTGTGGATGCTTTTATATACAATGTTTGCCTGATATTTTTGCTATGATGAAATCTTTTATACCAAAGAAAAAAAAATTGTCTCAACAAGTGAACATTAGTCAACAAGGATTCGAGCGGATGCTAATGGATAAACAGCCACCTCAGTTGGATGAAATCGAATACATGGACTGAAAGCCTTTGCTTCTAAACAAGAACAAAAAAGGATGAGATGTTGTGAAAAATGTCCATTTCTCCTTTAAGAAATCCTTCTCTGCCTGGATGGGCTTCTCTCTCCCTCCCTTACAGGCTGTCAGCTGATAGCTGTACTAAGGGGGTGGAGGAGAAAGCAGGGAAAAGTTTCGTTTCTTGAAAAAGACGTCATGCTTTCAAAGTGTATGTTTTAACTATCTGTGTAATGTAATTGGCTGTAAATCAGTAGGGTGACAATTTGTGGGAGAGACCTTTGATGTGGAATAAAAGGGAATGGCTGGCTTCGGCCGGGGCTTCCATCCCGACAGAAACTCAAGTCTCTGTCATTAATCATGGTTGCCGGGACGCCACGAACACACTCACGAACACACAAGTTATGACAGCGAAGCTTGAAGTAGAGGACGCCTGCTCCCACCTTCTGCGGAGCAGAACTGCTGCTTCCTAGCCCTCCCAGCGAAAGAACCCCAGAGAGGTGGAAGAATCCTTTCTCCCACTTTCCGCTCCTCATCCTCTCTTTTCCAAGCACCCCTCCCAGAGTGAGCCAGGAGCCTCAACTCCAGCCTCCCACAGCAGGCTGAGATAGGCAAGCCCACAGCTCCTTCTCTCCATCAGCCTCCTCCTTCACTCCCTGGGAACCTTCGTGCCAAAAGGCAGAAAGAAGAAAGTCCTAGAGAGGGAGAGCATGGGGTGGGGGAGAGCAGTCTTTTCTGAGGGGAGGAGAAGCCAAGATGGTGCAGAGCTGGTGCAAGTCTTGCCTTAGGCTCCACTCTTTAATCAAGCCTCCTGTTCTGTGTACATGCGCGCGTGCGCATGTACATGCGCATTATGTGGCTCCCAGTTTTTTCTTTTGTGAGGAAAATGGGTCCAAGTGGGTCTTTCAATGTTTCAGCTTGCAGACCCCTGGCATAGACTATTTACTTTAGACACAGAACATCTGGTGTCATCCCTTTCCTTGGATTACAATTTTTTCTCTTTGGACTATAAACTTTTACTATGAAGAACTGAATATTAAGGAACCTCTTTTCTTCTTTTTGTTTTTTTTTTCTTGCCTATGAGCAGAAACTGCTGAACTACAAATTGAATACTTTTCTTTATTGTTTTTTCTTATCTAGTTTTTTCTTTTTTCTTTTTTTTGTTTGTTGGCCTTTTTCACTTGGATATTTTTATATCTTTTATCTTTTTTCTCTCCTTGTTGGAATTACTTTTTCTTTTTTAACCTTTTTAATTTTTTTCTGCCTTTTCCTCCTCCTAGCAATAGGAGTCTATTGGATTACAGTTGCCATTGGGCCACTCAGTGGATTATATGATAATACATCAACTTAATGATGAGCATTTCTAATCTGCCTCTAAACCCGGGAGTAAAGGATCTTCTGCTACCGCCTTGACCTCTGCTAGTCCAGTTTATCAAAAATCTATTACCATAGTATTACAACAAGAAAAAAATGGAACCTCAACAAAAAGATACACAGGCAATATTGCAGGCAATTGCGGCCCAGGCTGCCTCATCGGCTAAAAATTACAAAGATATGAAAAAGGATCTTGACAAAAATTACAAAGTTTTGAAAAATGATCTTGCTAATATGAATCAAAAAATTGAAAACTTCCAACAGGCAATTACAGATAACCAACAAATGATCCAGAAGATAGAAGACAAATCTTTGGAAGTCGATCAGAAACTAGAATCTAGCCACACGGGGAGACTTGTCTCCTCGTTCAGCTAGTTTCCCTCCACCGGTAGACCCCTGCAGGGGTCGAAAGTCGCACCTGGAGGGTGTGACTACTGTTGAAGAGGCTGTGCTCGGCTGCAGAGGAGCGGCAGCTCCTCTAGCTGTCCGAGCTGACTCTGAGGGCCGACAGAGAAGAAGATCGGCCATAAAATGGCCGATCACCTAGCCGCACCAACCGCAAGTCACAAGAACAACTAAGCATGAAGAACCACCATGGTGAATCCAGGTGAGACGTTTTCTTCCCTCGCTATCCTGACTTTTCCTGTAAAGAGTTTCTATTTTCCCTTATTAAGAAAGCGGCGGCTGCCTATATGTGGAAAGAGCTAAAAAGAAAAAGATTAATTTTTGTGTGTGTGGTTGTTTTTTTTTACTATTTGACTTCTGTTGGGTGAATTTCAGGGGAAAAGAAGGAAAAAAGGGACATTGTTACTTTCCTTTTTAAATTTGATAATGTAGGAGACAGTTTTTGTTATTTTTTTAAAAAAAAGAAAGAGAGAAAACTTTCCTTTTTTGTTCTTTCTTTAACTTGATTAACTTGGAAAAAAGAAGAAGAAAAAGACTTTATAATCCACTGAGGACATCTGGTGATGAAAAAGCGAAACTTTAACTGTATTTCTCCCTGTTATCTGAAGAGGGATTATGTGATAATAAAAGAGAAAAGATAACTGGACAGCTGGGTGGTGAAGCTGGCTATTTGTGGATCTTTCTCAAGTAGTCTCTAATAAAGGAATAGGCAAAACTACCACCAAAATGGCTGAAAGTTATTCACATCTTGACTATGATTTAATACTGGAAAAAATATTAGAAGTTAGAGAAGATTTCAAAACTTATTGGAAATCTTGGAGAAAATCCAAAGATGCCACCTTGGAATCTTACATTGACCCTCTAATAATGAATCAAGTTATGGAACAAGGAACAATAGAAGATGAACAGAATAATCCTGAACAGACCTACTTACAACTTAAAGAGACAGAGACACTATTCTTACAACCTAATTGTGAATCTGCATTGAGAGAAAATGTGGAAACCACTGAATCAACTAATGCTATGCGTCACCTACAATTGATGGACAATTTTGATGACCAAGAAATAACTGTAATTGATTCAACTCAACTACCAAAAATAACAAAGATTGATACCCAGACACAATTTTTCAGAAATTACAATGAAGAGGAAAGGGAAAGAAAATTTGTTCAGTTTGAACCTGTTAGGAATCCATGTAATCAAATCTTGAGGTTTGATAACCGAAAAGCCTTATTATGGGAACCAAATTGGCATAGAAAGAAAGCTAGAGTCAGGTTTAAATGTGACATAAAATGTTATTTGACGGGTTAAAAAGGTTTTAGAAATTGTGTCTGATTTAATGACGAATGAAGGATGTAAATTTACTGTTACCATGGTTGATAATTATTTGAGGGAGTAAATCTTTCTAGGGGACAAAAAGACCTCATAGAAGTAGATTGACGAAATGATTGAATATATCTTGTAAAAAGGGAAAAAAATGGAAATGTATTTTTTTATTTTTTTTATTTTTTTGACTTATACTGTAATTTTAAATTTGATAATTATGTTGTAATAGAGAAAGAGAATATGTCTGATTTAATTAGGAATGAAAGATGAGAATTTCCTGATATTATAGTTGACAAGTATTTGAAAATATAAACTTTATCAAGGCCTTAAAAAGATTTTTTTATAGATGTAGATTGATGAAATCTTAAAAATAGAACTGTATTTGTTGGACTTATATTATTATTTTAAATATGATAACTATGTTGTAATAGAGAGAGAGGAAGAGCTATTTGTGATAAGGAAAAAAAATCTGTCTCAATGAACGATCTTGTATTAAGGATACCTGAAATCACAATTATATACTTACTAAAATGTAGTTGGAGTATGACAACTGTAATTAGTATAACCTAAAAACAGGATATAGATTATAATCGCATGTGTTTGATGATTTTTGTTTGATTGAACTTTATTTAAAATTGTATAAATTTTAATAAGCAATACCATATTCAAGAAATAGAGAGGAAAATTTTGATAATTAATTTGAGCTATATTTATAGGACTTTGTCTTTGAATGATTGGACATCCTGATCACCACGTTGTGTCTTAAGCTTTTGGGGAAAGATGGGAAAAATCAGTAATTTTTTTTATCTTTTATTTTATTTTTTTTAAAAAAAGAAGTATATATTGAGAAGATTAGATAAAATAGAAGTATTAATGTAAGAGAAAATTAATCTTATTGTATATAATACAGATAGGGAAATTTGGTGAGAGGAGTTGCTCGGACATTACCCCTGAACTGTATCTGAAGAGGGATGAGAGGGAAGAAAGGTGAGGAGAGAGAAAAGAGTAAAGGAGGGGAGAAGGAAGTAGGAAGGTTGGAGGAGAAGAGGAGAAGTGGAGAGAAAGGGAAGGAGAGGGGTGAAGAGGGGAAGAGGGAAGTAGGGAAGAGAAGAAAGGGAGAAAGAAGGTAGAGAAGAAGGAGTGTGGATGCGGTGAAAGGGGAAATGGGCGAGCAACACCAAAAGTCATATGTAGGTATTTATCCCATTTCATTAAAAGTATTTTATATATGAATGTAAAAAGAATGTATGGTCTCATAAATATTATGGTATATGTATCGGGGAGAGTTTGGAATGAAATTGACAAAGTCTTAAAATAGGTTTAACAGAAATTTATGATAGAAATGGAATATATTAAATTTATATGGTTTTTTTTGTGTGTGAGGGAAATAGAAAGATGAAAGTGAATGTACTAAGTTGAGCTGTTTATGTATGTTTTTATCTTGGAACTTTTGTTTACCCAATCACCACGGTGTGCTTTAAGTACCTATTGTTAAAATCATAAAACCAATAAAATATTTTTCAAAAAAAAAAGAAACTAGAATCTTTACAAGAGGAGAATCAAAGACTGGCCCAAACAAATGCGGAATTGGAAGATTCGCTCACGCTGATAGAGATGGAGAGGGCATCATAGTTTTTAAGATTCCAAAATATAATAGAAGACAAGGATGAGAATCTGTTAGTATTGATAGTTGAGTTATTTGCAGACTTTTTAGGAATGGTAAAGGCACAAATGGAAGAAAAAATAGACCAGGCTTTCAGAGTTAATTCAAGTTATGCCAGAAGAAACAGAGTTCCCAGGGAAGTTCATGTTAGATTCCTTAAAAGATCTATGAGAGATGAAAATTTGAGAATAGTAAGAGATCAACCATTAAAATAAAAATAAATAGTAGTGCTTAAGCACTAGAAGGATAAGAGAGACTTGAAGATAGTACTAATTTTTAACGAGGAAACTGATTAATAAAGGAGTGAATTTTAGATGGTTGGTCCCAGAAGGGATACTAATTTTCTGGGACTCGAAAAGATATAGATTGGATACCCCACTTAAAGCAGTGGAATTTTTTGACAAGCATAGATCCTTTTTGGAAAAAGGGGATCCTGAACCTAAAAAACAAGAAGAGATGGGTGCCATAGGAGCATCTGAACAACCAGAGGAGGATGAAATTACAAAGACCACTCCAGAGGAAGGAACAAGACCGAGAGACCAGAGACAGATAAGATCGCCTAGAAGATTAAGATCTAGATACAATTGGTCATGGAGGAGACTGGAATTTTATCAATAAACATAAATGGACTAAATTCTCCCTCCAAGAGAAGAAAAACTTTTGCCAGACTACAAAAGTTAAAAATGGACATAATTTGTTTACAAGAAACACATATCAAGAGACAACATGCTAGAATCTTAGAACAACCGAAAATGGGCAAGCTTTATTCCATGCATGCAATCCAAAAGAAAAGAGGTATAGCTCTCTATATAAAAGAAAAGATAAATTCTAAACAAGTTTATGTAGATGAAGAGGGGAGAATATTAATGGTGGAGATTATGGTCGATCAAAAACAGATATTGATGGTTGAATATATGCACCTGATGATAAACAAGAGCAATTTTATTACCAACTACACAATAAAATAGTGGACTTAATTACCAAAACCTTTGTATATTGGGAGATTTTAACGCAATAGCAGATCCAGCCCTGGACTATAAAAGCCATGTACAAGGGAGAAAAGGGGGAAACACCCTACCCAAAGCTTTTTCAAAAATGAAAGAACTGTCTATTCAAGATACATGGAGAGAGATGAATTCAGAAAAATCACAATACACATTTTATTCAAATAAGCATAAATCATAATCTAGAATTGACATGATATGGACATCTTATGAGTTGAAAATGATAATCCAAGAGATTGAGATAGAAACCAATGTTTGGGCAGACCATAACCCAATAAAAATGATTTGGAAAGGTACTAAAAAAAACTAAGATGGTCTTTGAATAAGTCTATACTTAAAGAGAAAGAATTTTTACAATTAGTGACAATGGAAATGAAATTTTTCTTTAAAATAAACAAGAAAGAAGAAACTTCCCCCCAAAATGTTTGAGATAGGCCAAAACATACTTTAGAGGCTTGGCTATAACATATACTTTTTTGAAAATGCTAATAAGCTGGGAAGATGGTTGGCATATAGGCTAAAGAAAGAAAGGGAAAAAAGACTGATAAATAAGCTACAAGACTCAAAAGGAGAGTTACACTTTCATAATGATCCAATGAAAAAGATTATTAAGGCCTATTATGAGAATCTCTATAAGGCAGAGGTGGTCTCCAAAGAGGGAATACAAGCGATTTGTCAAAAGTTCCAGAGAATATCCAAAATATATTGAACCGGTAAATATCAATGATAGAGATCACAGAAGCTATAAAAAGGCAAAAAAAAAAAAAGAGGACAAGACTCTGGGCCCAGACAGACTGCCTGCAGAGTTCTATGTAGCATTACAGAACACATTAAACCCGATCTTGAAGGAACTATGTAATGAAATCTCAGAGACAAAAATACCAAATTTGTGGACAGAATCCAATATCACTTTGATACCCAAAGATGATACCGATTCCACAAAAATAAAAAACTATAGACCAATATTGTTATTAAACGTAGACTACAAAATTTTTGCTTTGATACTGGCAAAACGAATGAAGAAATTCTTGACAGAGTTCATCCATACAGATCAAAATGGTTTCCTACCCAAAAGACAGATAAAAAACAATTTAAGGATTATCTTAAACGTCCTGGAGTATTATGAAAATCATCCAGGGAAGCAGATGGCACTGATATTTCTCGATGTGCAAAAAGCCTATGACAACCTAAATTGGCAATTCATGTTCCAGCAGCTGATAGAAATGGACTTTGCTATAAATTTACCTGGTGAAGATCCTACCTAAAGTGTTAACAGATCATAATCCGGTTTGGATGGAATTAACGGAAGGTCATCGACCTAAAAGATCTTGGAGATTAAATGAAAATTTGTTTAAATATGATATAAATGTCAATGAATGTAAAAATGTAATGAAGGAATTTTTTATGTTAAATATGCAAGTAAAGCGTATATGCGTGGGATTTTAATTGATTTGAATAAAAGGCATAGACGTAAACAAGAGGAAAAACGGAAAGAGCTAGAAGAGGAAATAAGAAAGAAGGAACAGTTATTAATAAAGAGACCAGATGACAAAAATATTAAAGAGGGGATTAAGGTCCTACGGAAACAATTTGATTTGTTGATGGCTGACCAAGTTGCTAGGAATATACAATATGCAAAACATAATACGTTTTTTAATTCTAATAAGCCGGGCAGATGGTTGGCCTATATATTAAGGAAAAAACAAAAATCCCGAATAATTGAAAAAATAGAGTATAAAGGGAAAGAGGTGTTCCAACAAGAAATTATTAAGAAAGCTTTTTTAGAATTTTATTCCAGGTTATATGCTGAAGATAAGATACAAGAGAATGAGATAGATTTTTTTTGCAAAAGGAAAATGTATCAGTACTTAACAATGAACAAAGAGATAGATTAAATACATTGATTACATCAGAAGAAATAATTTCAGTGATTAAACAATTGAAAATGGGAAAATCTCTGGGGACTGATGGGTTAACGGCGGTTTATTATAAGTATTTTCAAATGGAAATGGTGGAACCTCTTAGAGACTTGTTTGTTAATATACAAATGGGGGGTCAGGTTCCACCTTCATGGAAAACAGCCTATGTTTCTTTAATTCCCAAAGAGGGAAGAGATAATGTTCAACCAGAAAATTTTAGACCTATTTCATTGTTGAATATGGATTATAAGATTTTTGCAAAAGTTATGGCTAATAGATTAATGACAGTTTTACAACAAACAATTCATACTGATCAAACCGGTTTTTTTTACAAGGGAGGCAGATGAAAACTAATGTTAGACAACTTATTAATATATTAGAATATTTGGACAAGCATATTCAGGTGCCCGCAGTTCTTATGTTTTTGGATGCGGAAAAAGCATTTGATAGATTGAATTGGTTGTTTTTGAAAAAATTGATTGTTAGGATGGAAATGGGGGATCAGTTTATTAATTCTATATTGGCAATTTATCAGAAACAAACAGGACAGATTATTGTGAATGGGGTTTTAACAGATTCATTTAATATAGAGAAAGGTACCAGACAGGGATGTCCATTATCCCCTTTGTTGTTTGTTTTAACTTTAGAGGTTTTATTGAATAGGATAAGAGTGGCAGATGATTTAAAAGGTATACAGATTAGACAACAAGATTATAGATTATGTGCTTTTGCTGATGATTTGGTTGTGACACTGACTCAACCAATACAGTCAGCTATGGGACTGATGGAGATAATTAAAAATTATGGTAGGGTATCAGGGTTTAAATTAAATATATCTAAGACAAAGATGTTAGTTAAAAATTTAAATATCAATTTAAAACAGGAATTGGAAAGAATAACGGCATGTGAGATAGTTAAGAAAATTAAATATTTAGGAATTGATATTGAAGCCTCCAATGGGAAGTTATATAAAAATAATTATGAAGTTTTGTGGAATAAGACACAAATAGAACTGGAGAAATGGAAGAAATTACTATTATCTATGTTGGGTAGGATAGCAGCAGTTAAAATGAATGTATTGCCTAAATTTTTATTTCTTTTTCAAATGTTACCTATACTTAAAAAGGATGCGAATTTGGAGGAGTGGCAGAAGGGTATTAATAGATTTATTTGGAATGGTAAGAAACCGAGGGTCAAACTAAAAATCATTCAGGATACCAGGGAAAGAGGTGGTTTGAAAATGCCTAATTTTAAGTTATATTATCACTCTGCTGTTTTAGTAGCGATAAGTGATTGGGTCAATTTAACTAATGATAGAATATTGAATATTGAAGGGTATGGTTTATTATATGGTTGGCATGCATATCTAGTTTATGACAAAAAGGTGGATAGGAGTTTCAAAGAGCACCTATTGAGAAATGCTCTGCTGCGTGTTTGGAAAAAGTATCAGTATAAATTAAACGATAAGATTCCTGTTTGGACGGTTCCCAGACACGCAATAGAGAATATAAATAGAGCACAATTACAAGATGTGGTGCCTTATGAGAAATTCTAATTAAAGAAGGGAATCTTTTATTATTGAAGTCCTTGAATATTCTAAGAGAGGAAGGAATAGTCCTTACTTGGTTTCAATATTTACAATTGCAGACTAGATGGAAAAAAGATTTGAAGATGGGTTTATCTGAAATAGATGAAAATTTAATTAAACAAATTAGAGACCAAAGGTCAATGCATATTAAAAGATTGTATAACGTATTGATAGAAATTGATTCTGAAACTGAATTAGTTAAAGACTGTATGATAAAGTGGGGACAAAATTTTGGGCAACCAATCATGATGGAAATTTGGGAGAGGATCTGGGTGAAAAATGTAAAATTTACACAAGCGCAACATTTAAGAGAAATTTTTTATAAAATGTTTTATAGATGGCATTTGGATCCGAAAAAAATATCATGTATGTACCCTAATTTACAACCTAAGTGCTGGAGATGTGAATGTATGGATGCTACTTATTTTCATGTATGGTGGACTTGTAGAAAAATCAAGGCTTTTTGGATAAAAATATGGTGGATACTTCAAAATATTTTGAAAAAACGTATTGAATTTTTACCACAGCTGTTTTTATTAGGTATTACAAAAGATTGCACCACCATAGAGACGAACTTAATTTTGAACTTGATTACAGCAGCAAGACTGTTGGTGGGACAATATTGGAAGAAACCAGAATTACCATCTATTGAAGAATGGACTTTGAAAGTTATAAACTTGGCGGAAATGGCTAAAATATCTGCATATTTGAAAGATCATTCAAATGAAAAATATATGTTGGACTGGAAAAAATGGATAGAGTATATTCAAGGGAAATATCAATCTAAGAAATTGTATTTAGCTTATAGCTAAACTTTTATATGTTGGACTGAAAAAAAATGGATAGACTGTACTCAAGGGAAATATCAATTTAAGAAATTGTATTTAGTATATAGTTAAATTTCTATTACGATTTATATAATAATTTTGTTTAATTTAGTGGGTTTTCTTTTGTTTTGCCCTGTATTCACTTTGGGAAGTCGGGGGGGGGTAGGTTGGGGGGGGTTTAATAATGTACTCAACTGTTATATTTGCAATATATAAGAATGATATATTTGTTGATATAAGAGGGGTTGCTTGGGCAGCACCTCTGGACCACATCTGGAGGGGGTCGAGAGTGAGGAGTGAAGGAGTGGAGGGAAGTTGAAAGGTTGTAGGAGAGGAGGGTGGAGAGTGAGGGAGGGAGAGAGGGGAGGGGGAGGGAAGTAGGATATAGGGAGGAAAGAAGAGAGGGATGTGGTGGAGGGGGAGCTGCCGAGCAACACCCATAGGTATTTTAAGTATTTTATGTAAGTTTCTAAAAGAATGTATGTTTTGTTTTGGGTGGCAGAGAGTTGAAAAAGATTGTATCAAGTTGAGTTGTATTTAATTTGGTTGTTTTTGAAAAAAATGATTTTTTGTTTAATTATAAAACCAATAAAATATTTATAATAAGGAAAAAAAGAAAAAAAAGAAATGGACTTTGGCAACAATTTTATAAAAGCAATTCAAGCTATTTATAATAAACAAACAGCAAGGATACTTTTAAATGGTGATTATACAGAAAGTTTTGATATTAAAAAAGGCACAAGACAGGGTTGTTCATTATCCCCCCTTGCTATTTATTTTAACATTGGAAGTACTGGCTAGAAATGTTAGACAGGACATGGAAATAAAAGGATTGGAGATAAAAGATCAAAAATATAAACTACAAGCTTTTGCAGATGATTTGGTTTTCATTTTGGAGGAGCCACTAGAAACATCTACTAAATTGTTGCAGAAAATAGAAAAATTTGGAGAAGTGGCTGGTTTGAAAATAAATAGAGAAAAGACTAAGGTATTGACAAAGAACTTAACAGCTAAACAGAAAACCTACTTTACAAAAAAGACTAATTTGCAAATAGTCAAAAAAGTGAAATATCTAGGCATTTATTTAACACCAAGATAATTGAAGATAATTATGAAAGACTGTTGAAACAAATAAAATTAGATTTGGAAAAATGGAAAAACCTTCAACTTTCATTACTAGGAAGAAGAGCAACAGTGAAGATGAGTATTCTACCAAAACTACTCTTTCTATTCCAAACAATCCCTGTACAATTGGGGAAGATTTTCTTTGATGACTTAAACGCAACAATACTAAGATTTATATGGCAAGGGAAGAAAGCACGAATTAAAGCTAAAATGTTACAAGAAGCTAAAGATAATGGAGAATTTGGACTTCCAGATTGGAGACTTTACTATCAAGCAGCAATTTTACCGTGGATTAAAGAATGGATAATGCTGAGAAATAAAAGACTTCTCTACCTAGAGGGGCATGACCTGCAATTGGGTTGGCATGCCTTTCTGTGGTATGGGAACAATAAAATACACAGATATTTTCAATGCCATGCTATAAGGAATGTACTCCTTTTAGAATGGGAAAGAATAAAACAAGAAATCTATATTAAAATATCAGAGTGGCTCTCAACAATGGAAGCTTTTGCATACCCAAATTTAATTAATTATGATAAACTTGTCACCTATAAAGACATTTTGGATGATGACAGAAAACTTAAAGACAGGCAAGATCTACAACAACAAAGTATTGACTTATCATGGTGGCCTTACTTACAAATTAAAACAAGATATGAGAAAGATCTAAAGACAGTGGGATTTTATAAAGAACAGATAGAAATTGATCAAATATTCTTGAAAACAGATGAAAATTTGATTAAGAAACTTTACAGATTTCTGCTAAAATGGAAGATGGAAGAAGAACAAGTAAAAGAGACAATGATAGTTTGGACAAAAAACTTCGGACACTCTATAGAGTTAGAAGCTTGGCAAAAGTTATGAGACAGAAATATTAAATTGACTAAAGTAACTTCATATAAAGAAAACATGTATAAAATGTTTTATAGATGGCACATGACACCAGTAAAGTTAGCAAAAATGTTTAAAAATGTTTTGAATAACTGTTGGAAATGTAAACAAAAGCCAGATACCTGTTATCACATCTGGTTGGTATGTCCTAGTACAAAGAAATTTTGATTTAAGATTCATACATGGCTGGAAAAGATGACTAAAACACAGATAGAATTTAGGCCAGAATTGTTTTTGTTAGGAATACTAGGATCTAATTAAGGGAAAGAGAATGAGTATTTAATATTACATATATTGACAGCTGCGAGAATAGTATTTGCCCAATACTGGAAAAATGAAGATTTACCATCTGATGAGATTATAATTAGGAAAATCATAGAATGTGCAGAAATGGACAGATTAATGCTAGAGATTAAAGAGAAAGAAGACTTACTCTATTTTAAAACATGGGAAATTTTTTTTATCAATGGTTAGCAAAATGAGTTAATGAAAATTGCTTGTGAAACTTATTAAGATGATTGACTTTCCTTTCCTGATATGTTTTATATTTTTTGTTACTTTTCTTGACTACAGTTATTTATTATTATACCAATTAACCATGTCGAATACTTGTATCCTGACAATAGTTTGCTTGCTAAAGCTTGGAATGTTATTGGGGCAACCCTAGGCGGGGCCTAGGGGAAGGGCCTTTTCTGTTGCGGCCCCGGCCCTCTGGAATCAACTCCCCCCGGAGATCCGTATCGCCCCCACCCTCTCCGCCTTTCGTAAACTACTAAAGACCCATCTCTGCCGGCAGGCCTGGGGCGGTTGAAATCTTGCCCCTAGCCAGTGTATGTCTGTGTGTATGTTTGCTGAATGAATGGTTCTTAATTTAGGGGTTCTTCTTTTTATATATTTATTTTTATAAATGTACTATTTAGTTTGTATTGGATTTCTATTTATGCTGTAAGCCGCCCTGAGTTCCCGGAATAGGGCGGCATAGAAATTTAATAAATAAATAAATAAATAAATAAACCCCATTGTTGTACCCATTCCCATCCTAATCCCTTCCCTGAACCCTATCCCGAATCCCACTACCTATAATCATCCTTGTTTTCCCTTACCCTGATAAAAATAAAGTATTGGGGGGGAAAAGAATACCAGAAAGGCACACCCAGACTCAGAATACATGACACAGGAAATACAAAGCCTGAAACAGGAACAGGAAACTACTTCAAACAAAAGGCTTGAGAGGGTATAAAAACCTACTATCCACATGTGCTCAGTCCTTTTTTCCTCTCCTCTTTCCTGCCAGAACCATCTTGTCTCTGGCTCTTCAATACATTGCAACCCACTTTCTAAAGCATTTGCCATGTTGTTTATTTATCCCTGGCTTGGATGAACCAGGATGAAGACTTTTCTTTCCATACTTTCTTATTCTAAAAATGAAACATAACCCAGGGCAAGGCAATCACACCACTAGACTAGCACTTTATATGAAGGGAGCATAATTGTTTCATGCTAAGAGTTTCATAGTAATGGTTTCACAGTTATGAATGTTGGACCATGGAAAAACTAGACGGGAGGAAAATCATCTCATTCAAGCTGCAGTGTTGGAGAAGGCTCTTGTGCATTCCTTGGGCAGCAAAGGAGACAAACAAGCAAGTGTTGGAGTGTATAAAACCAGACATATCGCTGTAAGGCAAACCCACAAAATTTGAACTTATCTCAGCCATGCCATGTGCTCAAACTCACTGGAAAAGGCAATGTTATTCTCAGAATGATCAGCAATAAAAGGAAATGAAACCAAAAAGCACAGTGGCTAGATACCATCAAGGCTGACATCAGTCAGAGAATAAAACAATGGAAATAAGATCAGAAAATGTGAACAGACCTGATCCATATGATCACAGGGAAGTGGACATGACTGATAGATAGCATCATAGTATCTTTAAATATCTGACTAAAGCTTAATTTCTTTCCACAAGGTCTTGCTCCATTAATCCTCCAAGACAAATTTTCCTCATTGTGGATCAAGGCTGTTGAATCCAACCTTACCAAACTAGGCTTCTCTCCAGCCTCAATACTTAAATTGGACTATAACCAAGCAAAACAAACCTTGCAACAAAGGTTAGAAGACATCAAGAGGCAAGTGGACTTAGGGATATGCCCATCAGTTATCTTAGCCAGTTGGAGTCAGCAAACCACAAGAAAGCATTTTTGCTTGCACGGTGTCATGCGCTTCCATCAGCCATCCTACAGCAAGTATAAAAAGATACCATTAACTGAAAGACTCTGCTCCTATGACTCAGGAGAGGTGGAGACCGTTGGACACATGCTCTTTCGATGCTCTTTCTATAGAGATATTAAAAAAAACCCACATCCTCCCAATAATTGATAAGTATCCTGGCCATTCTGACACTACTTATCTCCCATGGCTGCTTAAGGATGAACACACTGTGATTATGGTGCAGGTGACTAGATACTGCACAGCAGCACTGGGATTTGTTGGAAACATAAATAAGATAAATATATTTGAAAATATGATTTAAAATTAATTTTATTATAAGTGTTCTTATTCATCATTCAATCATGCTCAATGCATTTTTATATATGTATATATGTATGTAAGTAACCTACAATTGTATATTTTACTGTTTCTGACCATATGGCTGTAATAAACTGATGAATTTGTGAATGCCAATGATGTCTAAGTGGTGCTCCAGTTGTTTTGGGATTGCACCCAAGGCATCTATTACTATTGGTACTATTCTTGCTTGCCTTTGCCACAGTCATTCTATTTCTATTTGTAGGTCTTTGTAATTTTTATTTATTTATTTATTTATTTTTATTATCTTCTCCAGTTCTTTCTCTTCTATTCTGCTGTCTTCAGGCACTGCCACATCCACTATCCAGACTTTTTTGTCGTCGTCATCATCATCATCATCATCTGGAGCTAATTTATTTTATTTATTTTGGAGTGGGGATATCTAGGAGGCATTTATTGACCGTTAATAAAGTCAATAAATGGTAATCATGTTCATGTGATCATAAATGCCATCTTGAAATATTTACTCTCACCTGGCTTCTGGTATGCCAAGAAGAACGCTCTAGAAAATAGCTGGGGCATATCAATAGCTGGGTCTCAGGTTGCACAAACATTCCATGTAGTTATCCAACAAGAGCAACTCCATTATGTTAGAAAAAGTTATGAACCAACAGAGCCAGAATGAATCAAACGTGGCTTCAAGTTGAGTTCAGCACCAGCACTGGACAGATATCAAAGGTTCTTACAAATTACTTGAAACAAGCCAAACATGGCAGAAGGTATCAAACTTTTAACTGTTCCAAACTAATCAATGGCTGGCAAACCCAGAATGCAGACATTTTCATTTAATTTTCTTCAATTTTACATGCTCAATCCAACTCACTGTAGTTACAAAGGCATTTGCAAAAAGTGAATGCAAATGTATGGATAGGATATAGCCAATGACCCTTTTTGTTTACTTATGCTTTTTGCAATAATCTTGGCTTAAGCCTTTCTCTTTCTTGCCTCTTCCTCTTGAGTGCATATATGGACTTTAAGATGCTTCCAGCTCTACTGCCTTTGAATCCTATGAACAGATGTACCGAAACTCTGCTTTTGTTTATTCATTCCTGCTTGAAATCTTTACTTCTCAATATTTCAGCATTTTCTTTGACAAAGGAGATTAGAGTAGATCTTAGTTTTTTTCTGTAACAATATTGCTATCTTTTTCTTTTTCCACTGTGATCCAACCAAGAAACATAGAATACAGACCACTTATTCCACTTAGAGCAATTTGAGAGTTTGCCATGATTTATGGGTTCTAACACTCACACTTTATGCTTAATAAATCCATTTTCTCCTGCCCAGTTTGGTAAAAGCCAATGAACTATTTTATACAATATAAAGAGAAAATATGAGCCATTCTGTGCATGTAAACATGTGCAATTTACAACCAGCCACTTCTAATGAAGAATCTGAACAGTTGCATAGGACTGTTGCAAAAATAAAGCAGTATTCCAGTATCTAAGGGCCTGCCACAAAGAAGAGAGGGGTCAACCTATTCCCCAAAGCATCTGAAGGCAGGACAAGAAGCAATGGATGGAAACTAATACAGGAGAAAAGTAAGCTAGAACAAAAGAGAAATTTCTTGACAGTCGGAACAATTAATCAGTGAAACGATATGTCTCCAGAAGTTGTGAATGCTTTAACTCTGGATGTTTTTAAGAAGAAATGGTATAGGGTTTCCTGCCTGAGCAGGGGGTTGGCCTATTCCAAGACCCTTTCCAACTCTGTTAGTCTGTTATTTTGATTGTCTTTTAATTGTATCATGGTCTATTCCAAAATGGGAGATGGGGAAGAGGCAATGGAGAAAAAGTTATATTTTTAAAAGGCTAAAAATGTTCTTTACTTTACTTGCTTTAATGCCTTCTTATCTGCATATGTTTGTTGATCATTTGAAGATTAATGTAACTAACTCAGCATCCATTTCTACTATGTTGACTGATTGATTGATTGATTGATTGATTGCATGCCATCAAATCATTGTTGACTATTAGCAACTGTATAGATTGTCTCTAAGATGATCAATCTCTGACTTGGTCCTTCAGTTCTACAAACACTGTTCTCGTGGCTACTACATTGTAAATGAGACTATCAACCTTGCTGTTGGTTGTCCTCCTCTTTTTCCTTCCACCTTTCCTAGCATTAGAGCCTTTCTTTCCCAGAGAGCTAGGTTTTTGAATAATAGAATATTTTGAGCCTGGTGTCGATGCTGAATCAGACAAATTAATTGAATGGGATGGAGACCTTCATTACAAATAAAGTCTCTTTCACAACCATTCCTACCTGCTCTTCCTGTCTCTGCAGTTGAGGCTGCTGAAGTAGAAGATGAGATAAATTGTGGAAAAGGTTTTCTTGCCCAAATGTGTGGTAATGCTCACCAGGCCTTCTTGTTCATCTAGTTAAACCTACAACACAGTTCGCACAAAAGGCCAGTTATTGGAATAAATTTTGGTGGATTTTTTTTATGAAGGTACTTGAAAATTAGACTCTTTGTTCAAAGGAAATCACTCCAGTTTGAGATGAGTACAGTTTCAAACCACCATGCTTCCTAAAACATACACTTTGCTTCCCTGTTCTGACAATTAAAAAAGAGAGATTTACATTGAGGAGCTGAAAAGAGTAGCAGGTACTGGAGGACTTTCTAAATAAATAAATTAAAAGGTGGGTCTATTTCACACATAGAATAGACACCGTTTTCCACCTAGTGATTTCTGGCTAGAAGAAAGCTTGTTTGCTGGCCTAAAACCACTCAAGATCTTTCTCTTTGTGAGGAAACCAGTTTTTTTCTTTCTAACTCTTATTTTTACTGGGATAACCACAAGGCAGAACAATTCATGAACCATCAGATCAAAGATTCTTGAGGATTTTTTTTTAAGCATTGGCCCAAGTTTCCAATTTATATACATTTGCTCAGAATTGGGCTACTTATATTGAAACAAATGTCTGCTTATCTGATAGCTGGTCAGGTTCTGCTGCCCTCTGTCTTTTGCCATTCTGAAACTGCTTGAATAAGCAAAGATGCAAATATAATTCTGAGGATTACATCTCAGTGAATCCCTCTAAATAAATGATTGCAAATGATTTAAATGTGTGCTCACTGAGCATATAATATATTTATTAGGAAACATTTCATTCCTGATGGTTAAATATTGCAAAAGACCCAAAGGGAAGATTAGTACCTTTGATTTTAAATCTTAAAACATTTTTCTTTTCAATTTGAATATTACTAACCAGGAGGTCTATTTTAAGTGTAAGTGTAAGTACTGTTTAATATAGTTTATATGCCTTGAAGCTATGTCTCTGATTGTCATACTTCAAGCAATAAAAATCAAGATAGATGTATCCCTTATCATTTCATGTTCTCTATCACATTTTTTTCTCTCTCAATTCACATTACTTAATATTTTGACTTATCCTTTTTCTCTTTTCTTTGGCAACAATCCTTCTCTTATATGCATTGTTCCTTATCAACAACCTGTTGCCCCCTGCAATATAATTATTATTGTGTATTGAGTTTGTTGAGGCATAGAACAGACAGATGTAATTCAACTGCTCTTTATTGCTAAAAACACAGAAGTGCTCTGTCACTCTGACAGCTATTTATACATTGCTGCCACTAAGTGGCAACAAATCAGTTTAAAGCAGCGGTTCTCAACCTGTAGGTCGCGACCCCATTTGGGGTCGAACGACCATTTCACAGGGGTCGCCAAACGCTGCCGTCCGCCATTTTTTTTCATTTTTTTCAATTTTTTTCATTTTTTCAGCCGACGCATGCGCAGTTCGGCCCGTCGCGTGCACGCGACAGGCCGAACCACGCATGTGCGGTGCGCACGATGACCCGATCCATGCATGTGCAGCAAAATGGGCCGAACTGCGCATGCACAGCGCAACCGGGCCGCTCGCCTCCCACCGCTGCCTCAGAGACTCCGGCAGGCACACCGAGGAGCGGTCCGGAGCAGGCGGGGGCAAAGCTGCCTCCTTCCTGCTCCGCTCCGCCACGTCCCAGGCCCGGCCTCAAACTTGCCCTCCGGCAGCCGGCCAAGCGGTTGGGGCAGGCGGACCTCGAGGCGGGCCCGCACTTCACCGAGACCGGCTCGGCTGTGGCGAGAGGCGCCCGACGGCTGCCTCCAGGCCCCAAGTCCGTGCTCCTCTCCTCACCCTCCTCCCCGGCCGGCGTCCAGGTTGCAGCGCTCCGCCTGCCAGGCTCGTCTGGGACTCCTGCGCCTTCCGCAGGGCCAGCAGCAGCCGCAGGTAGGTAGGCGGGCGGCAGGACTGGGGAGCCCGCCCGGGCCAGCTCGCTCTTGGTGCCAGCTCGCTCTCGGCGTCTGGCAAGTTGGAGGCCGGGCCTGGGACGTGGCGGAGCGGAGTGGGAAGGAGGCAGCTTTGCACCCGCCTGCTCCGGAACGCTCCTCGGTGTGCCTGCCGGAGTCTCTGAGGCAGCGTTGGGAGGCGAGGCCGGCCTGGTCTGGAGCCAGCAGGCCAGCCGGTTCTGCGCACGCGCAGATTGGCCCGTCGCACGCGCAAATCGGCCCGTCGCACGCGCACGCGCAGATCGGGCCATCGCACGCGCATGCACATATCGGGCCGTCGCTGTGCGCCATTTTGTTTTGTTTTACATTTTTTTAAAAAAAATTTTTGGCGCGTGTGCGCGTGCACGCGCACCCAGGTCAAGGTCGCAGCACGCATGGATGGCGCAAGTGGGGTCTCAACCTGAAAAAGGTTGAGAACCACTGGTTTAAAGGGTATTTTCCCACTTATTTTCAGGCTGCAGTTTCTCTCCAAAACAGTTCATAACAACTGTCATAACTTGTGTGTTCGTGGCGTCCCGGCAACCATGATTAATGACAGAGACCTGCTTGTCTCTCTGGGACAGAAGCCTCGGCCGAAGCCAGCCATTCCCTTTTATTCCACATCAAAGGTCTCTTCCCACAAATTGTCACCCTACTGATTTACAGCCAATTACATTACACAGATAGTTAAAACATACACTTTGAAAGCATGACGTCTTTTTCAAGAAACGAAACTTTTCCCTGCTTTCTCCTCCACCCCCTTAGTATAGCTATCAGCTGACAGCCTGTAAGGGAGGGAGAGAGAAGCCCATCCAGGCAGAGAAGGATTTCTTAAAGGAGAAATGGACATTTATCACAACATCTCATCCTTTTTTTGTTTTTGTTTAGAAGCGAAGGCTTTCAGTCCATGTATTCGATTTCATCCAACTGAGGTGGCTGTTTATCCATTGGCATCCGCTCGAATCCTTGTTGACTAATGTTCACTTGTTGAGACAATTTTTTTTTCTTTGGTATAAAAGATTTCATCATAGCAAAAATATCAGGCAAACATTGTATATAAAAGCATCCACAATGGAATAATATAACAATACAAAATAATACTTATCAAATTTCTTAACCATTGAAAATTTTGTAACCAAAACCAGAATGCATTCCAAATATCCCCAATGCTTATGATCTCCGGATATTGGTGGAGGGATTTGTCCTTGTTCTTCATTAAGCATTTCAACGGCCATCACTGTCATTGGCTGCAGTCCAATTCCGTGCGCCATTAAAATAGCTACAAACCCAATACACTTGCATTGTACTCTCCATCCTCACATTTTGCATACACTTTGTTATTACTTTGATCACAATGATCAGGCATATTAAAGGTGATATTACAAGAGATATATATACTTAAAAGAATAATTCCCTTAGAAAAATTAAAACACACTAATGCAAAATCTACATAATAAAATCTAAGTGGCAGCGTATAATGTCCTGCCTCATTAATATGTACAAAACTTTCGCTAGCTCCAGTGTTGTTCAAAGGAAGTCCAACTAAAGAAAAAGTCCTTGACTGGCATCCGATGGTGACATCATACACATCCAGCAGTCAGTATGGTTTGTTAAGGCACTAACTTTTATTGTCCTTCCACTTTGGGCTCACCAGAGTCTTTGCAATCTTTTGGCTGTACACTGTAAGGGCGAATATTGCGGCCAGGAACCCATATCGTATTGCCTTCATGTTGCACCGCAGCATATCCACGACCCCAGGTAATAAGTTCAGCTGGTCCTTTCCACTGGGGGTCTGGTAGTTTACGATACCAAACTAGCGGACGAACCGTGGTTGCTGCGTCTGGAAGGGGAGAAAAATGCCTGCTCGCAGCTGTATTAGGTGGCGTGCCAGGTGGTTTAGAAAATTGAGAGTATATAAAGCCAAATTAAGATGATTTTGCACTCCAGGTAGTCCGGGGGTATTTTCCCCATTTTTCGTTTTTAATTTGTCAATCATGTGCTTAAGAGTGGAGTTGGCCCGTTCCACTACTTTTTGCCCCTGTGAATTGTAAGGAATGCCGAATTTATGAATAATGTCCCACCGATTGCAGAACTGAGCAAAGCCATGACTACACTATGCGGATCCATTATCAGTTTTTAATTCTTTAGGAGTACCCAGAGTGCTAAAAGTTCAAATACAATGATTGATGACATGTTTAGTTGCCTCTCCACGCTGTGGAGTAGCAAGGATGAACCCAGAATATGTATCAATAGTCACATGTATATATTTCCATGGACTAAAAGATGCATATTGAGTAACGTCCATTTGCCATATTTGACATGCCTCAAGTCCACGGGGATTCACACCCATTGGAATAGACAGTCCTTGTTGTGAGCAACTGGGGCACTGTTGAATGATAGCTGTTGCCTCCTCGGGGGTTATGCCAAATTGTTTAGCCAAAGCCTTGGCGTTTTGATGAAAAGAGCGATGACTATCCCAGGGAGTAAGTTGTTGCATAGTCATAACTTGCGTGTTGCCATATCCGTCTGGGAATTCCCTTCACTGAGAATTCCTGGAAAATTTTGATGACTTCGGATATGTGCAATAAAATAAGGACAATATCTTGTCTCAATAAATTTTTGCAATGTCAAAAATAGTGTCAACAAAGTCTCATCCAAACTAGGAGAGATATAAGCAAAAAGTAAATTTTTTATGGTCAAAAATCATGGATCTGTTGAAAAATGACAAAACAAAACAAAACAAAACAAAACTGACCAGGCCAATCACCAATCAATAATTGCAAAACCAAATTATTTTGAATCAAAGTTTCCCACAATTTTAAGGAAAATGGGATAAAAATAATTGCAAATTCAATTCCAAAAATCTGGTGCCATCGTGTGGCCACGATGTGTAATTTCAGCCAAAGTCATAGCTGGAGTGAAAACAATTTTCTTGAAAGCATATTAGATTGAGTAATTGCCACTGTGGGTGGTCGATCAAAAATCACATTCAACACACCGATCAGTCCACTGGTTGTTGAGGGCTGTTTGGACTTTCTCAACGACCAATAGCTGGTCGGAGGTCAATGTCACAACGTCTGTGGGATTTTTGAGGCCTTTTAATGCCATAAATAAGGGAGAAAGGGTCAAGGTAGAAAGACCTATATATGGCCTTAACCAATTAATATTTCCTAAATATTGTTGTAGTTGAACCAATGTAGGTACAAGTGTCTTTTGACCAGTGCCAATTAAGGGTTGCAAAACTCTTTTGCAGTCTGCATTAGCATTTTCAACAGCCAATTTCATCAAAATCTCTTTTGTAGCTAATTCATTAGCAATTTCTTTATCAATACTGTCTTTTAGTCTATTTATAAATTCATCATAGGGCTCAGTAGTTCCCTGTTTAATTTGAGTAAAACTTTTGCCAAATTTTCCACTTTCATCTACTACCTTTAAAGCAGCAAAAAAGCCTGTAAAATTACACCATGTATAGCTGCATCTGGCTGTTGTCCAACAGCAGTGAACTGTCCAGAGCCATAAATTTGGTCTGGCACTAATTGAGCAGTGCCTCTCTGAATAGCTTGAACATGATACTGGGAGTCCCAAACTGCATACTGCGCAGGTGTTAAAATCATTTGCATTAATGCCTTCCAATCTGCTGGAATCATTTTGTGAGCAAATCCATTATCAATTTCTGCATCCATGCCCACAGTTACAGGGTATAAACTTGTCATTTCCTCAACATTCAATTCACCTATTTCATAATCATTCTGTAACATTTCCTGAATAAAATTACTTGTTTTGGTCAGAGCTGGAGGATCACACAACTCAACATTGCTAGGGAAAACCTTGCTGTGATTTTAATTGTTACTGGAGTTTCACTGGCAGGGGGAAGAAGTTGAACTTCATTAGAATTCAATGGATTCAGTAATATTTTTAGTAGGAGCTGCTCCTGTGTCTCCAAAGCTTTTAACACTACTCTGCAAGATGTTAAAATAGAAGCGGGGGCCCTAGAATTTTTGTAACAACTCCTCCACTCTCCTCCAAGTTTCAACTTTAAGGCAGCCTGCCTCTGGGTAGAAAGGAATGTGTTTCCAAATAAATTCAAGGAGAGATCTTAAATCTCCTTCTGTCAGCTTCTGAGCTGTAAAACGAACATAATTCTTCCTGGTTATCTCTGTGAGCTTAGTCTTGCCTTTTTGAGATATATCCCCCCATACTTACGAGGGATCAGTCCTCGTCCAGCGATGAACTGATGAAGCGCGCTTTGCCACGTCCGGGCGGTAAGTATGAGGGTCCAGGGACGTATAACCTCTCAGGGTTATCACGTCGAGGGTCACCACTTGTCATAACTTGTGTGTTCGAAAGTGTGTTCGTGGCGTCCCGGCAACCATGATTAATGACAGAGACCTGCTTGTCTCTCTGGGATGGAAGCCTCGGCCGAAGCCCGGCCTCAACTTTTATTGCACATCAAAGGTCTCTCCCACAAATTGTCACCCTACTGATTTACAGCCAATTACATTACACAGATAGTTAAAACATACACTTTGAAAGCATGACGTCTTTTTCAAGAAACGAAACTTTTCCCTGCTTTCTCCTCCACCCCCTTAGTACAGCTATCAGCTGACAGCCTGTAAGGGAGGGAGAGAGAAGCCCATCCAGGCAGAGAAGGATTTCTTAAAGGAGAAATGGACATTTATCACAACAAACAACCACAACTTTTCAAGCCAATACATAACAATTATGTTCACTCTGTTCTGAGTGGTTTCCACATCCTCATTTCTTACATCCATTTCACACTCCGTCTTCAAATACTTTTTCATGCAGGACTTTTTCCTGAAGTCATTCTACTTTCATTGGTAGCTTTCACTTTCATTTTTTTTCTTCCCATGCCCTCTTTTACCACCAGGACCACCTGGGTTAGCTTCCTATGCCTTTGCTCAGGATTAGCATCTTCAGAGATCTTCATAGAAAGCCTTGTCTTTGTTCTATGGAACAGGATTTCTCCAAATATGGAATAAAATAGAATAGAATAGAGCTGGAAGGGACCTTAGAAGTCTTCTAATCCAGCCCCCTGCTCAAGCAGGAGAACCTATACCATTTCAGACAAGCGACTGTCTAGTCTCTTCTTAAAAACCTCCAGTGATGGGGTACCCACGATTTCTGAAAGCAAGCTGTTCCAGTGGTTAATTGTCCTCACACTGTTGGGAAGTTTCTCCTTAATTCCAGGTTGATATGCATATAGATGACTCCCTTCTAGTTTTCAGGAAAGCCATTAAGATGTGATTCTTCCACAGGAGGATGAATCAGAATAGAGCTGGAAGGGACCTTGGAGGTATTCTGGTCTAACCCTCTGTTCAAGCAGAGACTCTATATCATATCCAAGTGGTTGTCCAGTCTCTTCTTAAAAACTTCCAGTGATGAAGCACCCACAACTTCTGAAGGCAAGCTGTTTCACTGTTAAGAAGTTTCTCCTTAATTCCAGGTTGCTTCTCTCTTTGATTAGTTTCCATCCATTGTTTCTTGCCCTGCCCTCTTGTTTTTGGAAAATAAGTTGACCCTCTCCTTATTATGACAGACTCTCAAATATTGTGATGCTTCTATCATGTCACCCCTAGTCCTTCTTCTAGACTAGCCATACCCAGTTCCGTAACCGTTCTTCATATGTTTTAGTCCCCAGGCCTTTAATCATCCTAGTTACTCTTCTCTGCACTTTTCTCAAAGTCTCAACATTTTTTTGTAATGTGGTGACCAAAAGTGGATGCAGTATTTCAGGTGTGGTCTTATTAAAGTTTTATAAAACAATACTAATATTTCACATGATTTTGATTCTATGCCTCTGTTTATACAACCAAGGATTGTATCAGCTTCTTTGGCTACTGCTGCACACTGCTGGATCCTGAGGATTGGGGACTTGGAAGCTATGGTGCTATTCCTTCTCTCTGTGCTTCTTTTGGTTGTGGGGGGAGGGGGAAGCAATGTATTTTCCTGGTGTTATATTTCGTATTAATATTTATTTAATTATGTAACTCACATGTTTGTTTGTTTTTAATGTATTAATCCAATTTATGTCTTTTAGGAAGTACACTTCAGAGTCCTGTGCAATGGAACTGCCTATAAAATCTGTAATGTGCATATTTATTTTATTAATTCATAACAAGAGACAAAAAATAGATGTTTATAGCGCACAAGAAGAATATTGCCAGTAATCTCCTTGTGAGACTTGTTTTCCTCTAGGCCAGCAGTCCCCAACCCCTGGTGCGTGGACCATACTGGTCTGTGGCATGCCACACAAACAAGCAAAGCCCCACCCATGGTATGCAGTCAGCACACAAAACTATGCCCCCTCTAGTCCGTGAAAAAAACTTTCCACATAACTGGTCCCTGGTGCCAAAAGGTTGGGGACCTCTGCTCTAGGCCTATAAAATAAATAAATAGATAAAATTATCGCTATAAGCCAGAAAAGACTTATAACTTATTCAGAACATCTCATTAACCTTGTAGCTTTCACTAATTCTCTCAACCGTTTATCCTAAACAAATCAATCAAGTTTTTTCATTCAGTCCTTTTCTGTCTTTCTCATATGATTGATACTTAAACTGTATATCCAAAATAGCCTTTTTTTCTAAAGCAGATGCTCACTAAACCATCACAATTCTCACTCAATTATTTTTTGTTCTTTCTCATGCCACCCAACAAAATTACTCCCCTCCCCAGATTACGTTCATCTAGAACAGGGGTGTCAAACTTGCAACATCACATGATGTGTCGTGATGTATCATGACTATTTTTCCACTGCCGGCAATGGGGTGGGCGTGGTTTCACCATGATGCATCCGGCCCGTGGGCCAGCAGTTTGACACCCCTGATCTAGAAGGTCACAATTTGTTTCTCAAAGTCATCCCTAGTTCTTCAATTACAACCTTTCATTACAGGCTAGCATTCAGTTATTTTCAATCTGTGGGTTTTGACTCTCATACTTCCTAACAACAATCTAGAAGACCCCAGTTCATACTTTGTGACATACATTTTAGACCTATCCTCAGTAATTAAGTCTACATTTTCACCACCCCTATTGATTCATCAACTGTATTCCACAAGGTAAGACCACCTTTGGCCAGACCTACCCCACTGAAGTCCCTAGGGATGAAAGACCATCAGCTCTGTTTGAGCTGTGCCAAATAATTTTAGGGAGCCTAAAATTTTTAGAATTCTTATATTCTTCGACTTTGTTTTACAAACACACATAACTATTTTTCTTTCTTTCATTTCATTTTTCAATTCAATTCAATCAATCTATCAATTGCTTTACTATCATGTCACAGTCTGTTTTATGCTATGATCATACCATCTCAGCTAACCATCCAAGAAAGCAGAACTCTTGAAACAGGCATTGTCTCAAAAGGAAACTTTTATTAGGGGTTAGTGACAGTAGGGAAGTCAAGGCTAGATCTGGGGAAAATCCCGCTTAAACAGTATAGTTAAGCTAGGAATATTCCTCCTCCCACCAAAGTCATAATGTCCATTTGAAATCCAGCCAATCCACAGGTGGTATGATGTGAGGATACCTGGCACAGTTCATGCGCATCTCAAGGTCTTCTCCAGTTTCATTCCTTTGTAACCATTCCTTTCTCAAGTGGATAAAAGCGGGAGAGGAAAAGCAGAAAGTGAAAATTATCCCAAGCAAAAGCAAATATCCCCCCTCCCCCCAGCAGAATGGCAGGCCCTAAAACAAAAGCACAAGAATATATATGCAAGGAAGACAATAAGGCTTTGGGGACCTGACATATAGATTGGATCTCTATTACCTATCATGGTTTTGATCAATCATTTAATGTCTTTTTTTGTAAGAGAAGGAGAATGTATATTACATTTGTATTACAAATAGCATGTCCTACTAGTGGTAAGGACAATAATGGTGAGTTTAATTACTTTTTGACAAGTGTACCACAACTGCAACCAAACCCTAGTTTCACCCCCATGCATGTTCATGCCATTTTATGAAAACAAAAACAGTCATCTAGAGATTCTGCAAGAAGATGTATATAATGTCATTTAAGATTTTGAAAACAAGACAGTGATAATTCCTCCATTCCTGCACCGTATTAGAATTCTTAATTATTTGTAAATTAATGAAATTTCCTTAGCCATAAAAGTACTCACCTATGGAAACATAGTTAAACTGGAATTCCCTATCATCAAGCAAAGGTGGCTTAATTAGGAATTTTTAAAAAAGGAACTAGACAAATTCATAGAGGAAAGAAATATTAATGCACGTTAGTCTTTATGACAGGTTGTTAATCTTAAATACCAGTTTATGAAAACTTCTGATTTGGGGTTTGATGAAACGGGTGGAAGAAGCCGAGGCTCTGGCTTCCCAGCCCGATTTTGTTATGCCCAGCGACCCTAGGGGGGGTGGAAAGTTGCCCTGGAGGGGCAACAAAGGAGGGATGCCTCAGGAGTCCAGACCAGATGGCGGTCGGTCCAGATGGACTGAAGAAACCCTCTAAAAGAACAGAGGAAAGGCCAGCCAGAAGAAAAGTGAGAAGCCACAGTACTCCACTAAATAGCTGATTGTCAACAGAGTGCTGAAACTGGGAGAGCCAGTTCTTTTTCCTTTTCCTTTGGACTTAAAAATGTTGATCCCCTGATTGTGAAGAGCAATAAAGTAAAGATCCCAGAAGGACTAGAGGAGAAGAGAGTTAAAGACAGTGAGCAACTACAGAAGGGGGAAAGATTTTAAGGAATATAAAAAAAACTTTTAAAAATTGAACCTAGATTGCTTTAAAGAAAGACTACTTAACCTACAGGAGGTGGAAATTTTTCTAAAGATATAATTCTAAGGGTAAATGACATCAAAATAACTTTAAAAGAAAAACTTTGTAATAATTTTTTAAAACCAGAATAGTGTATGAGGACATCTAGTGGTGAAAGAAGATACTACAGTAACATTAAATTAAAAAAATCTGAAAGTGTGGTGAAAAGACTTGCTACAATTATACTTGTTGACTCTGGATATAACCAAAACAGGAACTATTTGGAGACAGCAAATGTTTTACATCTGAGACTTGATTGCAGGATTTGGATTTGGCCTAAAGTAGTTGGCTCATTCTTTTTGAAGAATTCAGAAAATGGAAAATAAATCAGATGATATTGACAAAAAATGGAAATACTAATGCAAGAAAATGAAAAATTAGAACAAGCAAACCAAAATCTAGAAGGAGCAGTGCAATCTTAGAAATGGAGAAAGCGGAACACTACTTAAGATTTCAAAATATTCTTGAAGATAGAGAAGAAAATATAGCAGTTGTGATTATTGATCTCCTGGCAGAGGCTTTGGAAGCAGACAAGCAGAGATTGAAATGGAGATAGATGAAATATTTCAAATGAATTCAAGCTAGGCAAGGAAATACAAACTACCCAGAAAAGTGCATGTGAGATTTATAAAGAAAACAACAAGAGATGAAATACTGAGAAAAGTTAGAGATGAACCATTACAATACAAAAATAAAGAAATTGTGGTTTAAAGCAGATACCCAAGAGAGTAAGAGATACTTGAAGACTATATCATTTCTTAACTAAAAAGCTGATTGCAAAAGGCATAAACTTTAGATGGTTAATGCCAGAAGGGATTTTAATCAACTGGAAGATACTGATTGGATTCAATTTGAAAGCAGAAGACTTTGATGAAAGAAACCGGGCATTCTTAGTTGAAGGAATGCAACATCGGCAAGAGGAGAGGAAAGATCAGAAACAAATAGAAGAAGCAACTGAAGAAGCAATTATACAAACAGGAAAACAGAAAGAGAAATCTGATCAAGAGAGTGAAGGAATTGCCAGAGAACAGAGGATCACAAGATCGACTAGACCAAAATATTTGTTTAGTAGGAGACTTTTACGCGAGACATTAGACTATAAAAGTAGTAAAACAGGAAAGACTGGAAGAAGAAGATTACCTAAGACCTTCTTTAACATGATAGAAGAAATTGGAGTACAAGATGTTTGGAGGGAAATTAATCCAAGAAAATGACAATATACATTTTATTCAAACAGTCAAAAATCCTGTTCTAGAATCGATATGATCTGGATGACATCTGAATTGAGGACAAATATGCAGGAAATTGAGATAGAATTAGGTACATGGGCAGACCATAACCCTTTAAAAGTGATGTGAAGAGGAATACAAAAAATAAATAAATCAACATGGACTTTGAACCAATCTATATTAAAAGAAAGAGAATTTATAGAACTAGCAAAAAAAGAAATGGAGTTTTTCTTCAAAGAAAACAAAAAAAGAAGACACAACATTACAAAATGTATGGGACACAGCCAAAGCATATTTTAGAAGTATAGCTATAACATACATTGCAAAAACAAATAGAAAAGACAGCCGTATGTACTATCAAAAGAAAAAATTGGAAAATTAGAATCAGAACTGCAAATGAATCCGCAAAAGAAGATTCTGAAAAGAGAAATGGAAACAATAAAACACAAACTAAAACTGTTGGATTCAGAAAAATTGGCACAGCAAATAAAAAGAGCAAAACAATTTTTTTTTAAAAAAGCGAATAAATCAGGAAGATGGTTAACTTATAAACTCAAAAAACAGAAGAAGAAAATGATAAAGAATTTCATCTAGTACAATTTAAAAGCGAAGAAATAAAAAAGATAATTAAAGAATATTACAAGAAATTGTACAAAATAGAAGAAATTCCAAGAGAGAGAATGATCCAATATCTGGAAGAAAATAACCTTCCAAAAATTCCAGAAACTTGTAAAATTGTGCGACAAGAAAAAATAACAATGATGAAAATAACAGAGGCCATAAGAAGACAAAAAACAAAACAAAACGAGAAAACACCGGGGCCAGATGGACTACCAGCAGAGTTATATAAAACCTTACAAGATGTACTAAGTGAACCGCTGAAAGATGTTTGCAATGAACTTTTCTAGGATGCTAAACTCCCAAATACATGGATAGAAGCAAATATTACTTTAATACCAAATGAAGACTCAGATTTAACACAGATAAAAAATTACAGACCAATATCCTTACTGAATGTGGATTATAAAATTTTTACTTCAATAATGGCAGAGAGACTGAAAAGATACTTAACTGAATTTATACATTCAGATCAAAACAGTTTTTTTGCCAAAGAGACAAATTAAAAACAATTTAAGAGTGATAATGGACATACTAGAATATTATGAACTACATCCAGGAAAACAATTGGCACTAATATTTCTAGATGCCCCAAAGGCATTTGATAATGTTTCCTGGCATTTTATGATTCAGCAATTACAAATAATGGACTTTGGACAGAATTTTATAAACATGATAAAAACAATAAACAAACAGCAAAAGTGATTGTGAATGGAGACTATACTGAGAACTTTGAGAAAAGAAAAGGCACAAGGCAAGGATGTCCATTATTTCCATTGTTATTTATTTTTACTCTGGAAGTTTTAAACAGAAATATTAGACAAGATTAATTAATTAATTAATTAATTAATTAAAGGGCTAGAAATAAAAGGCGAAACATATAAATTACAAGCATTTGCTGATGATTTGGTATTTATCTTAGAAGAACATTTGGAGATGATTCCTAAACTATTGGGAAAGATAGAACAATACGGAGAAATGACAGGACTGAAAATAAACAGAGAAAAAACTAAAGTAATGGTTAAAACCTTACAGATAAACAAAAAACAAATGTCAGAAAAAACAGAATTGCAGATAGTTAAAAAGGTTAAATATCTGGGAATACATTTAATAGCAAGATGTTCAACAATAAAAGAAGATAATTACACAAAATTATTGAAGTAAATAAAACTGGATTTAGAAAACTGGAAAAATTTGCAATTGTCAATATTAGGAAGAATTGCTACAGTGAAAATGAACATACTACTGAATTCACTAATTTTGAAATTTATTTGGCAAGGAAAGAAAGCTAGAATTAAGATGAAAATGTTACAATATGCCAAGGAAAATGAGGATTTGGTCTACCGGAGTGGGTTTTATATTATCAAGTATTTGTAAAAGAATGGATAACTCTTAGAAATAAAAGACTGCTGTATCTGGAAGGGTATGACTTATAATTGGGGTGGTATGTTTTTATGGTAAATATTTCCAAAATCATTATATAAGAAATGCATTGTTAACAACATGGGGAAAAAATAAAATGTAAAATATATTTGAAAATTCCAGGGTGGTTGTCTACAATGGAAGCATTTGTACACCCAAATTTAGTGAACTTTGAAAAAATCTGGACATATAGAGATATTCTAAACTCTGAAGGGAATTTAAAATCTAAACAAGAAATGGAAAATCAGGGTATCAATCTAACATGGTGGGCACATTTACAAATGCAAGCCAGAGACGATAAAGATGTTAAACTGTATGGATTTTATAAGGAACAAACTGTGTTTGATAAGACATTGTTAACTTTGGATGAGAAACTAATTAAGAAAATGTATAATTTTCTATTAATTTTGAAAATGGAAAGTGAACAAGTTAAAGAAACAATGATAAGATGGGCGAAAATTTTTGGATACAACATAGAAAGAAAAATGGCAAAATTTATGGGAAAGAAATTATAAATTGACAATGTCAACTTCATACAAAGAAAATTTATATAAAATGTTCTATAGATGGCACTTGCCACCAGCAAGACTAGCAAAAATGTTTAAAAACATGTCAGATAGATGTTGGAAATGTAAACTTAAGTCAGGCACATATTATCATGTTTGGTGGACATGTGACAAAGTAAAGAATTATTGGAAAAAGATACGTACCTGGCTAGAAAAGATGTCGGGAGAACATGTAGATTTTAAACCTGAACTTTTTTATTAGGTATAATACCAGAAAAGACTAACAAAAAAAGCTTATATTTGATTTCGCATGTCACAACAGCGGCAAGAATTATATTCATGCAATATTGGAAAAATGAAGGAATACCATCAGAAGAAGAAATAATTAAAAAAATTAATGGTTATGTGCAGAGATGGACAGACTGACTATGAGATTGAAAAAAAAGAAGAAATGGAATATTATCAAACTTGGGACTTATTTTATCGATGGCTAGAGGAAAGAATAAAGGATTAGGAATTAAATATGTAGTAGAGAATGTAAACTCAGACAGCAGGTTAGTTGAAAAATTATTATTGAATGTATGGGAAAAAAACTAATAAAACTTTCTTAAATACCAGTTTATTAGGAACAAAAATAGAAGAGGGCTATTGCTCCTTATTTATAATTTTCTTGGCAGTTTTTGGTTAGCCATATATGCAGAATGCTTTACAAGAGAGGTTTTTGATTTCATCATACAAACCTTTCTTATGTTCCTATTAGATGAGTTATGTTTGAGAGGCTGCAAACCAGGAAAAGTAAGATTGTGATTGTGATAGTGAAACACAGATCAAAATGACCTAACCAGGACGCAAATCACGAATCTATTCCAGTACTGTCAACAAACCTTCTTCAGTTTAAAAGGGAAATGTATGAGCAAATAAAAGGGACATGGGACATAAAAGGGATATGTGATCCCTAATATCAGGAGGCATTGCAGAAAAAGTGCTACGCAAACTGGAACACCATGTATTTCAAAACTACACACCTAAATGTTGGCACCACTATGTGGATGACACATTTGTCTTCATCAAAAGAAATGCACTGGAAGATTTTCATACCCTACTGAACTCCACTTTCCCAGACAAACAATTCGCAATGGAATAAGAAACAACTAAAACATTGCCATTTTTAGATATGCTTATCAATAGACCGAATGATGGAAGCTCAGCAGTCACAGCATAGTGCAAGGCTACCAACACTCCATACATTCTGAACTTCAATAGTAACCATCTACTGTCACATTAAATGTGTTGTGTCAGAACCCTATACCACTGGGTGAGAACACATTGTAGTACCTAGCAAGCAAAACACCTGGAGAGCAGGTACTTACATGAACAGTTTAGGCAGAACCCACAAGCAGTTATCACAAGATGTTTGGGCAATACGCTTTGGGCAGAAAGGAAGAAAGAAGGTACAAGGCCAACCATATGGCAGATATTAAAAACATTTTAAAAGCAATAGAATGCAACTTCTGAGATTTGCAAGTGGGCATTCATGCATTACAAAGATTGTTTGGAGATAGGAGGAACTTTTAAAGTAATTTACCAGATTCTCTGCATGGATTGCCCCTGCTATTATGTAGGACAAATGGGGAGGAAGCTAACCACCACATTGCGAGAACATGAGCGAGCAATTCAATGAGATAGCCTCACATTGCAAAGAACAAGGACATGCATTTGATTTTGCAGCTACTATGATTGTTGGCCGAGCATATTCTGGAGAGAGAGAGGAGTTCCCTGATGTTGGACTCCAAAAGCTTGGAAGAATAAACCTTTGGCTCCAGTGACCAACTCAGATTGGATCCCAATAGGACTTACCCTCATCCATTTCACAACTAAGGTCAGGGCAAGAAACTTTACCCCATTCGCATGTACCAAAATTTTCTCCAACTTGAATAAGCAGTTGAAAGCAGTTTGTTTTCTATCAAGCTGAGGGCAAAGCAGTCATGAATGCACATATATACATACAGTGCAAACACATGTTGGCAGAATGTGTGTGTGTGTGTGTGTGTGTGTGTTTAAATAAGAAAGATTTCTTCTTTTCTAACTCAAAAACTTTAGAAAAGATTAGGGTTCTTCGGAGAATAAAACTGTTTTTAGCCTGTAGTGTTTTAAAAGAACTTCATTCCCCCCCTCTTCTTAGTATTTATCACATTTAATGGAAAGAGCTCTTACAACCAAAGGACATAAGACAATAGTAACTCAGTTCAATACCCAAAACACTTATGTGATCCTAAAAAATATGGCAGTAAAGAGAGCAAAAGAAATTAATTTCAGCCAGATTTAGCTATACTTTCCTCGCTTCAGAAGATAAAACTAATCAGTTATCTGGTGCATGAAAATTAAAAGAATAAAATTAATTATTTTTATGGTTCAATTTCTAAAATTGCATGAAACATGAGCATATTAAAAGGACAGACACTTTATTTTCTTAGTCTATGTAGATCAGATACTATTTGATTTAAATTATTAATTTCATTTGGAAAATAGTTCAATTTGATTCAGAAAATTCTGCAAATTTGATTTGAATATTCAATTAACTGATCAAATTGGATTGAATTGGTTTGTATTTCTGAAGTGATTCAAAAAGACCATTTCAGTATATGTGCAGAAGTGTCCCAATCAATTTAGAGGTATTCAATCAGATTTGACAATTCAATTTGATTTTCTCATTCAATTCAGAAAGTCAATTTCTTTTGAAGATTCAAATGATTACCAACTGAATAGCCCAATTTTTGTCCAGCCTTACTGGCTTCTGTTTTTTTAATCATCAGAATGGAGAAACAATAATAAGATTTACATTAAAGTTGAAGCTTTCTTCTCTTTCAGCTATTATAAAATATTAATAATATTGGAAATACATATTTCAAACTATGTGGAGGATGTTCTCACATCCTCCAGATATATACTGATTAAATAAGTGGGAATCCTGAGAGCTATTATCTCATTATATCTGGAGACCATCAAGTTAAGGAGAATTCAGTGTCAAAAGTAAATTGGCCAGGAGAATATCAAAATGGTTATTTGGAAAACCTTTTCTCATGCCAAGAATCGGCTACTTCTCTTTTTGTCTAAACCTTGCAGATAGTTGATTTCATCAGAACTAAACGTTCATTTTTATTCTGGATCAAAACCTTTCTTATAATTTGTAAGAATACAAAATTACTACATATTAGATGTGAACTTTAACTTTCTCATATATATAAGCACTTGAGGCAGCTTACAAGATAAAAACAAAATAAAACATGTGTTTTAAACAGCAGGGATATATTGAAAAGCGGTTCTCTTCTGCATATCTAAATGACCATACAATTTATAGTGCATAATAGACCTTTAGACATTTAGGGCTTTTGGCCGACTTTTCTTGTAACCATATGAATTGGAAATGTTAATCAAAAAGTGAATCTCAAAGATCTAAAATGAAAGATTTATTAGGAAAACAATTGAACTTTCAATGTAAGGATTCCACTGAAGAAGCTAATTTCAAAGGAAAAAACTATATATAGGCAAAAAACCCTAATATTGCAAAACAGTGATCCCTTTTCTCATGAGTTTTCAATGTACAAGGGGAGGGCAGTCAGTTAGTACCTATTAATTGTTTTGGAAATAATTATTAGACTTTGAATCAATATATGAACCATCATTCCAATTTTGAAGATAAGTAGCAACACCTTGAATTGTTCCAATAGTCAGCTATTAGCTAACGAAATTTCTTCAATACAGACATGTGATTTGTGTTACATTGTATTAGTTAATAGCTTAGCTACTACATTTTCCATCAAGCTCAATCTGTAGATGCTTTTCAAAGATAATTCAACATGTAGAGTACGTTGAACTAATCAAAATAAGATAAAGCCTTGAGGAGGAGAGAAAATGTACAGACAGTTCTAGATTTACAACCTCAATTGGAATCGGAACATCCACCACTATGGAATACAGTTTTTAAACGAGTTGTGTGCAATTTTATGACCGTATTGCTGTGGTCATTAAGTGAATGTGACTTTCCCCATTGACTTTGTCAGAAACCTCCTGGGAATGGTTCAAATGATGATCATGTGGCTTTGGAATGCTACAAATATACACCAGTAGCCAAACATTTGAATTTTGATCACATGACCACAGGGATGTTGTTATAAATGCAAGGTCTGGTTGTAAGATACTTTTTCAGCTCTTAGAATAGTTGTTAAATGAATGTCAAGGGCTACTTATACTTTCTGAAGCTTTGAACTGTAGAATCTGGGTCCATCACCAAGACTAGATAGATAGATAGATAGATAGATAGATAGATAGATAGATAGATAGATAGATAGATAGATAGATAGATAACCTTTATTGTCATTTTTTTTACTGTGAGCACAATGGCACACATTAAAAATGAAATTTAGTTGGTTGCTCTCAAAGTGTACACATACATAACATATATTTAAACATACTATATACTACACAGACCTATACTGTTACATATAAGTAACATGTAAATATTAATCATTGTCCATCTTCAATACCAGAGGTTTAGTCTTCCGAGCTGTTGGACACATTCTCGTGAGAAAGAAGTTCCCTGAGGATGGGCTCCAGCACAAATCTGAAAGCTTGGAAAACTAAACTTCTGGTCCCGGTAATTGACCCAGATTGGATCCTGCAACATTATCCTGGGACACATATATTTGCCCTCATTCATGAATAACTAAACAGGCTGAGATTACACAACTGAGTAATTCCCCCATCCTCATATTGAGATTAACACCAACCTAATTTAGATGCTGTAACTATGTAGCAAGTTGCATGCAATAGTTCTTGCAGTTGCAGAATGCCTCAAGAGACAAGAAGAAACACAGAGAAACCACTTCATCCTTGTGAAGAAATAGGACAGATATGCTATTCAACTGTTGGAAAGGAAGGAGGGCTGCTGAAAAAAAATGCTAGAGTACTGAAACTCTAGCTCCTTTAGAGTCACCATTGCCAGTGATCTTGTTCCTCTCTCTTGCAACAGCCCCTCCACTGCCGTCATCTGATTTTGGGCTGCGTAGTGTTTTTTTTTTTTTTTTAACAAATGAAGTGAACAATTTTCTCATTCACTTAGAAGTCAGGATATCTGGGAAGCAGAACAGAAAGCTGAGATTGCAATACAAAATTGAACTGTGCAGCAGGGAGAGAGAAAGTATACAAGATTGAGGAATAAAGCCACAATAAGAAGAGGAATGGAAAGCTGGAAAAAGAAATTTTATAAAATATTGCATATGAAATAATGCCATATTGATGTGAAACACTAGATAAAATAGAAGAAGGAAACTTATGATCTTCTGAATTGATGGCGCAGAATCTATTAAACAATTTGTATGAAAAAAAGAAAAAGAAAATAACTACTTGTCAGAGGAGTGAAAGAGCTTCTTCCAATGTGTATTAAAAATAGATCGTTAATATAGAATCTGCCAAGCAGTGAGATACCAGTTCAAAATAATACTGAGGGAAAATTTGAATTTTCTGTAATTTTTATTAAATTTAAAACAGAGCCTGGATTTCTTTCAAGCATTCTACAATCCAGAATGCGCACCATGTGACATTTCTGACAAGCCCGACAACTCAACTAATATTTAGCATCAGTGTGCAAAAAAAAAAAAAAGGCTTCAATGATACAACTCCGTATATATTAACTTCCATGTAGACAAGGACAGTTGTTTGTCTGAAGGTTTCTCTTCTGTCATACATTTACACTGATAGAAAATTTTTTTTTTTATATATCTGGAACACGGAAGTGCTCCATTTCTTGGCCAAGGGAGCCAGCATTGTCTGAAAACAACTTCCATGGTCATGTGGCCAGCATGACTGCACACCAAGGTGCGCAGAATGCTATTAATTTCCCATCAAATTGGTTTCTATTAATTTACTTGCATTTGCATGCTTTCGAACGGCTAGGTGGGCAGGAGCTGGAGCAAGTAATGGGAGCTCACCTGGTTGCAAGGAGCTCAGGTCTCAAATCCAGGCTGTCAGCTCTCTAGCTGGCAAGCTCAGCATCTTTAACCACTGAGCCATCATGCCCCCGATATGTAAGAAGAGAGCCATATTATTTGTCTGATTGCCTTCATATTTCCTTTTATGAAAAAAGAGAAAAGAATGATTAGCGTTTATCCCAGACAGGCAGTTCCACTCCATCCATGAGGATCCATGATCCATTGTTCTTCTTTTACCCCCCAAAGTCTCTTAAAGTCTGTATTATTTGCTACACATGGTTTTAAAAGAGAACTTAAAGGAGCCTATCTTGAAAAACTCTGCACTGATATTTATTTATTTATTTATTTGTTTGTTTGTTTGTTTGTTTATTTATTTATTTACTTATTTACTTACTTACTTACTTACTTACTTACTTACTGTTTCTTACAGATATTTATGGCATTTTAATCAATTATAAGTGGCTTACAACAAAACTTGTAACAAAACAACACAATCTATTTATTGCTTATTGCTTAGTCTAATGATCATATCGGGTAGTTGTAAGCAATCATTTCATTTTAATCTTCACAAAATAAAGAATAAATAATGCCATGCACAAGCTGGGGAGCTAAAGACAACATCCTTAATTCCCCAGTGCTTGTTTAAATAATCATGTTTTTAACAGGTTTTGAAATAGTAATACTGAAGATGAATTTCTTAACTCTGTAACTGGTTCCATAGGAAAAGAGGTCCAGCAGAGAAAGTTCACTTCCAAGTCATCTCCTGCCACATCTTACAGAAGATGCTAAACAAATGTAAATTTTACACATCACCTCTGTATACAGTTCTAAGGGTCGTTTTTTTCTTCCAATGACATTTTTTAAAAGGCTGTTTTCTTTAGTTCTAGAAAATAATGAGGCATGAAGATTCAAGCTTCAGAAATAATAATGATCAGAAATCACAAATAAGTCAAGATAAGCTATGCTAAGGAGCAATATGAAATGAACAGAACAGAACATAGAAGGGTTGGAAGGAACCTTGGAGGTCTTTTAGTCCAACCCCCTGCTTGACAGGAGACCTTATACCATTCCAGAATGGTTGTCCAGTCTGTTATTCATAAGCTGACAATAAAAATTATTCATATTTAGAAATATCAACTTTTTGTATTAACTTTTTGTTCTATCTGAGATTGATCAGGTCTGCTCATTCTTGTTGCAGTTAATTGGATGCTTTCAAAATGATTCTTTAAAAATAATTTTTAGTATTAAATTCAAGGTAATGTTATAAAGAAGTTGATACAAAGGAGCAGATATTCCAAGTCAGTTGGGGTCCAGCACACACTGGTCCACAATCTCCCCTAAACTGGGATTCTCCATTGCTGCTTGAGTTGGATTATTTGTGGAAGCCAGACAGACATCACCCAAGTACATGGTCCAAAAGGTGTGTTTCTTTTCCTGAGAAAATCTGGATAAATTCTGGGGATATACTGCTAGATTCCAAAAGATCTTGATGATAAAAATCTATTACCTGATATTACTGCAATTCTAGTTAATGCCTGATGTGTCCTCAATTGCAACTCAATAAAAGTCACACTTACATAAGCAGGCAAATAATGGGAATGAATTCCAATTTTTGTTGATGAATACAGATGAGTTGCTTACCACTACATTGCTTGTCTGGTCTAGCAACCGCCAAGGTCATTTATAAATTGGCCACTGAAAAAGTTTTATATCTAAAGGACTCTCCCAACTTAGATTAAATCAGTAGGCTGTAGCACCACATAGGCAACCTCTAAATTCTGTAGTTTGGGACCCCCTACCTGGTTTTTTAAATATTATATAATGCATTATGCATTCAAGCCAGTATTAAATCCTGGAAATTACATGGACAAATCCATATTGTTTTATTGGCAACATTAAAAACATCTCCTGGTGCTGCGGGCACTACACTAAACTGGCTCTTATTAAAAGGATACCAGGATATGATTTATTAGGTTTTTTTTTCCTCAATGACTGTCAGGAAATTATGAATCAAGATACAATTTATTTCAAGCTACCTATTTACATGATGGTCAAGGCAAATTGGCATCAGATAACAGTGAACAAACTTCAAGGGGAAGGAGTAGGCTTAGCTCTCTTATGAGGATGTAAAGACTCCGAACTGATGATGTATTTGACCCTGCCTTCAGGCTCAGCCTGGTCATGTCCTACATCTGCATCTACAATAATTTGGTATTTTTATAGTCATAATATTGTAGCTCTAAAGCTTGCTAATGATACTTGTTCTGTCCTCATTACATGTTACTTAGCTAAACTCACCTATCCTCCAATAAAACAGACCATGTGTGTAGATCTGGATGCTTTATTAAAAGAACAGGATGAGTGAAACTGGGAAAAATAGAAATTTATATTTTATTTATTTATTTATTTATTTATTTATTTATTTATTTATTTATTTATTTATTTATTTATTTATTTATTTATTTATTTGGGTTTGTATGCTGCTCCTCTCCGGGGACTCGGAGTGGCTAACAACATATATACAATAAGAACCCAAATACAAAATAAGCAGTGTTGAGTTGCTGGTGAGCATAACAATTAACAAATACAGATAAATCAAAATCTTACCAGTGATGCTGTACGTATGGGATGTGGATTTTTGTCCTCAGATGAACGTGTGCCATAGATTAGGCTGGATTCTTTCTGGTATTTTTGTTTCCCCAGAATGCTAAAGGAAATGGAATCTGGCTTCCCAGTATGTGAAGTCTTGCCCTCCGTAGGCAGCTTCAATTCTGATTTGGGGCACCTCATTGCGCCCCAATCAATGGCGGGTCCTTCACGATAGCCGAATCAATGAGAGACATGCAGACAGGCACATTTTCTCGGGGCGAAGCGACAACTGACAAAAGGCTGCCCCCCTTTTTATTCCCTGTTACAGTGGGCGGTTACACAATGCATCACATGGTTACAAACAGCCAATGACAATGTTATTTCTTACAGCCAATGACAAGGCTACACTGCAGGGCCACCCTGTGGCCAACGGATTCAAATCTTGGTACAACGTCCATCCACCTCTTAGCCCCCCTTATTTCCTGTCCCAAGGCCATATGGTCAGCCACATGGTCTTCTTTGTTCCTGGCCTATGGCATTACAACATAACATGGCCATCTTGCTTCCTTTTTTCCAGGCCACCTCTTGGCCCCGCCTCCATTTCCTGTTGCTCCAAAACAGCATGGTAAAGTCATATGGCACAGTCTCTTTGTCCCAAGCCTCTCCAAGCCTCATGCATCACAACATATCCAATTTTTTATTTTATTTTTTTAGCAGCTGTGGGTTCCACCTATGCTCCGTCCAGTTCTGACACGATCCTAGGGCACAGGCATCTCTGTCCAGTCCTCAGAGGCTGCCATCATAGAAACATCTCTGTCCAGTCATCAGAGGCAGCAGTTGGTTCTTGGTTCTTTTACAGGAGATGGTTAAAAGAGGGAGGCTTACACAGGTTCAGCAGGGGAGGAATACATTTGTACACAGCAACAGATTGTTACACAGAATACTGGAAACATTATAATACTAAAAACCAATTTCTTGAGTCACCCAGCATTAGGTAGCCAGGAAAATAAACTGTCAATCAAACAAGGCATCAGTTTCTTGTGATAAGGGATTGTTTTGTACCATATTTTCCATGTGAGCAATTGTGGCAGAAATGTTGTGTGTGTTGTCAGAAATGTAAATGTACCAGACCAATTCTGGGGTGTTGACCAATATCCATTTTTTCCACATAAGAACTACATTGTTTTTTAGAGAAGTTGTACAAAGTTTCAAAAATTTCACCAAAATCAAACAAGGGAACAGAATCAGCACATGCTTTCTTGTTGTCATTGTATGTCTCATTATAATATTTAGCTTTATAGTCTAGCTGCAAGGGATAGTTGTTTTATTACAAGATACTAACTGATGAAGCTGTGTGATTAATGCCTAACACAAAGTAAGGAAGGATTCAAAGTGAAAAAAGAGAGAGATTTCATTCATCCATATGAACATATTAAGGAAGAAGGTTGTGAGGCAAGGCAGACCATGAAAGGGAGAAAATATGTTTGTTCTGTGCTGGCATGTTATCAGATCCAACAATTGGATATATTAGCATGGTGAGAAACAAAAAATGCAAAACAGCAAAGATTTGTCACAAAAATTAAATCATTAAAGAAAAATAAGAAAGGGACAAAAATAAAAATCATTAACAAACTAGAAACATAAAATTCAAAATAGGCAAGGAGAAATGAGAAAGGCAAAATTGGCAGGGAAATAAGAGAGAAAATTAAAGGCAAAATTGGCAAAGAAATCATAAGAAAGGGAAGAAGCCATGGTTCATTAAGCAAACAACCAGAGAGGGTGTGTGAGAGAGGAGGGGGGGAACAGATTCAAAGAGGGAATTCGAATTCAAATGTAATTTGAGTCTCCGTTTACAGCCACCCGTTTCCTTGGAAACCAGGAGAGAATAGCTGGTTTTTCTGCTTTAAACTGGCCCATTTATGGTCTTCAGGCGACAAACAAAGTCTTCAAATAAACCTCTAGCTTTAAACCGGTAAACCTGCAATTTCAAAAGAAGAGGGGGGGGGAGAGAAAAAAAGGGCCCTGCGGGGGAGGAAATGGCTGCAGGCTCCCAGGGGAGTCCGTCACAGGTTAAGAAAAGTTAACAAGCGAACAAGGCATTTTGAATCAATGGATTACCAGGAAATATTTTTCTCTTTTTCAATTATAAGAAGCAGGAACAACAGACTTCAGATTTTTTAACAAGTTGAAAGGTAAGAGAGAAAGACTGGGTTAGCATCACAAAGATCAACCAGACAGGCATGGGGCAGTTATTAACTCAGCATGCTCTGAGCCAGCATGCTCTGAGTCAGAAGGAGAAATATAGGGGGGGAGAGGGGGAGAAACAGACTTAAGATTTCTTAGCAAGTTAAAAGGTAAGAGAGAGAAGACTGAATTAGCATAGGAAAGCATGTTCTGAGTCAGAAGGGGAAACAGCCTTAAGATTTTTTAGCAAGTTAAAAAGTACAGGCAGAAGAAACAGAAACAGAATCCTGCAAGCCAATAGCTACAGGAGAAGAAAAAGAAGGCAGATCTTTTAAATTAGCCATGCAAAACAATTCTTTCACGCAAAGAGAATTTTTGAACACATAAGCCAATTTTAATCCAATTAGCAATTTTTAATGGTCCCTTTAAGATGTATGAGAGACAAATGCCAAACAAACATTAATACCTTTTAAACTCCTTACGTGAAGGCACATTTGTGAATCTTTGTTAGTTGCATAATTAAGGTCCTGAAAATTATACCAAGCCCTCCCCTTTGATCCTTGGAGAATTCCACCCACATACTCACGTGGGGGTGTTTTTTTGCTGAGGAAACGCCATGAGGTTTGTTCCTCCAGTTGGCCAAATTTAGAGTCAGATTGTAACATTTTGTCTCAGGGCTTGCTTTTTGAAAGCCTGAGGATTAGCCAATTTAGCTTGCTCTGTTTTGCATAGTGTAATGCCAGCATGTGACACTACAGCCTCTCATGGGCAAAGACATCTGGCGGGGCTCTCAGCAATGGAACCAGATACCTATTGCCATGTGGCGAGGTCTAATTGGTAAGATTTTTTCAAAAAAGCCAATAAAAGATACAGATCTTTTTGAGTGACAGGGAAAACAGTCTAATTAAGTTTCTGAATATAATTTGCTCTCCTGACTAAGCTAAGCAATTCTTTCAGGTACACAGCCCAATTTTTGCATTGCTTCTGTCCCATACTCACTTAATGACGTGCGCACAATGGCCTATCCCAGGCGAAGTGAGTAGTGGGGTGCCAGAAGGACGTGACTTCGCATCACGTCGGGGTCACCACTTGAAGCCTTGCCCTCCGTAGGCAGCTTCAATTCTGATTTGGGGCACCTCATTGCACCCCAATCAATGGCGGGTCCTTCACGATAGCCGAATCAATGAGAGACATGCAGACAGGCACATTTTCTCGGGGCGAAGCGACAACTGACAAAAGGCTGCCCCCCTTTTTATTCCGTTACAGTGGGCGGTTACACAATGCATCACATGGTTACAAACAGCCAATGACAATGTTATTTCTTACAGCCAATGACAAGGCTACACTGCAGGGCCACCCTGTGGCCAACGGATTCAAATCTTGGTACAACGTCCATCCACCTCTTAGCCCCCCTTATTTCCTGTCCCAAGGCCATATGGTCAGCCACATGGTCTTCTTTGTTCCTGGCCTATGGCATTACAACATAACATGGCCATCTTGCTTCCTTTTTTCCAGGCCACCTCTTGGCCCCGCCTCCATTTCCTGTTGCTCCAAAACAGCATGGTAAAGTCATATGGCACAGTCTCTTTGTCCCAAGCCTCTCCAAGCCTCATGCATCACAACAAGTATGTATTTGTTTTTGGAGTCGGGATTGATGGGTAGATGGCCCTAAAGGTCCAGGTCAGTTTCCAAACAATACAGATTGGTATTTGGTCTCGGCCATTAGATGGGGTGAGAGAACAACAATATATACACAAATTATATATTGGGGCATGACAATACTACATGAGTTTGCTTTATAGAAGAAAGAGGAGACAATTTTAAAATAAATGTGAAAGATGTTAAAAACCTGATAATGGACCTTATGGTTATTACCCTGAAGTTCGAATTACTTCTATTTTACCATTTTACCTTGCACATCTGTGAGTCTTCCTTTTTGGAACACTGCTTCTTAGTTACTGTGAAACGAATTGGGAATAGTGAATCATCACAAACGCCGATTAGAGATGAACAGCAATGACATGCATTTTTGTGACCTGTAGTTTTCAGGAAGCATCCTGAATGACTGAAAAACATTGGTTGTAGTTTTAGAGGTTTTGTGCCATTTTGACAAGATTGAATCAAGCCACAAGTTGACTGAGACATCACCTTAAACCTCCACCTATACAATTCAACTTGATCAGTTGCCTCTTTGTCATCCTTCTCTTAAGCCTGCAAGATCTTGTATCTCCAATCTATTCATCATGCAGCCATAAAATGTTTATTGTAAAATGCTCATTCCTGAGCAGAGAAAATGCTCTCTTTCACCTTGTTTACTTGTGATATATGGTATCTTTGGTGCTGCTCACTAAAATCTGGTATAGTGAAAATAAGTCTGTTGATATTGCTGCCTTAAGTATAGGCTAACATAACAGAATAATAGTGTTGGACCTTGAAGATCTTCTTGTTCAACTCCTGATCAAGCAGGAAACTCTATACCATTTCAGACAAATGGTTGTCCAATCTCTTCTTAAAAACCTCCAATATTAGAACACTCACAATATACATGGGTTATAGATGGGTTACACATGAGTTCATGAAGTTCTAGAAAAGGTGTGGAGTGATTTCTTTTTTTGGGGGGGAAACTCCCTCCTCACTCATGTCTCTTATATATATATATGGTAGTCCTGTAAATTTGAAGAAGACACACTATTATGCAGTTCATCTGTGAACACAAAGATTGCTCTGCAGTTCCAGTTTGGAAGCACAGATTCTAGCATAATGGGGACACTGAAAGTCTATTGTTGTAGTAACTGTGGGCATTATTCTGTGATGCCACTCACGGTTTTCTATTAGCTTTTGGCAATGCATGTCTTAAAATTTAGTGAAGGCTGCATAGATCAAGGTTTGCCAGTGGGTTCTATCAGCAGCTATAGCTTCTTGTTCTTTTAACTGGATGTCACAGTGTCCTTTCACAATATTTTAGTAATGCTTGTGTGGTCAACCTTGAGGTCTCTGACCAGACTCCAGTACATGATGGAGCAACCAGTTAGGCATACAGCAATTATTCATCCTGAGTACATGCCCTACCCATCTCATTTGAGCTCTGATAATAAGGCACTCAGTGCTGGTGAACTTCACATGATTCAAAATTTTTATGTTGAATGACTGCCAAGGAGGGAGCAGAGAGAGCATGCATGTGAAATTTCTCCAGTTTGTTCGATGGGCCTCAGTATAGAATCCAGGATTCACATTCATATTTCCCTGCTTTACTCTGCTCTTTTATGGGGACATTAATATTCATACATATTCATCACCAGCTACACAAGAATTTTGTTATATTCGGTAACTGTATGATATCTCTATTATTTCTATACTTCCCATTTGTTAAGTCCTTTGTTCACGTGTGAATGATGAAGACACATGGCGATGATGAACAAACACTTTATTCTCTTTCTACAACAACCAAGCAAAAGCACAAAGGCACATAGACCTTTTATATGGCCAGAAGCCCGGACAGTGTCAACCAATAGGAACAGAGCGTTTTCGTGCCTTGCACATGCGCACAAGACTGGCACCGCTCTGTCTGGTCCCGGGCAGCTTTTGGAATGCCTGGGACCAATGCAATGTCCTGAGCCTGCAAAAGCAGGCTCAGGACACAACACCCTTCCCCCCCTAGATGAAACATACTTCGCGTACACACATGTACGTCGTGCACAGGGAAGAGTGGCATACAGTTGCATTATTCAAATGCAAAGAGTGTGGAATACTCGAGTCTACACTCAGGCAAACCCCCTTCAATATTTATTAATACAAATAAATGTATCCAAAATCAAAAGAATGCAAAATAATCTACCCACGAGTTACTCCCTCCATTCAGAGGCCTCATAAGAAGGTCCCTCATGATTTGACAGCAACCTCACAAAGTCTCTCAGATGTTTGGGTGGGCACCTGGCCCACTGCGACCTTCTAAGGCCCAGAGAGATTGCCTGGCTCATCTGCTTGCCTACCAGGCTAGGCAGGCCAGGACGTTGCTGCCCTAAATATCCAGGTGACCCTGGTGAGGGTGCCTGGCCTACCTGCTCACCTACCAGGCTAGGCAGGCCAGGACTTTGCTACCCCAAGTACCTGGTTGACCCACCCAGCTGCTGACTGGCTGGACCCTCTAAGTCCAAGCCAGCATACCTTGGAGTGGTGGAAGTCCCTGAGTCCACAATGGACCCCTCTTGGGAACACTGTCCCTCGAGCCCAAGGCCAGCATATGGAGAGGCCTGGGTATCGGAAGTGCCCCAGTACTCTGTGGTCCCTAAGCACATGTCAGAGGTGCCAGAGTCAGGAGCCGCCTCCATGGCAACCCCCCTTGCTGGTGATTTCCTCTTGGGAGCAATTGCTGAATTATGCAAGCGCCCTTGATGGAATTCCCTTTCCATGGCTGTGTGTGATTTATGTGGATACCCCCAGTCAGTCTTCCTGTCTGGAGCATCATCTGACATATGTGAACGCTGTGGATATCCCCAGTGTGACTCCCTGTCTGGAGTAATTATGGATGTGTGGGATGACCCCCCTATCCAGTGAATTCCTGTTTGGAGCACTTGCGGAACCTTGGGATGACTCCCAAACAGCCTCAGCAGCAGCTAGTAAGGCCTGGGAAACTGTGACCCAGAAAGCATATTATGGTCCTCCTTCCCCACCCCCAGAGCAGAGCCAGGAGCAGAAGGGTGGCAGTCCAGTCTCCAACGCAGTTGGTCTATGTGTCTGCAAAGAACGCGGCTGTCAACCAAGGCAACTTCATATGACAACAGCCCAGAGACCTTGCAGACCACAGCTGTGACCCAGAGATGTCCATGCCCATAGTTTCTTGCCCAAACCGGATCACCCACCTGGAGTCTCCTAGGTGCCTGCGGTTGTGACACCTGTGAAACCACCCGGTCAGGGTGCAGCCTGTCCAGTTTAGTAATGAGGTGGCAACCCCAGTGGAGTTCAGCAGGGCTCTTCCCTGTGGCTGTACATGGTGTGGTGCGGTGTGCAAGAAGGAAATCTGCTAACCTTTGATGTCAGTTACCATAAGTCAGTTTCTTGAGAGCATCTTTGGTAGTGCGCACCATTCTCTCTTCCAGTCCATTGGAGGATGGATGGAAGGGAGCCGATGTTGCATGCCGGATCAGGTTGGCTTGAAGAAAGCCTGGAACTCAGAAGATGTAAATTGAGGGCCATTATCTGACACCAGAACATCTGGAAGACCGTGTGATGCAAAAATTCCTCTCAACACCTGGATGGTCCTGGCAGTAGTAGTGGAGTAAACAGGAACAGCCTCTAGCCATTTGGAATGGCTATCAACAACAACCAGGAAGAAATGCCCCTGAAAGGGCCCAGCATAATCTATATGCACCCTAGACCATGGGGTTTGAGTTTCCTCCCACCTACGTACTGGGGCCTGAGGCATTTCAGGCTGTAACTGTTGGCACAATTGGCACCCGTGCACCTGGGCCTCGATGGCTTTATTGAGCCCAGGCTACCAAAGATGGCTGCACGCAAGCGCTTTCATCCTGACTATACCAGGATGTCCCTCATGCAGATATTAAAATTCTAGACCTCAATGAGGTTGGGATCACCACCCTGCTACCCCATAACAGGCAACCCTTGAAAGTGGAAAACTCATGCTTTGGAACTCAGTATCTGGGCACTTGTCAGGCCATCCTGACAACACCCATGTCAGCACGCGTGTAAGCGTGTGATCAGTGGCAGTTTCTGCAGCCACATTCCTAGCATTGAGGGGAGACTCAGGCAACTCCTGAATAGAAAGAATATTAATGGCTGGAGCAGGATCTGGCTCTAATTGGTTCAGAGGTAATCTGCTCAGGCCATCAGCATGGCCCATTTCTTTCCCAGGTTTGTGAACTAATGTACAGTCATATGCTGACAGAAAAATGGACCATCTCAGCATACGAGGAGAAATGGTATGTGGGGTCTGTTTATTAGTAGTAAACAAACCCAGCAGAGGCTCATGGTCAGTAAAGACCGTGAAGTGGCGGCCATATAAGAAATCATGAAATTTCTTAATGCCAGCCATTATGGCCAAGGCTTCTCTGTCAATTTGAGCATAATTCCACTCTGCAGAAGACAGAGTCCTTGAATAATAGGTCATAGGGACCTGTGTCCCATCAGCCTTCAGATGGCTAAGTCCATAAGGAGATGCATGTGATGCAAACAAGCAGTTGCTCATTGAAATGCGCTAAAACAGCGTTAGAAGTGAGCAAGGGTTTGACCTCATTAAAATTCTTTTCATGGACTTTAGTCCACTGCCAAGGAGCCAGCTTGGCTAAGAGCCTGTGTAGTGGCTCTGCTACTGCAGCTTTATGTGGGAGAAATGCATGGTAAAAATTTAATAGCCCTAAGAACTAAATTGTTCCGGGTTGTGAAAAGTGAAACTGATTGTCAGGAGCTCCAGAAGGATCTCTTGAAATTGTGTGAGTGGGCAACAAAGTGGCAAATGCATTTTAACCTAAACAAGTGCAAAGTTATGCACATCGGGACAAAGAACCCCAATTATACTTACCAACTGATGGGGACCAAACTTTCTGAGACAACCCAAAAAGGGATCTTGGGGTTTTGGTGGACAGCTCGATGAAGATGTCAACCCAATGCGCAGCAGCAGTAAAAAAAAGCAAATTCCATGCTTGGCATGATTAGGAAGGGAATTGAAAATAAGTCAGCAAGCGTTGTATTGCCTCTGTACAAATCGATGGTGAGACCACACTTGGAGTACTGTGTACAGTTTGGGTCACCGTACCTCAAGAAGGATATAATGGAACTGGAAAAGGTGCAAAAAAGGGCAACAAGAATGATCAAGGAAATGGAGCGCTTCCCTTATGAAACCAGATTGCAACGCCTTGGTCTCTTCAGCCTTGAAAGACGGCGTTTAAGGGGTGACTTGATCGAAGTGTATAAAATCATGCATGGGATAGAAAAGGTGGATAGAGAAAAATTCTTTTCTCTATCACACAATACCAGGACAAGGGGGCACTCCCTAAAGCTCATAGCTAAGAAAGTGAGGACAAATAAAGGGAAATATTTCTTCACCCAGAGGGTCGTTGATTTATGGAATTCACTTCCAGAAGGGGTCGTGACAGCTGTCAGCCTTGACAGCTTCAAGGCAGGGCTAGATAGATTCATGGATGCCAAGTGTATCGGTGGTTATTAAAACGGATGTCCATGTGCCGCCTCTATGTTGGTTGAGGCAGGCAGGATTCCCTTGAGTACCATTTGTTGGGGGTCAAGGGAAAGGGAGGGGTTTACCTTCTCTTTCTGCTCAAGATCCCCATGTACAATTGGTGGGCCACTGTGTGACACAGAATGCTGGACTCGATGGGCTTTGGCCTGATTCAGCATGGCTCTTCTTATGTTCTTAAGAAGGCTTGCAGCTCACTCTTAGACTTAGGGCTTGGGGCCTGCTGGATAGCTTGCCATTTAGTTTCAGCAGGGTGAATGCCTTGGGCATCTATCCTGAATCTTAAGAAGTCAGTAGAAGTGACTCCTATTTTACATTTATCCTTTTTTAGTTTCAGGCCTGCTTTTTGAAAACGAAGCAAGACAGCCCTTAATATCTCTGCTAAGTTTTGAGATGACTCCCCAGCAATGAGGACATCATCAAAGTAGGGACAGACCCCAGGAATACCTTGAAGTGTGCTCTCCATGACACTTTGGAATATGCCAGGGGCTACATTTACCCCAAATTGCAGTCTCTTGACCTTAAATGCCCCCCTGTGAGTTACAATAGTCTGGGCCTTTGCAGCTGCCTCATCAACAGGTAGCTATTGATAGGCCTGTGCCAGGTCAAGCTTTGCAAAAATACGCCCCTCCCTTGAGGGAGGCCAGAATGTGACTTACCACAAGTACTGGATAAGCGTGCTGTTGCAGCGCCTTATTCAGTGTGCAATTGTAATCTGCACATATACGTATGTCCCCATTAGCCTTTAGAGGCGTTACTATGGGGGTTTCCCATGGACTTGAGTCCACAGGTTCCAGAATGCCCTGCTGGAGCAATTTGTCCAGCTCAGCATCAATCTTACCCTTGAGGGCAAAAGGTACCCTCCTAGGTTTAACCCTGACTGATGTAATGTTTGGGTCTAACCATAGCGAAATGGGAGGTCCCTTGTAGGATCCTACCTCTGAACTGAACACATCTGCAAACTCCCTGCAGACTTCTGCAAGACTCAACGTTTGCAAATGGTGCAGCCCAGTTACCTGGATTCCTAGAGCCTCAAACCAATCAAGTCTTGTACATTCACCCCCAACAACCACCACATCTAGGGGACCCTCAAAATCCTTATACTGTACTCTAAGGGTGGCCTCCCCCTTAACATACACCATAGAATTCTGAAAATCTGTAAGAATTAGATTGGAGGGCCTGAGTTTAACTCGAAGGCCACTGCTGCTGCATATCCTTTTGAAGGTGTTGATGGAAATAATGGAAAGAGCGGACCCAGTGTCCAACTCCATTGATAAGGGAAGCCCTTGCAACCTTAAGTTAATGGACAGTTTCTTTTAAGGGGCTTATGTGTTCCTGTTCTCAAAATACTCCTGTGCGATGCGCAGAAGCCCACCCTATGTTGGCTGGGGACCCTGGTACCTTTCAGACGCAATTCTTCACGAGGTTGGACCTTCTGATGACCCAAACAGATGGATGCTATGTGGCCTTGCCTATCACATGCTCTGCAGATGGCAGAATGAAACTTGCAGTTAGCTCGCTTGTGGCAACCTCCACACCCGAAGCATTGAAGAGATGCTGGGGCCTTTTCCAGATGTTCCATCTGCCTCCTTTCAGCTGGCTGGTAAAGCCTATTCACCTCTTCTTCAGGATCCTCATCCGATCCTTCTCGAGTGTCCTCTTGATGGACTGTAGCTGTCTCTGGAGAGCTTCTGGTGAGCCATAATGTCTTTACAGCCCCACCTGCTGCTTCCTCAGCTGTCACCTCTCATAGTGCATCTTGGAAGGAGACTTCTTCCTTAGCAAAAATCTTCTGCTGCAAGTCTCTGTTCCTCAGCCCACAAACGAATCTATCTCGCAGCCTCTCTTCCAGGTCTTTGAACTCACATGGCCTTGCTACTCTCCTTAAAGCTGCAATAAAGTCTGTAGCAGATTCACCCTGCTTCTGGTCCCTCTGTTCAAACACGTGCCTCTAAGCAATAACAGACAACTTTGGGTGGAAGTGTTCCTTCAACAGCTTCTTCAAGTCAGTATATGCCACTACTCCAGAGGTGCAGGGGCCACCAGGTTTTCTGCAATTTCAAAAGCTTCCTATTCACACACACACAACAGAGTTGCAGCCTTCAAGCCATCTTCTCTAATATGATTTACTCTTAAATAGTTCTCCACCCTGGCAACATAAGAATTCCATCTTTCTGGGTGTGAGACATCAAAGTCAGACAAACGCCCTATCTTTGCCATTCTTAGTTGCAAACTTCACAACTTGCTCCTCTGCAAACTTTTCTAAGGGAAAGGGTCTTGTAGCCGAACTCACCTTCCAGCGACTCTGTACTGGCAGGCTGGGATGCTGATTCAGATACCGTCTTCCCTCTTCAGGACTTCTTAGTTAAGTCCTCAAAGCTTCCTTTTTTTGTTTGCAGAAGATCCCACCTTCGTCGCCAGTGTTAAGTTCTGGGTTTGAGTGCAATGATGAAGACACATGGCAACCTTGAAGAGTTCTTTATTCTTCTCTGACTATCTTACAACCAACAACAACAAAAGTAAAACAGGCTTCTTTTAAAGACAATGGACCCGGACTACGGCAAACAATGTAACTAACCATTTCTTGCCTTGCACATGCATGCAAGGCTGGTGCCACTCAGTCTGGTCCTGGGCAGCCAGCGTTGTGCACATGCGCACAAGGCTGGCACTGACCAATCTGGTCCCGGGCAGCCTTGGAATGCCCGGGACCAATGCAACGTCCCGAGCCTGCAAAAGCAGGCACAACAGGTATGATTCACTTATTTCAGCCCCAAAGTTCTGCTCCCCAGTTGGATCAGCAGTGGCCTATGATATTATTTTTATCATCATTAAATAGTTGTTGCACACTTCAATGAATTACTGGATTCATGTACTAATGTAGCCTTCCCACTTTCGTCCTTACAAGAACATTTCTTGCTGTGGGATTCAAAGAAGCTTTGTTGAACACTGCCCCAGGATAGTGAGAAGTGTACACAATACCAGGATACAATCTCAGTATAGAGAGGCACCCTATGGAGAACATTTCTGTTGCCTCAGGGCTAGCAAGAAGGGCAAAGGTTCCTTCAGAAGGTAATACTGATTTTCAGTGGCTGAACTTCAAACTGTTTTTCAAAATCTGTAAACTTGACTTGTCTGACTGATGCTGTTCTTCAGTGTAAAGAAAAAGGAAAAAAGAAAAGAGCTCTACTTTGATTTTCAAAGGCTTCTTTTCCTTTGCCTCATTTGAAATTGTGCAATGCAGAACTTTCATGTTTTGGTGCCTGTGGATTTCTTTTAGAAGTATTGGTTGCAACTTTTCATTCATCCACCAGTGAAGACTCTTAGTTCACCCATTCTGAAAAAAAAATTCTCAAGTTTACCCAATTTGTTGCATGCCAACCCAGCCCATGTTATGCTGATGGTGGGCAAAGAGAGGCTTGGGATGAAGACTATCAGTGGCAAATTACCAGGTCAAGAGTTTTGTAGACCCAAGGAGTTTTGGTACACAAACAGTAGTGTGCAATGGAGATTGTGAGGGTTCTTTGATTGTTTCAAGGACTAGACACACCATAGCATGGAAGAGATCTGTACAAAACACCTTCCCCAACAATAGGCGGTTTGCCCTGGATTAACTCCTAGGTTTTACAAGTGGATGTAGTCATGTAAATAAGTCTTACAAAAGGTAACAGTCTTAAATGTTATAAAGTGACGTATAGCTTTTATCTTCTTCCATCTGTCCCCAAGAGTTCTTGCATTTGTTTGGATTGGGTGCTGCCTCAGTATGGTTTTTAGATTGCTGCAGAATTCCAGGGCAAACTTCAAGCTCTGTTTTTAAGCAGTGTTGCTCTCAAGCATTCCGTCTGAGTTCACAAACAAACTCTAGGGAGGAACTGCATCAAGTTGAATGTAGTTTGTGACTCTATACTTCTAGCTTGTCTGTAATAGCTGAAATTGCCCAGACATTTCCTTGTTTATTTGCTGTCTCCTCTTTATCTACATCACCTGCCCTCCCCACACACTGGGTTTTCTGTCAGTTAGTCCATGTTTCTCAACAAACTGGGAGCGGGTGTAAGGACCCACTTCAATCCCACATCTTAAGAAAGCAGAACTCTTGGAGACGGTTTCTTCCAACAGGAACTTTTATTAAAAGTAGTTGATAGCAGGCATAATAGACAGGATCTGAGGGATTCCTTTGCAGATCGATACTTTAAAATGTCCACAAGCAAACCCCATCCCACAGTTCATCCAGATGGTTCAAACAGGCCAATTCCCAGGTGTTAAGTCCATCGTGGGAAAGGGGAGATAACATCGGTCTGGCTCCAGTGGTAGCATGCTGTTCAAGCAGCTCTTCACACTTCCTTTTGAGAATGGAGAAATAAGCCAGGCTCCGGAGGTCGTATTTCTTTCTCCCCCATTCCCTTTTCCTAGCTGATAGGTTAGGGAGAAGAAAGTTCAGAGAGAGATACAGTGCACGAAGCAAATTGTTACATTGTAGCAGGCAGCGGACACAGAAGCAATAAACAAAGCAAAAGGTTACATTGTAGCAAATAGAGGAAATGAAAGCAATAACCTCACAGGCACATCCCCCCCTTTGGAGTATGGCAGAACTCAGGGGAAGATGAGATTTGTTTTTAGGTCAGAGGGGATAGGTAGAAATGAAATAGGAATGGGTTCTGACAGTGGGGGAGAAAATGAATGAGCCCATCCCTTCTAATAAAATCCTAAAACAAGTAAGAAAAAAAATCCAAAAAGTAAACTGAGACCAAAACAAAAAATTTGAACAACCCAAAAAAGCTGTGTGTTTTTTTAAAATAACAACTAGTATAATAATAACAGCAAACATATAATAACAAGAAATGGAGATAGATAGCCAGCAGACGGAGGGGAGCTTCCCAGTGTTTTGTATTGAGTGTCACATGTATGACTATCTGTCTGCTGGACAGAAGTCTTGGGTGTGTGATCGGTGCAATGAGCTCCTGGCTCTCAGGGAACAGGTTCTTTCCCTTGAAGCCAAGGTAGCAGACCTGGAGAAGCAGAGAGAGATAGCGAGGCAGGAGAAGATCTTCAGGGATGCAGCAGGAGCGTCCCACTCCATGCTGAGCAGCTCTCCAGCTGCTTTGGAGAATGGAGATCTTGTGCAGGGAGGACATCAATCTGTGGAAGAGGGACAGGCTCCCTTAGTTGAGACCCCTTCCCTGGAGGATGTGCCCATATCCTCTTGCACCGAGGATACTTCTCCGCGGGTGGTGGGAGGGGGGCTTCTTGTAGTGGGTGATTCAATTGTTAGAAATATAGAGAGACGGGTTTGTGATGGAAGTGTTGACCGCATGGTAAACTGCCTGCCGGGTGCAAAGGTTGTGGACATCACGAGGCATCTAGACAGGCTGATAGACAGTGCTGGGGTGGAGCCAACTGTTGTGGTACATGTCGGTACCAATGACATTGGAAAAGCTAAGCGGAAGGTCCTGGAAGCCAAATTTAGGTTGCTAGGTAGAAGATTAAAGTCCAGGACCCCCAAGGTTGCATTCTCAGAAATGCTACCTGTTCCACGCGCAGGGCCAGCTAGACAGGCAGAGCTCAGGAGCTTCAATGCGTGGATGAGGCAGTGGTGCCGGGAGGAAGGGTTTAGATTCATTAGGAACTGGGAAACATTTTGGGACAAGCGACACCTGTACAGAAGGGACGGGTTACATTTGAACCACAATGGAACCAGACTGTTGGCGATTAATATTAAAAAGGTTTCAGAGCAGCTTTTAAACTGATTCATAGGGGCAAGTCGACAGGAGCTGGGCAGCTTCCGGTTCGAGAAGGCGCACTGCCTAATATGGAGGGAGGAAGTTATGCACACATTGGTGAGTCAACAGGAAAACTAAATTGTAATAGTCAAGCAGAAGGACATGGTAGACCATCTACAAATTCTACAACCAAATTCTACAGTCAAAATCCACAGTCAAAGTTGAAAGTGCACCAGAAAATTACATATAAAGGTCTGTACACGAATGCTAGAAGCATTCGAGCAAAAATAGGGGAATTGGAATGCTTGGTGAAGGAAAATAATATTGATATTATCGGCATAACAGAAACCTGGTGGACAGATGAAAACCAATGGGACACAAGGATTCCAGGTTACAAATTGTATAGGATGGACAGGAGAGGGAGAAATGGTGGTGGTGTGGCCTTGTACATAAATGAGGAGTTAGAATCTCATGAACTCGAAATTCAAGAAAATTCAAACTCACCCACAGAAACATTGTGGATAAAAATCCCAGGACAGGAAACTAATCTGACGCTAGGGATCTGCTATCGCCCTCCCAACCAAACTCCAGAGGCAGATTGCTATTTGGAAAAAGAATTTAGGGAGGCCTCAAAAAGAAATAGGGTAGTCATAATGGGGGACTTCAACTATCCCCAAATAGATTGGGTAAATTCTTGTTCTACACATGAAAGAGAGGCAAGGTTCCTCGACATGTTAACCGATTATTCCCTTGAGCAGATGGTCATGGAACCTACCAGGGGAAAGGGGATCCTGGACTTGGTTCTAACTAATGCACAGGATTTGGTTCATGATGTCCTTGTAACCGAACCCATAGGAACCAGCGATCACAACACAATAACCTTCAACTTAACCATGGATAGCAAATTGTCAGTGAAAACTAACACAGAGACCTTAAACTTTCACAGAGGAAATTTTGACAAAATGAGGAAAATAGTAAAAAAGAAACTAAAAGGAACAGTAAAAAAAGTCAAATCCCTCCAAAATGCTTGGAAACTGTTTAAAAATACGTTACAGCAGGCTCAAATAAAATGCATTCCTAAAAGAAGAAAGAGGATTGGAAAGTCCAAGAGGATACCAGTATGGCTTACGAATGAGGTAAAGGAGGTTATTGGAAAGAAGAAAAACTCATTTAAGAAATGGAAGGCTCTTCCTACCGAGGAGAACAGGAGGGATCACAAACTCTGGCAGACCAAATGCAAGGCGATAGTCATGAAAGCCAAGAGAGACTTTGAGGAGCATATAGCCAAGAATATTAAAAATAATAACAAAACCTTTTTTAAGTACATCAGAAGCAGGAACCCAACCAGAAAATCAGTTGGGCCACTTGATAACAATGGTCAGAAGGGGATAATCAGAGAAGACAAGGAGATTGCTGAGAGGCTAAATGACTTCTTTGCCTCTGTTTTCACCGAGGAGGATAGAGAACATCTGCCTGCCACTGAATTAGTTTTCCCAGGGAGGGAAATAGAAGAATTAAACCTGATAGAGATAAACAAGGAGGATGTTCTTGCATGCCTTTCTAAACTAAACGTCAACAAATCGCCGGGTCCAGATGGCATCCACCCTAGAATTCTCAAGGAACTCAAGTGTGAAATTGCTGAACTTCTAGCTAAAATATACAATCTTTCTCTAAGATCAGGCACTGTACCGGAGGATTGGAGGGAAGCAAATATAACCCCGATCTTCAAGAAAGGATCCAGAGGTGATCCAGGAAACTATAGACCAGTCAGTCTAACCTCAGTTCCAGGCAAACTGATGGAAACCATTATTAAAGATAAAATTACAGGGTACATAGAAAAACAGGCATTGCTGAAAGAAAATCAACATGGTTTCTGCAAAGGCAAGTCATGTCTTACTAACTTGTTAGAATTCTTTGAGGGTGTAAATAAATACATAGATAAAGGGGCCCCAGTTGATATTGTATATCTTGACTTTCAAAAGGCTTTTGACAAAGTTCCTCACCAAAGGCTCCTAAAAAAGCTCTCCGGCCACGGAATTAGAGGACAGGTCTTGTCCTGGATTGGTAACTGGATAAATTGTAGGAAGCAAAGGGTGGCAATAAATGGACAATTCTCCGGATGGAAAGAGGTGAGAAGTGGTGTACCCCAAGGTTCAGTTTTGGGACCTTTACTTTTTAATTTATTCATCAATGATCTCGATGTAGAAGTAAATAGTGAGGTAGCCAAGTTTGCTGATGACACTAAATTGTTCCGGGTTGTGAAAAGTGAAACTGATTGTTGGGAGCTCCAGAAGGATCTCTCGAAATTGTGTGAGTGGGCAACAAAGTGGCAAATGCATTTTAACCTAAACAAGTGCAAAGTTATGCACATCGGGGCAAAGAACCCCAATTATACTTACCAACTGATGGGGACCAAACTTTCTGAGACAACCCAAGAAAGGGATCTTGGGGTTTTGGTGGACAGCTCGATGAAGATGTCAACCCAATGCGCAGCAGCAGTAAAAAAAGCAAATTCCATGCTTGGCATGATTAGGAAGGGAATCGAAAATAAGTCAGCAAGTGTTGTATTGCCTCCGTACAAATCGATGGTGAGACCACACTTGGAGTACTGTGTACAGTTCTGGTCACCGCACCTCAAGAAGGATATAATGGAACTGGAAAAGGTGCAAAAAAGGGCAACAAAAATGATCATGGAAATGGAGCGCCTCCCTTATGAAACCAGATTGCAACGCCTTGGTCTCTTCAGCCTTGAAAGACGGCGTTTAAGGGGTGACTTGATCGAAGTGTATAAAATCATGCATGGGATAGAAAAGGTGGATAGAGAAAAATTCTTTTCTCTATCACACAATACCAGGACAAGGGGGCACTCCCTAAAGCTCATAGCTAAGAAAGTGAGGACAAATAAAGGGAAATATTTCTTCACCCAGAGGGTCGTTGATTTATGGAATTCACTACCTGAAGGGGTCGTGACAGCTGTCAGCCTTGACAGCTTCAAGGCAGGGCTAGATAGATTCATGGATGCCAAGTGTATCGGTGGTTATTAAAACGGATGTCCATGTGCCGCCTCTATGTTGGTTGAGGCAGGCAGGATTCCCTTGGGTGCCATTTGTTGGGAGTCAAGGGAAAGGGAGGGTTTTGCCTTCTCTTTCTGCTCAAGATCCCCATGTACAATTGGTGGGCCACTGTGTGACACAGAATGCTGGACTCGATGGGCTTTGGCCTGATTCAGCATGGCTCTTCTTATGTTCTTATGTTCTTAATATTTCTGAACTTGTAAACTTTTATGTCCTTTGCAGGAAGGGGTGAGTTGAGTATAATCTTGGGAAAATGAGGGCGGAAAACTTCCTGCCTGGTTGCAGCTGTTTTTTGTGTTTTCAGTACTGTTTTTCCCAAGCACAGACAGCAATTTTAGCTTTTCTCCTCTCTTCCTCACAGAGATATATTGTTTTTACCCCTATAGTTATATCTCTACCAAGAATGTCATTCTAGATTCATGGGAACTACCTGGCCCTATCTGTTGTGTAACATCAACTGGGAATGAGGTTCACCCACTAAATAATTAATGTCATGGTGTCAGTTCTTCTTTGAAGAAGACCAGACTAGTAAAACAATGTCATGTAGGTTGGTACTACTTTCATTATAAAGCTATAGTTGCTGCACCGAGGTGCTTCTGGATTGAAAGGTATACTCTTACAAATCTAAATGAGCTTCCTTCTCTCTCCTTTTATCTTCATGCAAACTAGGGAGGGATCTACCTAAGACATTTGCTTATATTACTTTCTTGGACTGAGCCCAAGCTCCATTTATCTGATTGTTGTTTTGGTAGCAGCATTTCCTTTTTCTCAAAAACATAGCTTCTGCTCTTTACAGAGGTATCCAGGAAAAGGGAAGTTATCCATATTTTGATTTAATTTATTTATTGATTAATTAGCCTTTGGGCCATATCAAAGTGCAAAGTTCCAGAAACAAATTATTACTAAAATTTGGTAAAAGCAATTTAAAATGGAATTAGATAAAATACAATTTAAAATGAAATTGGAATAAAATAAAATGAAATTGGGATAAAATACAGTCTAAAATAAAATTGGAACAGAATACAATAATTTAAGATATAGATAAAATATGATAAAATAATATTTTGATATCACCCTTGCAATCTACCCCAATCAGTCTCACATATGCAGATCTCAACTGGACCATTTTGCTTAAGTACTGTGCTGTGTTAAACATTATTTTCAGATTCTGGCCGCACATAAGGTAAGTTGTTTTGATATGGGGATCCCCATGGGTCATTCACTTGGTATATAGATCAAGGTAGCTGTTGTGTCCTGGGCTTGATGAGGAAACTCAGCAAGCCCAGAAATGTTGCAAATGGTCCCGGGCAACCTTAAAAGTTGCCCGGGACCAGACTGGTTGGTGTCGGTCTTGCACGCAGGCACAAGGCGCGAATAAAGGGGATTTATGATTGGATGTGGGGAAAACTATAAAAGGCCTGCGAGCCTGTTGGGTTGCTGAATGGTAACATGGAACAAATAAAGAAGAACTTGGTTAACAACTTGTGTGTCACTTCAATGTCGTGAACCCCGATACATAAAAGTGGCGACGAAGGTGGGATTGCTGCAAAGAAGACGATGACTCGAAGAACCTAGCCTCTACAAAAAGAGCTGGAAGCCGGGAAGTCAGCGCCCAGATCTGCACTCACCTGCCAGTATGCAAACACTGGAGGTGGGCTTGGCAAAGGACCTCTTCCCAGCCGGAGTTGCAGCGAGGCTAAGAGAAGCTAGCAATGTCGAAGATCGGCCGGTTGTCAGAGTTCAATGTGTCTCACCCGGAGTGCTGGAACTCTTACGTGGCCCGGGTGGAAAACTACCTGTGAGTTAACCAGGTTCAAGAAGATGGTTTGAAGACAGCAACCCTGCTGTGTGTCTGGGGTCAGGACACTTTCAACGTGGCCGAAAATTTAGTAGCTCCTGCACCGTTTGAGTCTGTAACCTACACAGACCTAAATAACATGTTGAACGAACACTTTCATCTGAAGCTATCTGTAATTGCTTGGAGGCACGCTTTTGAGCAGAGGGACCAGAAGTCTGGTGAGTCTGCTGCGGAATTCATCGCTGCTTTGAGATAAGCTGCCAGGCCTTGTGAATTCAAGGACCTGGAAGAACATTTAAGAGACTGTTTCATCTGCGGCCTTAGAAGCAGAGACCTGCAACAAAAAATCTTTGCCAAAGCTGAAGTCACCTTCCAAGATGTCTTGTGTGAAGTTGCAGCTGAAGAGGTAGCAGGCGGCACTGTGAAGGCCTTGAGGCTTGTGAGAAATGCTCCAGCAATTGCAACCATCCATCGAGAGGATGCCCAAGAAGTTCAAGATCCGGACCCAGAGGAAGAGGTGGATCGACTGCACCAGCCTGCAGCACAACAGCCATGAGAGAAGCCACACAAGGTCCCAGCAGCTCTTCAGTGTCTCGGATGTGGTGGACGGCACAAGCGAACAGACTGCCAGTTCCGCTCTGCCATTTGCCGGGCATGTAGTAAGCAAGGCCACATTGCCTCTGTCTGTTTGGGTCACCAGCAGGTGCAACCTCAGGAAGAATTGCTTCAGAAAGGTACCAGGGTCCCTAGCCAACACAGGGTGGGTTTCTGCGCATCACGCAGGAGTATTCTGAGGACAGGGACACATAAACCCTTTAAGAAAAAACTTCGCATTGACGTGAAGTTGCAAGGGGTTCCCTTATCGATGGAGTTGGACACAAAGTCCGCTCTATGAATCATTTCACTTTACACATTCAAAAAGATTTGTAGTATTAGTGGCCTTCGAGTCAGACTCAGGCCATCAAATTTAATCCTCACTGACTTACAGAATTCCAAAGTCAGTGTGAAAGGGGAGGCTATGCTCAAGGTGCAGTGTAAGGCTTTTGAGGGTTTCATAGATGTGGTGGTAGTTGGGGGTGAACACACAAGTCTTATTGGACTCGATTGGTTTGAGGCCCTTGGAATCCAAGTGACTGGGCTTCACAGCTTGCAAACATTGGATCTTGCAGAAGTTTGCAAGGAGTTTGCTGATGTGTTTAGCTCAGAGCTTGGCTCCTAAAGGGGCCTTCCATTGCATTACGTTTAGACCCAACTATCACGCCCATCAGGATCAAGCCTAGAAGGGTGCCTTTTGCCCTCAAAATCAAGATAGATGCAGAGCTGGACAAATTGCTCCAGCAGGGCATCTTAGAACCTGTGGACTCTAGTCCATGGGAAACACTCATAGTAACGCCTTTAAAAGCTAATGGAGAAGTCCGCATATGCGCAGACTATAAGTGTACACTGAATTAAGCATTGCAACAGCATGCATATCCAGTGCCTGTGGTGAGTCACATTCTGGCCTCCCTCAAAGGGGGTGCCTTTTTGCAAAACTTGATTTGGCACAGGCCTATCAAGAGCTACCTATTAATGAGGCAACTGTAGAGGCCCAAAAAATTGTAACACATAGAGGGGCCTTTAAGGTTCAAAGACTGCAGTTTGGGGTTAATGTAGCCCCTGGCATATTTCAAAGTGTCATGGAACGCACACTTCGTGGTATTCCTGGGGTCAGTCCCTACTTTGATGATGTCCTCATTGTTGGGGAGTCATCCCAAAATCTTGCTGAAAGATTAAGGGCTATCTTGCTTTGTTTCCACCAAGCAGGCCTTAAATTGAAGCAAGATAAATGCAAAATAGGAGTCACTTCCACTGATTTCTTTGGTTTCAGGATTGATGCTCAAGACATCCACCCTGCTGAATCCAAGTTTCAAGCGATTCAGCAGGCCCCAAGTCTCAAGTGCAAGAGCGAGCTGCAAGCTTTCTTGGGGCTTTTAAATTTCTATCACACATTTCTCCCACATAAGGCCGCAATGGCAGAGCCATTACACCGGCTCTTAGACAAACAGGCTCCATGGAAGTGGACAAGTCCATGAAAGGAGTTTCAATGAGGTTAAGGCCTTGCTCACTTCAAATGCTGTTTTAGCGCATTTCAATGAGCAACTGCCTGTGTGCATTGCATGCGATGCATCTCCTTATGAGGTGGGAGCAGTACCGAGCCATCTGAAGGCTGATGGGACACAAGTCCCTGTAGCCTATTATTCAAGGACTCTGTCATCTGCAGAGTGGAATTACACTCAGATTACAGAGAAGCCTTGGCCATAGTGGCTGGCATAAAGGAATTCCATGATTTCTTATATGGTCGCCATTTCACGGTCTACACAGACCATAAGTCTCTGCTGGGTTTGTTTACTACTAACAAACAGACAGCACACATTATTTCCCCACGTATGCTGAGCTGGTCAATTTTCCTATCAGCATTTGATTACTCACTTATTCACAAACCTGAAAAAGAGATGGGCCATGCTGACAGCCTCAGCAGATTACCTCTCAAACAAATAGAGGCAGATCCTGCTCCTGCTATTCACATTCTCTCCATTCAGAAGCTTCTGGCAAAGAAGGCACGAATGGTCTACATTTAAGGGGTGCCTGTTATGGGGTAGTAGACTAGTTATCCCAGCTCACTGAGGTCTAGCATCTTGTCCTCTCTGCATGAGGGACATCCTAGCAATGTGCGCATGAAAGTGCTTGCATGCAGCCATCTTCGGTGGCCTGGGCTCAATAAAGCTATCGAGGCCCAGGTGCACGGGTGCCAGGTGTGCCAACAGTCATGACCTGAAATGCCTCAGGCCCCTGTACATAGGTGGGAGAAGACACAAACCCCTTGGTCAAGGGTACATTTAGATTATGCTGGGCCCTTTCAGGGGCAATTCTTCCTTATCCTGGTGGATAGCCATTCCAAGTGGCTAGAGTTGTACCTGTCTCCTCCACTACTACTGCTAGGACCATCCAGGTGTTGAGAGGAATCTTCGCTACCCATGGGCTTCCTGATGTCCTTGTCTCTGACAATGGCCCCCAATTTACTTCTTTTGAGTTCCAGGTTTTCCTACAGGCCAACTTGCTCTGGCACGCAACATCAGCTCCTTTCCACCCTTCAACCAATGGGCAAGCCGAACGGATGGTATGCATCACCAAAGATGCACTCAAAATAATCATGCATGGTAGCTGGCATCACAGGTTAGCAGATTTTCTTCTTGCACACCATACCACACCATGGACAGCCACTGGCAAGAGCCCAGCTGAACTCTGCTGGGGTTGCTGCCTCATCACAAAGTTGGACAGACTGCACCCTGACCAGGTGGCTTCACATGCGTCACAGCCGCGAGCACCTAGGAGACTTCAGGTGGGGATCCGATCTGGGCGAGGAACTATGGTCCTGGACATCTCTGGGTCACAGCTGTTGTCTGCAAGATCTCAGGGCCACTATCATACGAAGTGACCTTGGGAGATGGCCGCATCCTTCGGCATCATATTGACCAACTGTGCTGGCGGTTGTCCCCCAATGTTTCCACTCCTGGCTCTGCTCTCAGGGGGGAGGGGGACCAGGAACAAGGTCACACTTCAGGTCAAAATCCTGGGAACCAGTCTTATTGTGCCTGGGGATTTCCGCAGGTTGCTGTTGATGCCCCAGTGGAGGAGCAAGGGCATCCTCACAATTCAGCTATTGCTCCAAACAGGGACTCACCCCGGGGGGTGGTCTGTGCATCAGCAATTGCTCTGAACAGGAATTCTCCTGAGAGGGGGTTTGCCATAGAGGCGGCTCCTGACTCTGGCACCTCAGCCACATACACGGGAGACTGGAACTATTAGGGCACGGCTGCAACGCAGGTCACGTCCGAGACTGGTCGTGGGCTCAAGGGACAATGTTCCCAAGAGCAGTCCATGATGGAAGAGGAGAATTCCGCTCCACCACTGGGGATTTCCTCACCTCCGAGGGAACCTGGCTGGAGTTCAGAAGACTCAGCCAGTCTGCTGTGATGGGGGTCACCTGTCATCCATGGGCATCAAAGTCCTGGTCTATCGAGACCACCAGATGGGCCGGTAGGCCAGGCACCATTAAGTAAAACTCCTGGTCTGCCTAGCCGGGCAGGTGAGCTGACAGACCAGGAACCTTCCCTGACCTTGCGTAGGTTGCAAAGGGCTAAGGCCCATCCCAAGCACCTGGGAGATTAAGTGAGGTTTCTGTCATCACAAAGGACCCTTGCTGGTCTAAAACTGGGTGATGGGGATCTACACTTGGTAGAGCGTAAATACACTAATTATAATTTTGGAGAGCATTTTGTTTAAGTTAACCTTATTATTTTATAAAGGTATTTTGGCCTGTGTGTTGGGCAGAGGAATTCCTTTTTTCCCTGCCAGGAAACAAATGTAATTTTGTGTATAGTTCTGTGTTTCATCTAGGGGGAGGGGTGTTGTGTCCTGGGCTTGATGAGGAAACTCAGCAAGCCCAGAAATATTGCAAATGGTCCAGGGCAACCTTAAAAGCTGCCTGGGACCAGACTGGTTGGCACTGGTCTTGCGCGCAGGTGCAAGGTGCGAATAAAGGGGATTTATGATTGGATGTGGGGAAAACTATAAAAGGCCTGCGAGCCTGTTGGGTTGCTGAGTGGTAACGTGGAACAAATAACTTGGTTATTGTTGGTTAACAATTTGTGTGTCGCTTCAATGCCGCAAATCCCGATACATAAAAGTACCTGTCTCTCTCCATCTTAAAGAAGCAACAATCAAATAGGATGTAAGCCAGGTTTTCTACCTCTGGTGCTCCGCAAATGCAGAGACATTCATTGTAGGGTATAGAATGGAATCTCCTATATCTAACCATTATGTCAAGCTGTTCAAATCTCGCTTGCGTAAATATCTCCCTTAGATGTTTTGGCAGTTGTATCTTCAAATAGCTGTCTATTTGGAAAGTATGTTTGTATTTGCTCAGCCATGTCAAGTTACCCACCTTACTAAGGATAGCTATGTCATTTTGTGTTTCTATATCCTTTAATGATTTGGGTCATTGTATCTATGAATGCATGTGAGTTGTACATGAATAGTCCACTTGAGTGGCTACCAATAGTAGTATTCAGTAGTTGTCCAGTTGTCTGGTCAAAAAGCAGCTTCTTTGGGGTATTATTTTCCACCTGTTGGAGCTGCTCTCTGGGCTAATGACACAGAGCCCTCACACTTTGGTGTTGGGTGAGTTCAGTCTCCCTGCCTTGGGAGGTTATTCTGACAAGGCTTCAAAATACCTGGCCCACATAGTAGACATGGCATGTCTCAAGTCATCCTTAACTCATATGAATGGTCATTCTTTAGACCTCATGTTTCCTCAGAGCAGCTGTTCTGTGATGTGAAAATGAAGAGGCTGGCTGAGGAATTCTGGGAGTTGAAGTTCACAAGTCATAAAAGAACCATGTTTGAAGACCCCTGTTATAATCCGCTCATGCACTGATTCAACTGCAATTAAAAGCCATCCATAATCTCCCAGGGAACATGGGACTGATTTGGGTCCCAGGTACCTACTGCATCTTGTTGGTTCTGGAGGATGCTTGCAGAATTTCCAAGCACTATGTCAGGCTGTTTGGTTCAGTGCCTGATGGACCATTAGCTCTGAGCAACAAATTGGAAATTAGACTTTATTGTCCTTGAAACAGTCTCTTTCTCAGGTGGCACCTTGGTTTATTTGGGAAATGAAGAACAAACCAAATCTGGTGTGCTGGTGGAAAAAAACCAAAAAAACAAATTTAACCAAGCTCAGGTATGTGCCAATGTTCAGGGGTGAATAAGAGAGGCAAAAGCTTTTACTTTTTTTCCCCTCAATGTGCTGAGATCAAGCTATGCTATTTAAGCTTATTAATTCCTTTTTGGGAGGAGTCATCAATGATATCTCCCACCTGGCTGCTGTGATCATTTGGCAGAACACTTAGTCAACAAAGTAACTTGGATTTGACATAGTGTTGACATAGTGTTGATTCTACATGGCAGAGCCAGGTTGGTCTAATGCAGTGGTTCTCAACCTGTGAGTCGCGACCCCTTTTGGGGTCGAATGACCATTTCACGGGGGTCGCCAAAAAACGCAGTCCGCCATTTTTCCCCTTTTCCTTAGCTGTGCTACTCCCTCTTATTCTATTGGCTTTTGAAAGCCAATAGAATAGACTCTCTTGAATAGAGTCTAATTGGCTTTCAAAAGCCAATAGGAATTGTCCAGGCTGTCTCCGCCCTGCTGAGCCCGCCAAAAGTCCCAGTCTGCAAACGGTGCTGCAAGTTGTCTGCAGCGAAGGCGAGCTTTCTTGAAGTTTCCACTCCTCCCTGCTGAGCAACTACTAAATGTAAGTAAAAGAGGGCCAGGGGTGGGAGGCCGGCAGGTGCAGGGAGGGCAGCTTGCGCGCGTGGGGCCTGGCGGGTGGTTTACCTCCCTTGGGCTGGGCCAGCTGGTGGCCCAGCCGGTAGTCAGCCTGCACTGTCGCTGCTGCTTGCCATGGCTGCCCAGGAGCGCCTGGGCCTGCCTGCCACCGCCCCGAATGGGTGGTGGCCAAGGTAAGGCTAGCGGGGCAGTGGTGGGCGCTGGGAGGGCAGCTTGCGCGCGTTGGGCCAACTCTCAACTGGCTTATCTTGCTTGGGCTGGGCCAGCTGGTGGCCCAGCCGGTGGTCAGCCTGCACTGTTGCTGCTGCTTGCCATGGCTGCCCAGGAGTGCCTGGGCCTGCCTGCTACCGCCCTGAACAGACGGTGGCCAAGGTAAGGCTAGAGGGGCAGCGGTGGGTGCTGGGAGGGCAGCTTGTGTGCATGGGGCCCGGCGGGTGGCTTACCTCCCTTGGGCTGGGTCAGCTGGTGGCCCAGCCGGTGCTCGGCCTGCACCATCGCTGCTGCTTGCCATGGCCGCCCAGGAATGCCTGGGCCTGCCTGCTGCCGCCCTGAATGGGCAGTGGCCAAGGTAAGGCTAGTGGGGTAGTGGCGGGCGCTGGGAGGGCAGCTTGCGCGCATGGGGCCGACTCTCTTACTTCCTTCCTTCCTTCCTCCTTTAATCTCCTTCCTTCTCCATCTCCTTCCTCTCCACTTCAATCTTCCTTCCTTCCTTCCTTCCATCTCCATCCCTTCCCCTTCAATCTCTCCTTCCTTCCTTCCTTTCTTTCCCCTTCAATCTCCTTCCTTCTCCATCTCCTTCCTTCCTTCCTTCCTTACTTCTTTCCTTCCTTCCTTCTCCCCTCAATCTCCTTCCTTCTCCATCTCCTTCCTTTCCCCTTCAATCTTCCTTCCTTCCCTCCCTCCCAACATTTTTGAGCAAGAGAATCATAAGCTTCTCCAGTGAGCATTGCTATATTGTTTTTGTAATTAATCACTATGCTTTAATTATGTTCAATTTGTAACAATGAAAATACACCCTGCATATCAGATATTTACATTATGATTCAAAACAGTAGCAAAATTACGGTTATGAAGTAGCAATGAAAATAATTTTATGGTTGGGGGTCACCACAACATGAGGAACTGTATTAAGGGGTCGCGGCATTAGAAAGGTTGAGAACCACTGGTCTAATGGTTAAGGCAACCAGACTTGAAAGCAGGAGACCACAAGTTCAAATCCTGTCTTAGCTATGAAAGCCAGTTGGGTGACTTTGGGCTGATTCAAAACAGTAGCAAAATTATGGTTATGAAGTAGCAATGAAAATAATTTTATGGTTGGGGGTCACCACAACATGAAGAACTGTATTAAGGGGTCGCAGCATTAGAAATGCTGAGAACCACTGAACTAGAGTCTTAGACTTTAAGAGAGCTAATTTCAATAAACTTGAGAGGGCTTGAGAGGGATTCCATGAATGAGAATCTTCAAGGGGAAACAACTCAAGAAGCTTGAGAAATTTTGAAAAGTGAGATAATAAAAATCCAGTCTAACACAATATCAACAAAGAAGAAAAATAATAGCTCTCACAAGAAACCAGCATGACTGCATAAAGAACTCTCTGATAAATTGACATATAAGAGGGATCAGTATAAAAAGTGGAAAGAGGGTCATATAACTACAGCAGAATATTAGCAAATAGTCTGAGCCTCCAAAGATGAGGTGAAGAAAGCTAATGCTCAAATTGAACTAAAGCTTGTGACCACAGTCAAAAATAATAAAAAGCAAACAGTCCAACTTTATCAAAACAGTACCATGAAAAAATAGATTAGAAGCACAAGTTAAGTTAGGCAAGAAAATGGTAAGTGAGTACTTATCCAGCCTAGAATAGTTCAAATCACCAGGACCAGATGGATTACAACCCAAGGTTCTCAAGGAACTGGCAGATGTGATCTCAGAACCACTGAACTATATTTTTCAAAGACCCTGGAGTACTAGGGAACTACCAGAGGACTGGAAAAGAGCTAATGTAGTTCCCCTCTTCAAAAATAAAAATAAAAATAGATCTAAGAAACAACAGACCTATCAGCCTGACCTCAGTACCTGGGAAGACTCTGGAAAAAGATAATCAAACAAGAATCCGCGAACACCTAGAGGCAAACAAAGTCATTACTAAAAGCCAGCATGAGTTTGCCAAAAATAGATCATGCTAGACACATCTTACTGCATTCTTTGACCCAGTTACAAAATTAGTGGACTAGAGGAATGCTATGGATATAATTTTCTAGGACTTCAGTAAGGCATTTGATAAAGTTTGTATAGGGTTTCCTGCCTGAGCAGGGGGTTGGACTAGATGACCTCCAAGGTCCCTTCCAACTTTATTATATATTATTAAATGCAAGAGTGAAATCTTTCTAACAGATGAACTTAAAATATTCCCTCCTGCTAACTTAAGGCTGTTCTTAAGAGGACACACAGAGAAAGAGGAAAACAAACAAACAAACACATTTTTCTTCACTCTGTTTGTTGGCCAGACAAATAGAGTGAGGTATTTCCTTTTTGTGGCTTCTTTTAAGCAAAATTTCTAGCAGAATTTAAAATTCTTTTTCTTTTGGATTTAAAACAGTTAACAGTCACATTTACCTCTTACACACAGACTTTGACAAACATATATACACAAAGACAAGAGAACAGAAGTCTTAGTTTTACACATCCTAGTCATTCGCACCATAATTTCAGATAACTCAAGTTAGGGAAGGCACACATTTTAAACATACCACATGGTTCCATAGAGAAGAGAGAGAGAGAGAGAGAGAGAGAGAGAGAGAGAGAGAGAGAGAGAGAGAGAGAGAGAGAGAGAGAATCACTATTTCTTATTTTCCTTTTAAGTACCTTTATTTAGCCAAATTGGTTTCCCAGCAAAGCCCTAAGCAAAGTCTATTTTTTTTCCATATAGTTTCTTTACCTATCTCTTTTTCATTCCAGCCTGGACAGGAAGCTGATTCCTGTCACAGGCTTCAAGCAAGCTCTCAACTGGGAAACCTACCTCAGCCCTTGAATTGGAACCTCCCATGCTTCTATGATGGGATTTTCCTCTAACACTAAAGGGCACTATAGGTCGGAAGCCTCCTTGTAGACTGTTGCGAAAGTGTGTCCGTGGCGTCCCGGCAACCATGATTAATGACAGAGACCTTGCTTGTCTCTCTGGGGATGGAAGGCCCTGGCAGAAGCCAGGCATCCCCTTTTATTACACATCAAAGGTCTCTTCCCACAAATTGTAAATTACAATTACTGATTTACAGCAAATTACATTACACAGATAGTTAAAACATACACTTTGAAAGCATGACGTCTTTTTCAAGAAACGAAACTTTTCCCTGCTTTCTCCTCCACCCCCCTAGTACAGCTGTCAGCTGACAGCCTGTAAGGGGGGGAAAGGGAAGCCCATCCAGGCTGAGAAAGGATTTCTTAAAGGAGAAATGGACATTTATCACAACAGTAGACTTCTTCCTACCATCACGGTTTTGTGAGTCCAAAAAGGGGACTCACGGAGCACTCTGGATCCCTCTCAGAGTTCGTGGGCTCCTCTGAGGAATCTGCCACATTTTCAGACCAAAAAGGGGTCTGCAGAGACACTTCTGGTTTCCCTCCTCAGAAGGTATGGGTTACTCTTCGACCGGCCAGCTTCACACCACTGTTTTACGGACCTCCAATGTCCGTGAGCACTTCTGCTTGCTCTTAGAGGTAAGTGGCCGCTCCTAGTCCAAGGTTTAATTTCCTAACTTTGCTTTGTTTACAGGGCCTTACCAGCTAGTTGCCCAAATCCAATTCTTTCATTCACTCATTCCATTTCATTTTCACACAGCATCTCCCTTTTCCCTAACGAAAGGTTCTGTGCTCTGACCAAACCCCTATGCTTTCCAGGTTCTGCCAATTAAACAGATCCTAGGAAAGATCAGAAGGATCTTTTCCAACTGTGATTGGGAAAAAAAGTCTTCTCACACAAACAGAAATACACACATTTCTTTGTTCCCCTGGGCTTTAAACTTAAAATTTAAAGGTACTCACCTTCACCTTCTTTCCAAAGCAGCCCTTGAGCTCAAACTCTCAAAACTCCCTTTACTACCTTGGCTCCACATGGGCAAGGCCTGGGAGACCCATCCACGACACAAGGGGTTCTGCGGCTGGCAGTCCATTGGAGAGGTTAGCTTGGAGTTCCATTCTGGGGTGCCAAATTGTCAGAAGTAAGTCTTCATCCTGGTTCATCCAAGCCGGGATAAATAAGCAACATGGCGACTGCTTTGGGAAGAAGGTTACAGTTTATTGAAGAAGCAGAAAGATGGTCCTTGCAAGAAAGAGCAGAGAGGAAAGAGGCTTGAGCACATGGGCAGTAGGTTTTTATACCCCCTCTAGCCTTTTGGAATAGTTTCCTGTTCCTGTGGCATGAACCTTGAGGCTATTTCTGAGTGTTTTTCTAGGCCTTGATATCTGTGATTTAATCCTATTATCATATCCTGCTTCCCAGGTGATGGGGCTTATGACTCCTAGAGTTTGGGTGGTGCATGCAGATTTTCTCTTTGTCTTCTTGAGCTTTGTCTTCTTGAGCTTTCTGATGGTTCTACATCTGCATTCGTATTTGCTTAGGGCAGAGAGATAGATTTGGGACCAGGTTTGGTTTTAAAAAAATCCTTTTGAGGAAAAATATATTTTTCTGCCCTTTTAATATTTCCTTCTCTGGGCTAACTTCCCTCACCTGTATAGAGAATTGGACATTTTGTGGGTAAGCTGTTGTCCACCAAAGCCATATCTTCCCTGATTTTCTCCAATAGTTGATTCTTATAACTGACTAAGTAGCAAACAATAAATGTGGAACAATTATATATAAAAATCAAAAGATATCTGTTTCCATGTGGTTCAGCATTGTTGCTGTGGTTCAGATCCTATGGCTGTCTCTTTTCGTTTTTGGAAATGAAGGTTCAGTTCAGTGTTTCTTAACCTTGTCAGTTTTAAAATGTGTGAACTTCAATTCCCAGGATTCTCCAGCCAGCCATGTTGGCTAGGGAATTCTGGGAGTTGAAGTCAGCACATCTTAAAGTTGCTCTCTTTACTGAGAGAGCTGACTAAACTCCAAATCTAGCACATACTGTCATCCTGATTTGCTAAACTATTTCCTCTCCTTTACCTAAGGCAAATTTTACCACTCCTCTGTCTGCTAAAGGGATTTTTATTCATCTCCTTGATAAATTACTGTTTGGTGCCTGGTGTCTAATTTGAGAAATCATTTTATTCCTTAATAAGATTGCTTGTAGCTGCCAAATATATCTATATTCCATCTCTCAACTGAAAAGTGAGGCTTGAAGGTTTTTTCCTCTGCATTTTATTTGCTTGCATTCTATTTCCTGCCTTGGTTTCAGCATGCTAGGGTAACTTAATCTCCTAAATGTGGCTAGGCTACTTTCTCTATCGTAGAATCCCTAGGACAATAGACTTGCAAATGACCCTTACTATTACTTCTGAAGCATCCCATTCATCATAGGTGAACAAAGATAGAATCATTCACACACACACACACACACACACACACATACACACACACACACACACACACATACACACACACCCAGAGAGATTATGTGTGTTGACCCAAAATTAGGAGACAGCATAGGAAGTATCAGTTGTGAATATGTGCAGATGGCCATGCTATCTTTGGGCATTTGCAGAGTCATGGATGCAGGGTCATGAAAGGACAGCAAGGAAAACACTCAATGTCCTAACCCACCTGGGAATGTATGATGTCTTTAGGGAAACATCCAAAAGAGAACATTTTTAGCTACTTCTGCTTTCTCCCTTCTTATCTACAATGTGCCAGACTTACTGAGTGAAATCTTTATCTTATGTGTGTCAACTTTGCTGGGTGGATTGCTTATGTAATCAGAAACAATAAATACAAGGATTTCTGGTCATTTGGGGCTTCTCTCTTTTAGAGAAGCCCGTCTTTGTTCAGCTAAATAAAAATGTAAAGCTTAAAGGCAACTTCTGGTTTCCTGTATTTTTTTTATCAAGCAAAACCTCAGAACCAGCACAGCAAGAGAGAGAGAGAATTTTTGTTGTTCTGTTACTTGTAGCATCCCAAGCTTTCTGATTCTATCCCACATCCATGCATCTTGACAAAAATCATGTCTTAAGACATCAGAAGCAATTTCACCTTAAAAGATCAAAGGTCCTTCTAATTTGCTTTCTTTCTCTAAATCTTTTTTTTCCCTTTTCAGGATAATTCATCTTTTCTCCTTTACATAATCTTCATTTCTGATCTGGACTCATAACCCTGTCAGAATAAGCAATCTGGATGTATGGATCCATTAGCTGCACTAATGGATCAGCCATTGGTAACTTTAACAGAAAAATATCATTATAGGAAATACATGCATGGTGGAATGGGAAGGTGACAATAGAAAAAGCCTTCCTCCTAACGTACAAACAGGAAGTGGGAGAGCAAGGACATTGGGATGACAAAAATAGGAAGGAAATATTCTTAATATAGTAAAAGCATCATAGATGAACAGTAGTGAGAGGGACATATAAAGAGGACACTTTCATATACACCCCAGAGCCCCTATTGGTCAACAGATTGCAATGAGATGAGAATTTTTCATTTTTTTTTCATTTTCATTTTATCCAAATCCTTCATTTAGGCTCCATCTGAAAGTTGTAAATTTTCTCTTAAGTATCATACTGACAGGATTGAGATGAGAAAATATCTGAAGTAGATCCTCTGTTTTAGAGATCTTATTTGCAAAATTCTTAGAAATCCATATCATATGAATTTTCAAAAAAGGTCTAGCCACCATATCTCCATCTCCAAAACCCCAATCACAGCAGTTTCAACTCTTAGCCACCATATCTTCTTCTCCAGGAGGAATTGTCCATAGCTGAGTTTTACCAATGGTGCGCCCATCAACATTGTAATCAAGTCTGTCTAGCTTGCTGTTGATCATCCTCTTGTTCTGTCTACTTCTACTTTTCCCAGCATTATGGACTTCTCAGGAGAGCTGAGTCTCTGCATAATGTGCCCAGACTATGAAAGTTTGAGACTTGTTATTAATGCCCCTAGTGAGAACTCTGAATTGATTGGTCCTATTGATCTATTTGTTGGTTTTCTTGACTGTACACAAAATTCTAAGGAGCTTTCTCCAAAACCAACATTCAATAGTGTAAATACTCTTTCTATCTTACTATTTCAAAATCCAACTTTCACTTCCATATGATGGGAAAGTCATTGCTTTCACTGCCTTGATATTTGTAGATATAGACATATTCACAGCATCTGAATATCCAATTATACATTGCATGTTAAATATGCTGCTGGAATACATGGGCATATTCACCTTGACAAAGAAGCAACATTTCAGGCAATTTCTAGTTCCTTGTTCTGGTTGCATCGCCTCTTGTATCCAGTTCAGTAGAATTGCACCAGTTTCTAGAGGACCTCAAGATATCTGCTGTCTATTTGAATCACTTCCATTCTTTTTTTTTTGCTCATTTCTTGTTTTATCATGTGTAAAAGAAAAAAAATTCAGGAGAGGTGGTTTCACCATTCTGTCATGGACTTGCCTCTTCAGATCTATCTTAGTCAATACAAAGATAGACAGAAAGAGACATTTCTAGGTTTGCCCTGGCAGAAATGTATAAATACACAGCAAGTCAAAAGCAATTGATAAATCAGAAGACAACAAGAATTGGGGGAGGGACAAAAATCAGTCATCTGAAAATGACAGCAATTGTCAACACAGCAAACTCAGAAAGCCCCCATTTTGGGAGAGGCAACATGACATTGCCAAATACTTGCAAAATAATAGAAATGCTACATTTTTTAAACTGGCAAGGCAGTATTTTGAGCACCCTGCTGAGTCACAGATGCAATGATTAAGTTTTCATCCAGATTTCAATGATTTAATTTTTATTCAGCAAAACAAGCACCTAGTGCATACCAACATACAATAGTCACATTTGTGTGAACTGGATTATGGGCTGGCAGAATTTATATAGGAAAAAGTACAAAGCATACAATAATATATAGAGCTTTCCAAATAGATCTACTGTCAGTTTTGGTGATGTAACTCCTCATTTTGCTTTTCTTTAATCTCTCTTTACAGAGACATGGAAGTGCAGAATAGAGACTATGAACCTTGGAGTAGTCAAAATTTAAAGAGTGGTTTATACTGACCATATTATCCCCACTTTTATCCCTTCCATTTTTACCCTTCTAACCCTATATTATGAAGGGGTAAAAAAAAAAAACCTGAATAACTACCAGCCCAAGATCTTCTAACTCTCAGGACACCTGAATAGCTTGATTAGCTGTATGCAGTTGCTGGCTCCCAAGTTATCTTAATCAGCATCTATAGTTTTAAATGGGAACTAGGACATAATTAACCACAAAACTGTGTACAGTTGACCTCTGCTTTGCTGACTGTGTGTTCTCATTGTAAGCAGAAAATCTAACCCATGTTATAAAAAATAAGATGATTGACATTTGACATGATTACTTATCAGCATTTATTATATTATTATATAAAGGCTGTTTGTCTCTTCCTTAACTGGGCAGAACCTTCTATTTTATCTCCAGCGCTGTTCAAATAAACAGTTCAAATCTCCATTTATCATTTAGTAAAGGGGAAATTATTCTTTCAATTGATATATGATGTTTTGTGCCTCCCACATGTGACAGTTATTTGGGAAGCATCCCCATTTTTTTTAACTAGTTCGCCTGTGCTATCTCTCTTCCTGGGAACATCTATATAGAATAATGAAAAATATTTCAGAAGCTATTTAGTTTATGCCTTTGCTTGGTGCAGGATCCACTAGAATTTTCCAGATGGAAGACCATCCAAATTCTGTTTAAAGACTTTGCATTTTACCAAGCAGCATGGAAAGACTTAGGTACATGATACAGACTGTATCTCACATTAGTAGAAAATATGCATTGCTGAAAGTATATCTTTTAATGGTCTCTCAGGAAAGCCACACTTTTTGAGGACATACTTTATCACTAGACAAACCTTCATCACTATATGATTTTTTTTCTTCACTTTATTTTCCCTACACCAAACTGATAAGCAGCTTCTGTGTTTGATGACTGCATTGCATAGTGTGCCAGTTTCTCATCCTCTGCATTTTCCAGGCACAGAATTATGTTTTCTCTCTTAAGCAACTGTAATGGGTTTGCAATCTCAAAGAAAAATAATGTACCATCCTGAAGTTAACCTTCTACTCTTATTGTTCTCTCCCAAAACCATATTCAGGCCATCACCATGGTGAAGAGGGGTGGGGATAACCCCAACTACACACTCCATTAGAAAGAGGCTATTCAGGGCAAATCAGCAGAATGAACTGAAGCCCCTGGAAAATTCTCAGTCAGTTTGCAAAGGGCTGTGCTTTACATCAGCCCTTGATGTAAATGAGTTCTTCCTCCTCATTCACATTTCAATGAGCATAGGAGCCATTTTAGGACCCTAGAGCTGAATTACTTCTCACATCTCTATTTCAATTATCTATGAGTTCCTGTTCAAGCTAGTTTCTATGGATAATTATACCGAGATTGCCTAACCTCATTCTGGTTGCCATGTTATATGCAAGAGAAGATGTTTTATAATCAATTTGAATCATCACTATTCCCTTCTGTGAGTTTGTGCAGAATAACACTATGAATGAATGTGAATATATGTGTCCCAGGATAATATTGTAGGATCCAATCTGGGTCGAACACCGGGACCAGAGGTTTTGTCTTCTGAGCTTTTGGACTTGTGCTGCAGCCCATCCTGGGACAGCAGAGAAGATGGGCTCCAGCACAAGTCCAAAGCTTGGAAGTCAATATATCTGGTCCTGTTGACTGATATAGATTGGATCCTACAATAACACTATGCCCTAAACATTTATGAACCCTGTTTTCATCCCCCTGAGAAATGTGGTAAAACTGTGGATAGTATGGACATATAACTGGATAATTTCTAAATACTGAGATAGAAGTCTTAATGTGTTACAACTTTGAGTTTTTTTCCTAAGCAAGTCAGATTGTGTGATTAATGAAGCACAATTCTTGCTGTATCTTATCATTTCCCCATATTTCTATTAATACAATAGTTTCAGCTTTTTTCTATATACTCTCTACTGGCAATTTTGTGTGCTGCTTTTATGGCTCGTTCATGTTCAGGATAAAGAAACAATTGCCTTCAGTCTATCTATGAATTGGAAGGAACACTTAAAGTATAACTGATAAAGAGTGAGCTAGCACTGCAAAAAAATTGTGATGCTGGCAACAAGTGACCAAGGAGTTCTGAATTCATTCACTAAGAGTTCCTGGAAGTGGCTGGTAGATAACCATGGAAAACGCATGCTCCAGAATAGACATCTATAATCAGACAGTCATGATTAACCAGCATATCTTAACAATTAGGTCACACACTTATCACAGCAAATAACAGTAGAATTGTTATGACTAGAACTAATAATTTGGAAGAAAGTTTCATAAGAAAAACTGGAAATTACTTATGACTTGGAATTTTTTAAAATTCACCCAATGTTACTGGCTATTTACATTGAGGGAATATTCTATAATTGACATGTTTTAATGAATTCTTTAAAAATAAAGTCCATAGCAAAGTCTTATTGAAAGAAAAATCTTAATCAGGGTCCAGTCCAAGCTAGGAATAAACAAAATGGAGACTGCTTTAGAAAGAAGGTTATAGTTTATTGAAGGGCAAAGCCAGACAGAAGCGTGGCTCTGGGAAAGCTATCCACATGTAGCTGTGAGTGGTGGGTTTTTATACCTCCTTTGGGTTTTGTATTTGCAGTTCTTCCTGTCTGAGGCTTTGTATTTCCTGTGCCTTGTACTTTGACCTGAGCTTTTGAGTGTGTCCTTTTTGGTGTTGGTGGGTTAATCCTATTATGTCCTAAAGGTCATGTCTTTTAGAGTTTGGGTGGGGCATGTAGATTTTAGGGGTCTTTGTCTTCCTAATCTCATAAGCTCCAAGCTTCCTGGCTCCAACCTTTCTGAAAGGATTATTGAATTTGCATTTCTACAGACCTGGTTTCTGCTGAGTTTCTGGCTGGGGGGGGGAGGGAGAAGTTTCTACCTTTTTAAAAGATCTTCTCCATTATTCCTTTGGAGAAATATATTCTGCTTTTTTAATATTCCCCAAAATATTTCTTTCTCTTGGGGGGTGGAGCTGACTTCCCACAGTCTGTTAGATTGATTTAAGATTCACCCTTAGGTTTTGATGCCTACAAGGTAAACAGGGGTTTTAAAAATATCTTTCTTTATCTCTAAATATTTTGGAGTTCTTCTCCAAGAGACTGTTGGAATCCTGAGAGAAACATGGAACATTGCAGGTCCTATAGGAAGCTCTCCTTTCAAGAGAAGATCTATCTCAGAAGAGTACTATTGCTTGAAGAAAAATGGATCTGAATTACTTATTAGAAATAAATTACAAGCTTAAAAACTGTTCACCATAAGACGATTGTAGAATAATTGAAGAAAGGTAGCTGGACTTGCTGCCAGCAAACTTTGTTGAAGAATTTTTTTACATCCTACTTTAGACCACAGAGATTCAAGTTGTAAAGCACATTGTGTTTCAGTAACCTGAAATGCAACTTGATTTGTCTATAATTAAAAATTCACAGAAGAAAATTATCATGTCAACTGCCTGAGTAAAGTTAGAACCACTGTAGAAAAATAAAAAAAAAAGAATGATTCAGTTTGTGAACTTTATTTTATTCTCAGAGTTCTTATGTGCTAGTTTATTGCAAACAATAGCAGCACTTGAAAGCTCCATAATTATGTCATTCAATCTTCAAGGCAAGAGGGCCTGCCAATTATCCCGTTGTTCAAACAGATCATGTCATTATTGTTGCTCTGAAAATACTCAGAAGATTGTGTGTATGAGGGTGGCGCAAGGCAAAATAAGACTTTGGGTCCTCAATATATTTTTGAGTGGAAAAAAAAGAAGGGAGGTAGTTGAATTTCAACCTAATTGCCCATTGTGATTTCTGTGACCCATTTTGCAACAACAATATTGTGCTACCAAAACCTTGATCTTTAAGGCAACTGTTTTAGGCAGCACAAAAGCGCTTAAATTTGGGGGGCATACCTTTTCCAGCAGCATCACCAGATTACTGTATGCTCCTTATGGATTTCAGTAGCTTTTGTTAGAGACAGAGAGAGAGAGAGAGAGAGAGAGAGAGAGAGAGAGAGAGAGAGAGAGAGAGAGAGAGCTCTGAGTTCCCAAATTGCAGAAAGCTTTTGGAATTACACTTTCATCTGTAGATATTTCTAGGACAGGAGGCTACATGGAAGCAGGGTCTAAAACTATCCTTGTTTCCTTGTTTGCTTAACTAGAAACTGCATTAAAGTGTGTATCTATCAAATAAAGGATGATCCAGGCCCTGGATCTTAAACAAAATAAAATATCTTAATCTCTGCAGTCATACCAAAATCATGTATGATAAAAAAATAATACTCCTGGCAACTGAGATGTAAAACTCCCTGAAATGGGGATTTAACTGGAGATAAAAGTATCCAAGTGATGATCATTTCTAACATTATTTTCCAAGTCTGCACTATAAGTTAACATCAAGGAATATAACTAGGCTGTCCCCTTGGCTAAATAAATACTGCAAATTTAACTCTTTCCCTTGTCTTGCTCTGTCTCTAAAAATTGTTCTCCTTCTGCTACTGTGCATCATTAATTCCCAACACTGTCCATTATTACTAGAAGGAAAGATCTAGTAAGCCATTTTTCATGAAAGGGTTTCACATAAAATGATGTTGTGTTATAGTATATTAATGATTCAGTGAAGCATAATGTGCCCTGTTGATTTGTGATATGTATAAACCTATGTATAATCTCTTCTGGGAAAGCCACTCAGTTGCTGTTATGTAAGCAGATGCTTTTACTGTGGTTGGACAGTCAAAAGACATTAATTAATAGCTACTGAACACAAAAAAATAGGAGCACCATTAAAATGTGCTCTGGGCTTTGCTCCCTGCTTTGCCCAGGGCTTATGCAGCCCTCAAACTTTGCTAGGGCAGTGTTTTTTCTTCTTTCAGAAGCAGGGAAATTCTAGGAGTTGAAGTCCACATATCTTAAAGTTGCTGAGGATGCAAAACACTGTGCCAGGACTTTGTTTTCTGCTTGGTAGTGCAGAGCTTTGTTTCATTTTCTCATGATCCTTTAAGAACTGAAGTTGAAGTGAAGTCAACTTTGGTTTTCAATCAGTGACTCTTTTTATAATTTTCCATTTAAATTTGTGTGTCTCTGTCTGCATGTGTTTGTGTGTGAGAGGGGGGGAGAAAGAGAGAGAGAGAAAGTGAATTGGCTGAGTAACTTTGTACTGTGCCTTTCATAGTCCTTTTTTAAAACTTGTCAGCTGAGCCTTTGCTTGGACATGGCATAATACACCTGTCAGAACTGACTCGCTTTCCTCGTTGTCTGCATCAACTTCCAACTAACAGTTTGTCAAACAGAAAGGGTGGTGGTGGTAATTCCTGGGGGGGGGGGAGGTTAAGGAATGCATGAGAGCCTTCTGTTGCCAGAAAGGAGATACCAAGCAAGGTCAAGTTCTCAGAGCTACCAGCCAGCACAGAACATTTTTCCAAAACAAAAGTACTGAGTGCAATTGATAGACAATGGACTGTGGACAGCCGAGGGGTGAAAAGGGGGTTTTACCTATGTGGGTTTTCACAGGAAAACCTCAGAGCTGATTTTGCTTCTGCTTTGCCTAAATGGATTTTTCAATAAAGTTTTACTCTTAGCAAGATTTTCTTTCTTTCTTTTTTTCTTTTTTGGATATGCCAAATGGGACGGTTGACAACACCTTTCTCTGGGTCTTCTGCTCAGCCCTTACCAGCCCTTGGCAACAAACATATACTTAGGAGGGGTACAGTAAACCGGGGTAAACAAGATCATAATTTGCAACCTTTCCTGCTGGCTTCCAACAAGCTAAGTCAATGGGGGAAGCTGAACTTGCACAACAACTTCATCATTCACCTAACGACTGCAGTTGTTGGCAAAAACTGTCACAAAATCAGATTCAACTCACTTTACAGCTTCTTTGCTTAACAACATACTGGTCCCAGTTGTGACCATAAGTCAAAGTCTACCTGTATTAGGCTTGGCCAATGGCAATGCTGCCTACATCTATTCTCATGACAGTAGAGTTATGTTCCAAGGCCATTTCTGAAACTTTTTCATATTCTTTCCTGTGTCATTCTGTATAATTTATGGTTTCATTTAAGTCAAATAAAGGTCCAACAGATTAGAGCTAGATGATAGAAAACTAGATAGCTAGACAGCTAAATAACTAGATAGCTAGATAGCTGGATGGAAGGATGGATGGATGGGTGGATGGATGATGTGATAGAGATGGATGGATGGATTGACAGATGATAGATAGATTGATAGACTGATAGATTGATAGACAAGTGTTAGATTGACATTAATAGATAGACAGACAGATGATAGATAATAAAACTAACATGAAATTTATAGGAATCAAAATCACAGTAATATCTGTCATAATGTAGTGCAGGTTTTTCCATTCTCAGTACTTCAAGTTATACTAAACTATTAAGTCTTAGAATTCTCTGTTGGTAAAGCCAAAGCCAAGCTAACTGGAAAATGTAATAGTGATGGTTCAATTATATCTGGAAGGGACCAAGCCAGAAAATTAATAATTGATAAATTAATTTTACAGGATTCATTCATTTCCACAACAGCTTTTTTTTAAAGAAAATTTTATTTCTAGTTTTACATTTAAATATTTGAAAAGTAACGTGGCGGCTGAGTTGGTTAATAATTCAATAACATACAAATATTTTTAGTACAGATCTCAAATTATTACATTAAATGTTTCCTCTCTTTTCCCCTTGGTATTTACTGTCTCATATTTAAATTAATACAATTCTTATTATATTGATTAAATAAAAAATAGCTTTCTTACATTTATCAATAATTTTTAGTTTATACATATCCTAGTTGTTTTAACATTCAATCTTTTTAAACAATCAATGTCCTGGTTAATTTTTCCCAATTTTTAGTTTCTCTTTAATATTTAAATTTAACATTTAATATTTATAATTTCCAAGTTTTCAATAACCTTAATTCCCTTTATCACAATTCATCACAAGATCTAATGTTCAGGATACACGTCTTATCTATTTGAATTCTCATCATCTTACATCAACTAATTAATAATACAATATAATATTAATATTTTCTGGTAATTTCCAAATATCTTAAATTTAGTAGCCAAAATTTCTCTTATTTCAATATTTAATACTTCCTCTCTTAATATCTACTATCTCATATTTAAGATAATAATTTTTATTACCGCTAAGTAAAAACATATTTATTACATTCATCAATAGATTTTTAGCTTATATATATCTTAATTAACTTTACATTTAACCTTTACAAGCAAATCAATGTTCAAATTTAACTGTTAATATTTATACTTCTAAGTCTTAAAGTTTTCTTTATCTCAACTCATAACAATATCTAGTATTCAAAGTACACAACTTATCTATTTGAGTATATTTTATTTTAATTCTCACGAATAAGTCAAATCCCCAATTTTCTTCAGTCTTATTCTGGCTTTCTTTCTTTGCCAAATTGTCTTCCATGTCTATGCTTTTGAGTCATCAGACAAATCTCCCTGTGTTGTTATGTATATTGTTTGATGTAGAAAAAGCCCTCAGGTCACCATTTTTTTGAGAGGACTAACAAATTGTCTCTCTATTTTTCCATCTTGACATAGTAGTCCTGAACTGTTTATCTTCTCTTCAGTCTGTTCTTGATCCTCAAGTTCCTTCTGATTTATGTAGGAAGTCTTTCCCTTTTTCCATATTGTCAGTCCCTTTTCTGGGTTTTCCATTGACTGTGTTTGTTGATCAGTTGAATTTTCTGTCATAATATTTAATTGTTCCACTTTTTTTGTTATATTCTGTGTAATTGATTTTTTAGTTGTAATCAAAGTTTGAGTTCATATATATCTGGGCTGACATCTTGTTCTTTCCTGTAACCTCTTATTTCCTCAGTAGCTGTAAGGAACCACTTCAATCCACATCTTAAGAAAGCAGAACTCTTGGAAATGGTCTCTTTCAATAGGAACTTTTATTAAGAGAAATTGATAGCAGGCATGATAGACAGGATCTGAGGGATTTCCTTACAAATCAATGTTTAAAGTGTCCCTAAACAGCCCTCACCCCACAGTTCTTTCAGGCCATTCAGACCGGCAGATTTCTAGGTGTTAAAGCCAGGAAAGATAACATCAATCCGGCTCTGTTGGGCACGGTCATTCAACAGCTCCTCACACCTTATTTTGATGATGGATAAATGAACCAGATCCTGGAGGCTGCAACTTTTCACCCCCCTTCTCCTAACTGGCCAGTAAGGAGGAGAAGTTCAGAGGGACATAGGATGAAAGGCAAATGGTTACATTGTGAGACCCAAAGTGAATAAACAAAAGGTTACTTTGTAGTGAATAGAGGAAGTGAAAGTAATAAAACCTTTCCCCCCTCCCCCTTAGGAGTATGGCAGGATCCAGGAAAGAGCAAGAATTGGTTTTATATCAGAGAAGATAGATAGAAAGGAAATATAACTGGATTCTGACATCCTGCCCCTCTTAAAATTAAGAGAGATCCACCTGTAGAGAAAACAAAACAGGTATAAATGTTAGTCTGGCTTGTTAGGATACTCTGTATGAAACTTCTTTAATAGCTTTGGGGCTCTGACATGCTGTTTATGGACCCACTCATTTTGTGAGGAGGTATTGAGTTGTCCCATGATATCGCCTAGAGTCTAGGATTTCCTTTATCTTGAAGTGTTGTTCTCCTTCCACCATGATTGGAGGTAGGGGGGATTTTTGGCCGTAAGGTTGACTGTTGTTCTCTTTTCAGCAAACTGCAGTGAAAAATTGGGTGTATTTGCCTGAGATTTTTGGGTAATTCTAATTCTACTGTTACTGGGTTTATGATTCTTTTAATTGGAAAAGGTCCTATATATTTTGGTCCAAGTTTTTTACAGGGTTGTAGGTATTTTAGGTATTTTGTAGACAAATATACCATTTCTCCTACAATGAATGGTGTGGGTTCAACTCTTTTTTTTAGCTGCTTGTGCTTTGTATGCTTGCCTAGCTTCATCTAAGTATTTTCTATTGGCCAGGTGTTTTGTAATTGTTCTATCCATTCTTTCAGTGATGGGATTACCGGTTCGTTTGAGATTAGTTCTGACATGGGATTGAAACGTTGACCGGTGGCTATTTGAAAAGGAGTGTAACCTGTGCTGGAGTGGACTGCATTATTGTAGACAACTTCTGTGAAAGGGAGTAGGTCTGTCCAATTCATTTGCTAGAAATTAATAAAGCATCTTAAGTATTGCTCAAGTATTGAGTTCAAGCGTTCTGATTGGTCGTTCCCTTGAGGATGATGACTAGATGACAGTCCTTGGGTAATTCCTAAGAGGGATAAAAATTCCCTCCAAAATGCTGACATAAATTGCACTCCCCTATCAGATATGGTGCATTGGGGTGCCCCATGCAATCTGTAAATGTGTTGCATGAAAAGTTTCACCAAGGCTTTTGGGGTGGGGATCTATTGGCAAGGGATAAAGTGCACCTGTTTGGAAAACAAATCCGTAACCATCCAGATGACAGTGTTTCCATTGCTTTCTGGTAGTTCCACTATAAAATCCATGACTATTTCTTTCCAGGGAACTGAGGGATTCACCATGGGTTGTAACAGTCTGGGTGATTTCCCTTGCAACCTCTTGGCAGTTGTGCACATAACTTTCTATGTCCTTTTTTCATGGATGGCCATCAAAATGCCTTTTAATTAAGTGTAATGTTTTTACAAATTCAAAATGCCCTGCTGATTTTGTGTCATGGCAAAGCTGTATGAATGTGACTCTCTGGGTGGTTGGTATATATAACTTTTTCCCCACCCAAGGCAGTCTGTCCTTGATTGTGCACATGTGTTTATTTTTCTGGAATCATTCAGCTGTGGTTTTAATTTAGCTTGGGCTCTGGTAGTTTCTGGTGCTGCCAGTTGTGGTTCCGCCATAAGTGGTTTAGAATCGGTGGTTCGCATGCTGTTATATTGGGGCATGCGAGGTAGTACATCTGCCAAGAAGTTCTTTTCCCCCAGCAAGTGCTTGAGCATAAAGTGGAATTGGTGAAAATGCTGCGACCAGTGGCTTGCTTGGGGTTGAGCTTCCTGGGTGTTTTCAAGGCTTCCAGGTTTTTGTGGTCCATCCACACCTGAAAAGGGATTTTATTCCCTTCAAGGAACTGGCACCACGTAATGTATCCCATATGCCTCTTTCTCCCACATGGGCCAGCGCTGTTCTGTTTTGGTGAGTTTCTTGGACATATACGCACGTGGTTGCAATACCCCTTCATCGTTTTCCTGTAATAGTACAGCCCCCACTGCCACATCACTTGCATCAGCCTGTATTACGAAGGGCTTATCCATATCTGGATAACTCAGTACGGGTTCGGCAGAAAACAGTCTCTTTAATCTCTCAAAGGCCACTTGGCATTCCATTGTCCATTTTAGCGGCTGGCTAGGTTTCACTGAGGAGTCTCCCTTCATTTTTAGTAAGTTCATGAGAGGCAGGCTATCTGGGCAAATGAAAGAATGAACTGGTGGTAAATGTTTGCAAAACCCAGGAAACTTTGTAGCTGCTTCCATGTGCAAGATGGTGCTGCTCTGACCTTCTCTGGGTCCATTTCAATGCCCTGTGGGGATATGCAATAACCCAGGATGTCATCTAAATAAACCAGGACTCCCTTAAATAGGTGCTCCCTTAGTACCTCGTTGATTAATTGCATAAATACTGCAGGGGGCCCTGTAGTCCAAATGGCAAAACTTTGAATTGGTAGCACCCCATTGGGAAATTAAATGCGGTTTTCCATTAATCCCCTTCCTTAATTCTAACACAGTAATACCCTTCCCTTAGATCTAGTCTAGTGAAAATTCTTCCTTTTGAGAAGTGGGATAACATGTCCTTCATGAGGGGTAGGGGATATAGGTTGCTTTCAATAGGCAGTATTTCCACGCACAAGCATAAAGTGCCGTCCTTCTTCTCTCTAAAGAGGACCAGGGCAGCTACTTTAGGCTTGGCAGCTTCAATGAACCCCCTTTCTAGGTTTTTATTTATGAATCTTTCCATTTCCTCCTTCTCCTTAGGGATCATGGAGTATAGTCTGGGCTTCAGGAGTTTTGCCCCTGACTTGAATTTTATGGTACAATCCACGGGTCGGTGAGGGGGAAGCTCATCCACCCTCTCCTCACTGAAAACCTCAGCAGGGTCTCGATATTCCTTTGGTATTTCGGGTAGCCCATTTTCTTCTCCCATGGATGCTTTTTCCATTCTCTTTGGGGGTTTAAGTCCATAGGATCCCCCTTTGGGAAATTGATTTCTGCCATCCTCCAATTTACCCAGGGGTTCCATTTCTTTATCCATTCCAGCCCTAGGATCACTGGGCATTCCATGCCTGGGGTCACTACAAACGTTATGTCTTCCTCATGGTTTCCCAGGGATAGGTGGACTGGTAAAGTGGCAAGGGTAGCTGGTACCCCCCTGCTATGCACCCATCTAACTGGACAAATGAGATTGGTTGTTTTAGCCTCCTCACTGGAATGCCCAAATTCCCCACTAGCATCGGACTAATGAGGCAGCAAGTGCAGCCAGAATTTATTAATGCTTTCACTTTGACAGCTTCGGGCATGGAGGGAGCTAATATAGTCACTGTCTTGAGGATGGATACAATGGGTCCACTTACCAAGGGTTCACCCTCTGAGCTGTTGTCTGAGGTGTCCACAGGCCCTGCAGTGTAGGCTGGAGTTCCCTCCCCATGTTGGGCAGAAGGTGGGGGCTCCATAGTCTTTATCACTCTCATGGCGGGTTCTTGTATATAAAGATTTTATTGGTTTTTTTCATAAACATGTGTTAATTTTTCCAATCAACGAGTTGTCTGGGATTAGCTGTGCTAATACATATTCAATTCCTAATCCTTCATTCTTTCCTCTAACCAACAATAAAATAAATCCCAAATTTGATAGTAGTCTGTGTCTTCTTTATCTTTCAGTCTCATAGTTAATCTGTCCATCTCTGCACATTCCAGTTCAAGTGTTGTGCCCAACTTCCTTCCTCTTTGCTAACATGCAGGGAATTCTCCATCTCCTGCTTCCATTCTGGTTGGTGACCCCCCGTCTCAGGGTCACCTTTCTCGATCTCTTTTCCCATTTGCCTTTCTTTCCAACACCCATTGACCACCGGGGTTTGTGGTTACGCATCTCCACCACCTCTTCTCCTGAGGAGTATGACATTTCAGATCCCTGACAGGTTTTTGGTTGGGGGGATGGTTCCCTCTCCATGGGGTTTTCTCCCTTCCCTGCCTTGTCATCTGACATTGTATTTTTTGCAAGTCCCCCAGCAAGGTTCTTCCTGGCTATTACTGTAAGGAACCACTTCAATCCACATCTTAAGAAAGCAGAACTCTTGGAAACGGTCTCTTCCAACAGGAACTTTTATTAAGGAAAATTGATAGCAGGGCTGATAGACAGGATTTGAGGGATTTCCTTACAAATTGATGTTTTAAAGTGTCCCTAAGCAACCCCCACCCCGCAGTTCTTCCCGGTGATTCAGACTGGCAGATTTCTAGGTGTTAAATCCAGGAAAGGTAACGTCAGTCCGGCTCCGTTGGGCATGATCATTTAACAGCTCCTCACACCTTATTTGATGATGGATAAATGAACCAGATCCCGGAGGCTGAATCTTTTCACCCCTCCCCCATTTCCTAGTTGGCCAGTAAGGAGGAGAAGTTCAGAGGGGCATAGGATGAAAGGCAAATGGTTACATTGTGATGGTTAGCAGACCTGAAGCGAATAAACAAAAGGTTACTTTGTAGTGAAAAGAGGAAGTGAAAATAATAAAACCCACATGCATATTCCCCCCTCCTCCTTAGGAGTATGGCAGGATCCAGGAAAGGGTAAGAATTGGTTTTATACCAGAGAAGATAGATAGAAAGGAAATATAACTGGATTCTGACAGTAGCTGTAAGTGATGAATTGCTTTCAACGTAAGAACATAAGAAGAGCCATGCTGAATCAGGCCAAAGCCCATCGAGTCCAGCATTCTGTGTCACACAGTGGCCCACCAATTGTACATGGGGATCTTGAGCAGAAAGAGAAGGCAAAACCCTCCCTTTCCCTTGACCCCCAACAAATGTTTTTATTAAATTTTACAAAATTTTTTTTTACAAAAAAAGAATAATAATAATAATAACTCAACTGATAACAATCATATAACACATTTACCAAACATTTAAATAACTGCTCGGTACCCCCCCCCATCCTCCTACACCTAAACTTCCCCCTCCTGTTTCCATCTACTACCTGCTTTCTCCTTTCTCTACATCTCCCCTCCACCCACCTCTATCCCCTATCTTCACCCTCTTACCCTCTTCCTACATACCTCAACCTTCACTCCTCCTTCCTCTTTCCTCCAATGTGGGGCCCAGAGGCCACCCGAGCAATCTTTTACTACCTAAAAACATAATCTCATATCACCCCCAAATGCAGTTGAGAAAGCATAATATAACATTTATTAACTCCCTCCCTCCTCCTCCCCCCCCGGCTTCCCAGAGTGAATACAGAGTAAGAACGCAAGAAACCCCACTAGACTACTCTTATTTAACTATTTAACTATATATCGAATATAGTTCCTTTAATTGATATTTCTTTTGTATATAGTCTATCCATTTTCTCCAATCCATCATGAATTCTTCATTTGAGTGGTTCTTCAAATATGAAGATATCTTAGCCATTTCCACCAAGTTTGCAACGTTTAATGTCCATTCTTCAATAGATGGTATTTCAGATGTCTTCCAATATTGTCCCACCAGCAATCTTGCTGCCGTAATCAAATTCAAAATCAACTTAGTCTCTATAGTTGTACAATCTTTTGTAATGCCCAACAAAAACAACTGTGGTGAGAATTCAATACGTTTTTTCAATATATTTTGGAGAATCCACCATATTTTTATCCAGAAAGCCTTAATTTTTTTACAAGTCCACCAAATGTGAAAATAAGTAGTGTCCATCGAATCACATCTCCAACACTTGGGTTGCATATCTGGATACATAAGTGATAATTTTTTGGGGTCTAAATACCATCTATAAAACATTTTATAAAAATTTTCTCTTAAGTGCTGTGCTTGTGTAAATTTTACATTTTTCACCCATATCCTTTTCCAAGTTTCCATCATAATTGGATATCCAAAATTACGTTCCCACTTAATCATACAATCTTTAACTAAATCGTTTCCAGAATCAATTTCAATTAATACATCATATAATCTTTTAATATGCATAATTCTTTGATCTCTAACTTGTTTAATTAGTTTTTCATCCTTTAAAGAAAAACCCATCTTAGCATCTTTATACCATCTAGCCTGAAGTTGTACATGTGAGTACCAATTGTGGGCTATTCCTTCTTCCTTTAACCTATTTAGTGGTTTCAGTTCTAGACTATTCCCTTCTTTAATTAAAAGCTTCTCATAGGGCACCACGTCTTGATTTTGTTGTCTATTTACGCTCTCTATTGCATGTCTGGGAACTGTCCATAAGGGAATTTTTCCATTTAACTTATAATGATACTTTTTCCAGACACGCAGCAGAGAGTTTCTTAATAAATGTTCCTTAAAACTCCTATCCAACTTTTTATCATAAACTAGATACGCGTGAAACCCATACAATAACCCGTACCCTTCTATATTCAATATTCTTTCATTCGTTAAATTAATCATTAGTTAAATTAATCCAATCACTTATTGCTACTAGTACTGCAGCATTATATATTAGGCATTTTCAACCCACCTCTCTCTCTTATATCTTGAATAATTTTTAATTTAACCCTTGGTTTCTTGCCATTCCAAATAAATCTATTAACACCTTTCTGCCACTCATCTAAATTCCCATCCTTTTTAAGTATTGGTAACATTTGGAATAAAAATAGAAATTTCGGCAATATATTATTTTTTTAGGTCTATTTCTATTTTTATGTGTTTACAGATATCAATATAATACTGCTTCTTGCTTCTTCTAGAAGATGTCACTAATTTGGTATTAGAAGAAAAAAACAGCAGTTTTATGCTGAAAATTATAAATATGCTAGTGGTCTAGAAAATCATCAGCTCTTCCTCAGTAGTATGTTGAGGATGAATTGAGAATCCATTATCCAATACTAAAGAATCAGCTACTTTATCTTGTTTGTCCAGTGGAGGTATACGTTGCCTTCTCCCATGCAGTACAAAATGATTTCTTTGGAGTCACCATTATAGTGATCATCAATCTCCTATATATTCCTATATCACTGCTGTCCAATGCAAGTGTTTGCCTGCTTTAATTGATGTGATGATGTGTGATCTTCACACCTAAGGATCTTGTGCAGCAAACAAATTTAATAAATAAATAAAGATAACTTCTGGAAATATATTTTGGCATACAGTCCTAAGTTTCTTTCCTTATTCCTTTCAGGAACAGCCCACCATCATGCCAACCATAATGAGCCAGCATTGTAATAGCAATAGCACTTAGATATATATATATATACACCACTTCATAGTGCTTTACAGCCCTCTCTAAGCAGTTTACAAAGCCAGTATATTGCCCCCAACAATCTGAGGGCTCATTTTACTGACATAGGAAGGATGGAAAGCATAGTCAACTTGGAGCTGATCATGATCAAACTCCTAGCAGTGAGCAGAGTTAGCCTGCAATACTGCATTTTAATCACTATGCCACCACAGCTCATAGCAGGGAAATATTTTTATATAAGTAGATTTAATGCAAATTGATCAACAAGATATTATTTTCTAAATACTTACAGAGCCATTATCCTTGCATGTCACAGATCAATAGCTTCTCTTTGTTATGAAGTCACTGTCTGTATTTTGATGGGCACTTTCTTAACATTTAACATTTAATTTTTTCTGTTGTATATATTTAATAGCTTGTTTTTATATAAAATATTCATCTCTCTTATAAAGGATACAACTGCTTATGTATTATGACATCGTTTCCTAACTCACAAAGATAAAGCTAATTGTTTATATACTTTCTACTTATACCATAACAATTACAAATAAAGAGTTCAATCTATTAATCATATATTTTTCTGAAACTGTGGTAATAAAACAGTATGGATTAAATCTGGAAATCTCCATTCAGAGTTAACTTTATAAATTATCTCAACATTCTATTCAACTCAGGAAAACAACAGTACTGGAGAAAAATAGTGTTGCAGTTCATCGAGCTTCCCAGTGCTGAATATTAATACCTAATACTAATTTCAGTTACAAGATTGGAGAAGCATATTATGTTAGCAATATGTAGCCTGTTTTCCATATTTTATTAGGGCACATCCTAATGCAGTCATCCTGAAACTACTCAGTGTTTGGATATGACATTGTTTGGAAGCCTTATAGGTACCACCTTGAATTTTACTATTAAAAAGAGAAAGAAAAGAAATGGTCTCAATGAATAAATAAATCAAAATTGTGATATCCTATGTCACATTATCAGATCATCAAGCCATTATTGTTTGCTGTACTTCAAAGGCTATTCAAGTTCTGGAATATTTAGAAATAAACCCATACTTCAGGTGCAGAAGGCTTAAGGTTGGTTCCTAACATCTGCTTTAAACTTTGAAAGTCTTAAATGCATTCTTCATAGAGTCTAGATCCCTGATGATGTTAATTTAGGTAATGAAACATCTATAAGAAAACAACCAAGCTTAGAGATCACCAAGGACCCCTCACTGGATCAGGTACATACAAAGTTATACCCTCCTGACTCCCATTCACAGAAAGTCTTGTTAAAATTTTTATTTCCATACCAATTTTGAAATATCACATTTTCTACCCCACTGCATTAGCACACAGCAAATTGTGTGCAGTGGAATGCTCTCTTCAGGGGCAATTTCTCTTTCCCAGCTCCATAAGAAAACATCAACCTGCCATCTTCAGGCTCTCTTTGATGTTTTGATCAGTCAAATTTGGGAGTTTATGTAAGTCATGTTGTCATTTATTTAATAGTAGCAAAAAGAAATATCTGTTTAAGAAATCACAAGCACTGAGCCTGAACTAAAACAGAACCAGAGATGCTTTCTCTCCCCCCCCACATTATTTTTTTTCCTGGTAATTTTCTACTGCCAACAATCCTGAGCTTGAGTTGTTTTTCTTGATCTCTAAGTGCCTTGATTCACAGAAGCTTATTGACAACTGCATGTGTTATAAGCAGTCAATATTCAGGGGAAAAATGCAAAAGCAAGCTCTATAAATAATTTGACAGTGATGTTTTCAATGTTTACTAGATTGCTTACATTAGTTTGAGTAATAGAAGCACCATTTATCACTGACTTTCCAGGTTGTTGGTTTTTTTTTTATTTCTATGCTTCACTGCCCAATTTTATGGGTCCTATTAATGCATAGAAATAAAATAGAACAATAGTATAAGTGTTACAAACAAACCATCTGTGTTGTCAATTACTGGGGAACATGCATGCATTTTTCTCTACTTTCAGAATTCAATCCTATCTTCAAATACTAACTATTGCCAAACAGACAAAAACAAAAAAACAAAACCCAAAATGCTACTGAGGTTTAAGTAAAGTCAAAGAACAAGACTTGTTTAAAATTCAAGGCAAGATGATGGAACTGTTTCTGGTTATGTTACTTCAGGAGAGAAGAACAAGGTGTATGACTTTCTTCACTATGATCAATGCTCTTCCCAAGGAATAAAACTACTAATTATAAATTGCTGTAAGAAATAAATGTACAATTGCTATAGGCTTCACAAGTAACCAGACTCCATTTACTTATTCCTGAAATCAGTGCAGATATTTGGAATATTAGGCAAGACAAGAGTGTCATTTTAGCCATTTATATGGGACTAGACAGCCCATGACCCATTGGAAAGAGTGCAGAGAAGAGCCACAAAGTTGATTAGGGGTTTGGAGGCTAAAACATATGAAAAATGGTTGCAGGAATTGGGTATGTCTAGTCTAGTGAAAAGAAGAACTAGGGATCACATGATAGCGATGTTCCAGTATCTCAGGGGTTGCCACAAAGAAGAGGGAGTCAAGCTATTCTCCAAAGCACCTGAAGGCAGGACAAAAAGCAATGGATGGAAACTAATCAAAGAGAGAAGCAACCTAGAACTAAGGAGAAATTTCCTGACAGTGAGAACAATCAACCGGTGGAATGGCTTATCTTCAAAAGTTGTGGGTGCTCCATCACTGAAGCTTTTAAGAAAAAACTGGACAGCTGTTTGTCTGAAATGCTATGGGGTCTCCTGCTTGAGCAGGGGTTAGACTAGAAAAACTCCAAGATCTCTTCTGTTGTGATAAATGTCCATTTCTCCTTTAAGAAATCCTTTCTCCTTCTCTGCCTGGATGGGCTTCTCTCTCCCTCCCTTACAGGCTGTCAGCTGACAGCTGTACTAAGGGAGTGGAGGAGAAAGCAGGGAAAAGTTTCGTTTCTTGAAAAAGACATCATGCTTTCAAAGTGTATGTTTTAACTATCTGTGTAATGTAATTGGCTGTAAATCAGTAGGGTGACAATTTGTGGGAAGAGACCTTTGATGTGGAATAAAAGGGAATGGCTGGCTTCGGCCGGGGGCTTCCATCCCGACAGAAACTCAGGTCTCTGTCATTAATCATGGTTGCCGGGACTCCACGGACACACTTTCGCGACAAGTGGTGATCCCGACGTGATAACCCTGAGAGGTTATACGTCCCTGGACCCTCATACTTACCGCCTGGATGTGGCCAAGCGCACTTCATCAGTTCATCGCTGGACGAGGACTGATCCTTCATAAGTATGGGTGGAGATCTCTCAAAGGTGCAAGAAATGCATTTGACTAAGCTCACAGAGATAACCAGGAAGAATTATGTTTATTTCACAGCTAAGAAGCTGACAGAAGGAGATTTAAGATCTCTCCTTGAATTTATTTGGAAACACATTCCTTTCTACCCAGAGGCAGGCTGCCTTAAAGTTGAAACCCGGAGGAGAGTGGGGGAGTTGTTACATGCAAATTCTAGGGCCCCCCTTCTATTTTAACATCTTGCAGAGTAGTGTTAAAAGCTTTGGAGACACAGGAGCAGCTCCTACTAAAAATATTACTGAATCCATTGAATTATAATGAAGTTCAACTTCTTCCCCCTGCCAGTGAAACTCCAGTAACAATTAAAAATCACAGCAAGGTTTTCCCTAGCAATGTTGAGTTGTGTGATCCTCCAGCTCTGACCAAAACAAGTAATTTTATTCAGGAAACATTACAGAATGATTATGAAATAGGTGAATTGAATGTTGAGGAAATGACAAGTTTATACCCTGTAACTGTGGGCATGGATGCAGAAATTGATAATGGATTTGCTCACAAAATGATTCCAGCAGATTGGAAGGCATTAATGCAAATGATTTTAACACCTGCGCAGTATGCAGTTTGGGATTCCCAGTATCGTATTCAAGCTATTCAGAGAGGCACTGCTCAATTAGTGCCAGATCAAATTTATGGCTCTGGACAGTTCACTGCTGTTGAACAACAGCGAGTTGCTATTCCAGTGTTGTAATGCATCCCACTTGAGCTGACCGTAAGCATTTATTTAGCCATCATATTTTTGTGTATTCAAACAAAGAGGCTTCTAACCGCAGGAACCTTTTGGCTGGGATAACTGCCGTGATTTACAAAGCCTTCAGGCAAGGCAAATTGTTCAGATCAAAAGAGTTTCCTCTATTGCGGAATACACATAAGCAAACAAACTCTTTCTCAGGCTATGTTTAAGATAACTAAAGTTAGATAAGCAGCAGATCGGAAACGGTCTGAAAACAGACACTAAGATCACTGGCAAGGATTTATAGACCTTTGACAGTTAAAAACGAAGGTGTTATTTTATAGTTAGATATAGGAAACATATTATCTTGTAATTGTCTTGTAATCTCCTGACCTCCTGACTAAGCAGGAAATATAATCATTGATGAAACAAATATTTTATGCTATTGTAAAACTGCCGGACTCAAACCTTTTTGTATGTGATTTATTCACGTTGTTTGATGTTAACCAAATAAAGAGAAGAGGCTGATTTCATTCGAATGTCAGTCACCTCAGAGAGAAACCTTGTGTCTTGTCTCTACATTTGGCCACCGTGTCTGATCTCCATTGAAGCTGCCTACGGAGGGTAAAGCTACAAATGGTGACCCCGACGTGATGCGGAATCACGTCCTTCTGGCATCCTACTACCTACTTCGCCTGGAATAGGCTCCTTGGGCACACGTCTTTACGTAAGTATGGGACAGAGGCTTTCAAAAGATCGGGCTCAGCGCCTGACAGAATTGAATAGCTTAGTCAGGAGAGCAAATTATATTCAGAAACTTAATAATCAGGCTGTTTTCCCTGTCACTCAGAAAGAATTGTATCTTTTATTGGCTTTTTTGGAAAAATTTCACCCTACGTACCCAGAAAAGGGGCAATTAGACCTCGCCACGTGGAGACGCATAGGCATTTGGCTCCACACGCCGCCCAAAGCTCCGCCAAATGTTCTAGCCCCATGGAAGGCTGTATTGTCCATGTTGACTTTACACTGTGCAAAACAAGCTGATTTCATAGATCCTCAGACATTAACAAGCTCTGAGACATCAAAAAAATATTACAATCAGACTCTAAATTCGCCCTATCAGAAGAACCACCCCCAAGATACGAACCATTGAGCGCCAAGGCTGGGGATTGCACTCAATTGATTGATTCTGATCTGTATTCCATGGCATCTGCACCTGCTTCTTCTTCTTCTTCTTCTATATGTCTTGAACCTGCCCCTCTCTCTTCCTTGCAAAGGGGAATTGCTAAAGCCAAGGCTGAGGGGGCCATAGAGCTAGATGATTTAGCAGACATTGCCGCTTTTCCAGTAGTCATGGTGCCCGATCCTGCTAATCCTGGCCGGCAAAGACCCAGATATGAACCCTTGGATTATAAAATCATCAAGAACTTGAAGGAGGCAGTGCACCAACATGGGATCTCCGGACCTTATGTCCAAGGCTTATTGCGCGCATTTGCGCTCAGCCAGCATGTTCTCCCAATAGATTGGAAGAATATTGCCCAAATGATACTTAATAACACGCAGTATCTACAATTTGAAGCTGCCTGGAAAAGGCAAGCTGATCGAATGGCTCCACAAAACTTGCTCCCTGCTGACATTGGCATACGCCACATAATGGGCACTGGTACTCAGTCCACGATCACTAATCAGCTGCAATTTCCTCCTGCCCTGTTTGCATTAATTAACGAAGCAGTATTATATGCTTTCTTGGTCTTGGAGGACTCCACCGAGGTTACTTCCTCTTTTGCAAAAATATTACAAGGACCCCAGGAGCCATATGCTGATTTTGTCAATAAACTGATCACAGCTGTAAAAAGGCAGATTGAAAATGCTGCAGCACAGGATGAATTGATTAAAAAATTGGCTTATGAAAATTCTAATGCAGATTGCAAAAGTATATTGAAAGGGGTCATTGTAAATCAGAGAGCTACCATCTCAGATTATCTTGATGCCTGTAGGTATACTGGAACCACCACCTTTCAAATGTCTGCATTGGCCCTTGCCTTGCAGGGACATTCTGGGCAAAGTTCTCAGAATCGGTCATCTCAAACCTGCTTTAATTGTGGGAAGCCCATACACTTTAAAGCTGAATGCTGGTCTCCTGGGGGGGGGAGCTGCCTCAGGGAAGGACGGACGTTCCTCTAAACCACGAACTGTTTGTCCAAAGTGCAAAAGGGGCTTTCACTGGGCAAAAGATTGTCGGTCCGTAACCAACAACAATCAGGGAAACTAGGAGCGGGGCGACCGACTAGCCCCTTCTCAAAGGTCGGAGATTTAAATCCTCCCCCTGATCAGTATTCCCAAACTTTTGAAATGGCTGCAAAGGAAACATTGTTGCTAAATTTGCCTGCTCACAATTATTTTTTGCCTTTAGAACCAAAATTAAAGCTCCAATTGCCCCCCACCCTGCCCGTGTTGGTATTTCCGACACATGAAATGACATGTCAAGGCATCATGGCCGCTCCTGTGATGATAGATTCTCAGTGTCTGTCTTCTTTGTCACTCTGTGTCTCTGCTAATCAGCCTGTGACCATTCAGCAGGGCTCAGTCGTGGCTACTATGATATTGTTAATGGACTTCATCCCACCGGAGTTATGCGCGGTGGAACACCCTTTAGCCCGGCCACGTCCAGTGGCCACGTTCCTTTTGAACGGCCGCCAATTTTCTGGCATTTTAGACACTGGGGCGGATGTCTCAGTCATAAGATCTCAAGAATGGCCTGCTCAGTGGGCCACAGAAGAGGCCCCTTCTGTGAGAGGTGTGGGGGGACTACAGGTGGCACGTAAAAGTCTTGCTTGGGTAGCTGTGACATCGCCTGATTCAGCTCACACTGCCTATATTCAGCCTGTGGTCATTCCCCTTCACATTAATTTATGGGGCCGAGACCTAATGAGTCAACTACAAGCTAAATTAATCTTTTCCTAATGGCTGTGCCTCTGAAGTTAACTCTCAAGACACCCACGCCTGTGTGGGTGAATCAATGGCCCCTATCCCAGGAAAAGCAAACTGCGCTTTTAAAATTAATTTAAGAGCAGCTTGCTCTTGGACATTTGGAACAATCCTTTAGCCCTTATAACACTCCTGTCTTTGTCATTAAAAAAAAGAGTGGAAAGTTTCATTTCTTGCACGACCTCCGTGCCGTGAATTCTATAATTCAGCCTATGGGACCTTTGCAATGCGGTCTTCCGAATCCTAACTTAATTCCTGCTGATTCTCAGCTTTTGGTGGTGGATCTCTCAGATGCCTTTTTCTCTATTCCTTTGCATAAGGAAGATAGACAATTATTTGCTTTCACAGTCCCAGAGCAGAATTCTCACAGACCCACGGCTAGATATCAGTGGAAAGTTTTGCCACAGGGTATGTTAAATAGTCCAACCATTTGTCAATTTGTCGTGGATCAGGTTCTGAATAAATTCAGATTGTAAAATCCACACCTAATGATTTATCATTACATGGATGATATCCTTGTTGCTGGACCAGGCCCCCCTGGGGTGCTGCTCCCCTATCTGCCACAGCTTCAAACTATTTTGAAGCAAGGGGGCTTTCATGTTTCCCCTGAAAAAATTCAGACAAAATCACCGTTTTCCTATTTGGGGCATAAAGTTTTAGCATCCCGATCTGTGCCCCAGCCCCCAAAATTGGCTTTTACAGAACCTCTCACATTATTGGAGCTGCAAAAATACTTGGGAGCCATAAATTGGATCCGTCCTTATTTAGGTCTCACCACCTTACAGCTTTCCCCTTTATTTTCCACCCTTACTAGGGGGGTGAAACCTTCTGACCAAGTTCTCTTGCCTGGCGAGGCAAGGGAAGTTTTGCAAAACGTTTCCTTCGCTCTAGCTAAGGTTTGGGTGGATCGCATTGTTCCCAACATTTCTTTATCTCTCATTCTGCTTAATACAAAGGGCCTTCCTACTGGCATACTGGCACAAGTTCAAAATAAAAAATCCTTAAAAATTGTTGAATGGATACATTTGCCACACACACCCCGTAATTCAATCAACCCCAGTCATTTGATGTTTGCTACTCTAATTCGGAGAGGCCGCCTTAGAGCAAAAGCCTTGACTGGGGCAGACCTTGATTCATTATTTGTTCCCTGTCCACTAGCTCAATGGGAGGATTTGGTGTTTAACTCGGACTCCTTGCAATTTGCCTTGGCCAATTGGCCGGGGATTGTGTCCTGCCATCCTCCAACGGATCCCCGGATTGCTTTGCTTAAGGTGGTCCCGGTCTCTTTCAAATCGGTGATAAGGTCTGCGCCCATTTCAGATGCTGTGACTGTCTTTGCAGATGGTAGTAAAACACATGGGGCTTGTGTGTACCAGAAGGAAGGGACCTGGATGTCTTTAATCACCCCCCCCTCAACCTTCTGCTCAGCGCTCAGAACTATATGCTTCTCTTTTAGCTTTTAACCATTTTTCTGAGATTCCTTTCAACCTGATTGTAGATAGTCTTTATGTGTGTCAAGTTATTAACTCTATTTCTGATGCTTACCTGTCTCCCTCAACTGATTGTAATTTGCTTGCGCTGTTTGCCTCTTTGCAAAATTTAATCCAAAAGCGCACCCTTCCCTTCTTCGTGGCTCACATACGGAGCCACCAGCCATTTCCTGGCATGTTACAAGAAGGGAACAATGTTGCAGATTCAGTTGCTTCTAATGCTTCTTCTCTGTTGCCTGTAAAATCTTCTTCACTGTTGCCTGTCAGTTCTGTCCCCCCCACTCCATGGGAAAGCCATGCTTATTTTCATCAGGGAATCCGTGCTCTGGTGCGGCAATTCTCTCTCTCCTACAGAGAGGCAGCTGCCATTGTGCAACAATGCCCGACATGTAGCTTGCAGGGCTGTGCTGTGCCATTGGGAGTAAATCCTCGTGGTCTTGAACCCACTCAATTATGGCAAATGGATGTGACACAATGTTCTGCATTTGCCCCGTGGAAATATCTTCACGTTTCCATAGACACCTATTCAGGCTTTATTATGGCATCCCCCCAAAGGGGGGAGATGGTGAAGCATGTCATCAACCTTTGTTTAAAAACCTTCTCAGTGTTGGGTAAGCCTCACACTGTAAAAACTGACAATGGCCCTGCCTATGCCAGTCGTGCGTTTGCACAATTCTGTCAAAAATGGGGAATAGAGCACAAGACAGGACTTCCCTATAACAGTCAGGGACAAGCTATAATTGAACGTGCAAACCAGACCTTGAAAAACATGATTGCAAAATTGGATTTCCCTCCTCCCCCTCGAAATTTGCCAGTCTTACAGAATTTGCTCAACCTGGCTCTCTACACTTTAAATTTCCTGAATGAGTCAGGCAAGCCTAGCCTCTCTGCTGCCCAGCGCCACTTCTCTTCATCAAAAACGGAGCAACGCCCGCTTGTCTATTACCGGCAGTTGCCTGACCCCACCTGGAAAGGACCAGCCCCACTCATAACTTGGGGTCGGGGCTATGCAGCCATTCAACTACCAGACTCTGCTCTATGGGTTCCTGGCCGCTGCATTCGTCCATGTCATCTTCCACCGCCCGTGCCTGCTCCGGAGGAGGAGGATGCCTCGCTCAGCTTGTTTTTTGGATGAATTGACTTCTCGCTTCTTCCTTTTGCTTCAGGAAAACATCATGTTTTGGTCCGTTTATTTGCTTCTATGTGTCGCAGGAGGTGCTGCCAGTGAAACCTTTTGGATCTACCCTACTCATCTCTTTGAACTGCCTGGAACATTTGCTCAAATACATTGCTATTCTGACATCCGTGCAGAACCTTGCCCCCTGACTTTTTTCTTTGAACCCTATCAGTGGCTGTTGGAACCAAAACCTTCTCCTGACCGGCTTCAAGTGACCACAATGACTGAGCCTCGATGGTGGTTTCCCTACCATTCTCAAACAGCCGGCTACTGTCATCTAACCCTGCATTTGAAAATCTCTCTCACAACTATAGGTCGATATGCCTGCAGAGGATTCCTCAATGGCAGTTGGAGGGAAGTAAGCAGTCTGATTGCTAGCCGTAACAGTTTTGCCTTCCCCCCAATTCCTTCCTGGCTTTTGACTGCCTCCACCATCAGAAAACGCAATTCCTTCCAAAGACGCAGTTCCTCCCGTCTAGATCACCCGGCAACCCAGACTCTGCATCACAATGATGTTTTCCCCCTTCGCTCCAAACGCAGCTTCTCTGATCTTCCCTTTTGCATCTGGTCCACCAAGGTATCTGATGGTCAGCCTTTTCAGTTACGCACCATGATCAATAGTGACTGCAACCTGATTTTGGGGGTCTTTCCTCCTATTTCTTCACATCAAAAGAAGTGGATTTGCTCCAACAGATCTTTGGATTTTGTTCAACATGCACTGGATTTATGTGGGGATAAAGTCCCTCTCCGTACTTGTTCTTGGGCTGCTTACATTTTGTGGACAGGAAATTGTGGGACTTATAGTTTTTTCAATAGTCCTTTGACATTTCAATGTAATGATTCTTATGTTTCTTCTTTACCAAGGTATTGGGAAGGTCTCTGTACAGTTTATATGCAATCTCCTGATAAAATTTCAAAAATAGGGAACCAAGGCATTGTTCCCACCCCCCCTTCCATGATGATGACCACCCCCTTTCAAGTTTTGACTAGCAAAAAACCCATCATCACCCCAGTGCTGCCTATCGTGCCCCCTCCTCGCAAGCCACGAGCTGCTAGGAAACCATCTGATGATTGTAGTCAATGTGTGGTTAAGGTTCGTGAAGGCAATCAGGTAAAAGAGACCCTGGTTTACTTTTCCCATCACAAATGTCCTGATGAGATGGTCCCATGCAAAAAGGGGAATGTCACATATAGTTATTGTAAGATCACAAAAACATGTTATGATCCCAAACACGATCCGGAACAGATGTGGCTTCACCTAAAGTCTCAAGGTAAAACACTGCATCAACAAAGAATATGGTCTCTGAATACACCTGTCTCCATTATAATTGATGTGTGTGAAATAGTAGATTGTGGCCATTTAATAGAGCAAAGGGAATATGCTGTCAATGACAAGTATATTTGTCCTATTAAGGGGTCATCGGGGTGTGGGTATGGTAATTTATGCCCCTATTGGAGTTGTGTTCATTGGGCAACCAGTCTGTGGGAAAGCACAGTACCTTATGTGTGGGATGCAGCATTAAGTAAGGTAGTAGCTACTGCAAACTGTAAATTGAGACATTGTAACAAAATTAATTTTACCATCAATGGGTTCAACACCATGACTGGTCGATATGGCAATCAATTTGGAATTGGGATAGATGGATGGTGCACAGATCCAACTGGAATATTCACAATAGAATTGCAAAAATTTATGGAAACTGAAGACCAAATCACCCATAATTTTTATACTGAATTCTGGAAAGAAATGAAAAAACCTATTGAAATCCCGGATGTTGCTAGGAATCTGTTCATAGAACTAGCTGGCACTGTAGCCCAGGCTTTAAATGTTACAAACTGCTATGTGTGCGGGGACACAAATGTAGGAGACAAGTGGCCGTGGGAGGCTGCAGAATGGGATATTTCCAAAAAATATAACGCTACTGGGCAACCCCCTCACTTAAACAATAGTGTGTGGGAGTTACGGCAGGCGTTGGTTTGCCGCTGGTGTGTCCATAGATTTGAACACAGCACTCCGTTGATTGGTGACAGCCTATGCGAAGCAATGATAAAAATAAACATCTCTGATTCCTCAGTCTCCTTTTGGCCAAATGCCTCAGTTAACAACGTTCCATTCATGTGGCCATTACCTAATGAAACAGCCATGTACAATTGGCCCACAGAATCTGGAGAAATGCTCAATGCGTCCTATAAAGGCACATGGAAAGCTCCTCCAGGATTATATTGGATCTGTGGAAAACGAGCCTATTCCCACTTACCTGAAAAATGGACTGGCTCTTGTACTATAGGGGAGATACGCCCAGCTTTCTTCCTAATACCACTGGGGGAAGGTGAACGGCTAAACTACCCAGTATATGATATTCATCAAAGAAGGAAACGTTCCCTGAATGTGGAAGTTCCCATATACGAGGACCAGGAATGGAAGGGCAAAATATGGGACGCTGGGGAAATCATAAAGGTATATGGTCCAGCCACTTGGGCTCAAGATGGCACCTATGGGTACAGAACACCCATCTATATGATTAATCGCATAATTCGCTTGCAGGCTGTGTTGGAACTAATCACTCGTGAGAATGCTGTAGCTTTAAATCTCATAGCAAAACAACATAGTCAATTAAGAAACAGCGTATTTCAAAACCGCCTAGCCCTTGACTATCTGCTAGCTGCAGAAGGAGGGGTCTGTGGAAAATTTAATCTGTCAAACTGTTGCCTGCAAATTGATGACAATGGGAGGGTCATAGAAGAGATAACTCAAAAAATTGTTCGCTTGGCCTATGTCCCACCTCAACAATGGACGGGGATATTGGATCAAGGAGGTTTTTTGGGTGGCATTTTCAATAACTGGAGGCAAGCCCTGTTTATGATAGGAATTGGGTTCTTGGGCTTAATGTTTTTGCCTTGTTTGATTCCCCTGTTACGTTCTGTGATTAGCAGTGTGGTTGAGAGTGCTGTTCAAAAACAAGCACTACACATTTGGGACTTAGGGGAGAATTGGGGAGACTCCTACATCATCCCTGAGAAGGAAACTTTATTGTATTCCGAAGATGAACAAAGCTTCTAAGAAAAAAAAAATAGCAATTGTTGTAATGCATCCCACTTGAGCTGACCGTAAGCATTTATTTAGCCATCGTATTTTTGTGTATTCAAACAAAGAGGCTTCTAACCGCAGGAACCTTTTGGCTGGGATAACTGCCGTGATTTACAAAGCCTTCAGGCAAGGCAAATTGTTCAGATCAAAAGAGTTTCCTCTATTGTGGAATACACATAAGCAAACAAACTCTTTCTCAGGCTATGTTTAAGTTAACTAAAGTTAGATAAGCAGCAGATCGGAAACGGTCTGAAAACAGGCACTAAGATCACTGGCAAGGATTTATAGACCTTTGACAGTTAAAAACGAAGGTGTTATTTTATAGTTAGATATAGGAAACATATTATCTTGTAATTGTCTTGTAATCTCCTGACCTCCTGACTAAGCAGGAAATATAATCATTGATGAAACAAATATTTTATGCTATTGTAAAACTGCCGGACTCAAACCTTTTTTGTATGTGATTTATTCACGTTGTTTGATGTTAACCAAATAAAGAGAAGAGGCTGATTTCATTCGAATGTCAGTCACCTCAGAGAGAAACCTTGTGTCTTGTCTCTACATTTGGCCACCGTGTCTGATCCCCATTGAAGCTGCCTACGGAGGGTAAAGCTACATTCCAGATGCAGCTATACATGGTGTAATTTTACAGGCTGTTTTTGCTGCTTTAAAGGTAGTAGATGAAAGTGGAAAATTTGGCAAAAGTTTTACTCAAATTAAACAGGGAACTACTGAGCCCTATGATGAATTTATAAATAGACTAAAAGATAGTATTGATAAAGAAATTGCTAATGAATTAGCTACAAAAGAGGTTTTGATGAAATTGGCTGTTGAAAATGCTAATACAGACTGCAAAAGGGTTCTGCAACCCTTAATTGGCACTGGTCAAAAGACACTTGCACCTACATTGGTTCAACTACAACAATATTTAGGAAATATTAATTGGTTAAGGCCATATATAGGTCTTTCTACCTCGACCCTTTCTTCTTTGTTCATGGCATTAAAAGGCCTCAAAAATCCCACAGACGTTGTGACATTGACCTCCGACCAGCTATTGGTCGTTGAGAAAGTCCAAACAGCCCTCAACACCCAGTGGACTGATCGGTGTGTTGACAATCACCCTGTGCATTTGAATGGGATTTTTGATTGACCACCCACAGTGGCAATTACTCAATCTAATATGCCTTCAAGAAATTGTTTTCACTCCAGCTATGACTTTGGCTTAAATTACACATCGTGGCTACACGATGGCGCCAGATTTTTGGAATTGAATTTGCAATTATTTTTATCCCATTTTCCTTAAAATTGTGGGAAACTTTGATTCAAAATAATTTGGTTTTGCAATTATTGATTGGTGATTGGCCTGGTCAGGTTTTTTTGTCATTTTTCAGCAGATCCATGATTTTTGGCCATAAAAAAATTACTTTTTGCTTATATCTCTCCTAGTTTGGATGAGACTTTGTTGACACTATTTTTGACATTGCAAAAATTTATTGAGACAAGATATTGTCCTTATTTTATTGCACATATCCGAAGTCATCAAAATTTTCCAGGAATTCTCAGTGAAGGGAATTCCCAGGCGGATATGGCAACACGCAAGTTATGACTATGCAACAACTTACTCCCTGGGATAGTCATCGCTATTTTCATCAAAACGCCAAGGCTTTGGCTAAACAATTTGGCATAACCCCCGGGGAGGCAACAGCTATCATTCAACAGTGCCCCAGTTGTTCACAACAAGGACTGTCTATTCCAATGGGTGTGAATCCCCGTGGACTTGAGGCATGTCAAATTTGGCAAATGGACGTTACCCAATATGCATCTTTTAGTCCGTGGAAATATATACATGTGACTATTGATACATATTCTGGGTTCATCCTTGCTACTCCACAGCGTGCAGAGGCAACTAAACATGTCATCAATCATTGTATTCGAACTTTTAGCACTCTGGGTACTCCTAAAGAATTAAAAACTGATAATGGATCCGCATATTGTAGTCATGGCTTTGCTCAGTTCTGCAATCGGTGGGACATTATTCATAAATTCGGCATTCCTTACAATTCACAGGGGCAAAAAGTAGTGGAACGGGCCAACTCCACTCTTAAGCACATGCTTGACAAATTAAAAACAAAAAAATGGGGAAAATACCCCCAGACTACCTGGAGTGCAAAATCATCTTAATTTGGCTTTATATACTCTCAATTTTCTAAACCACCTGGCACAACACCTAATACAGCTGCAAGCAGGCATTTTTCTCCCCTTCCAGATGCAGCAACCACGGTTCGACCGCTAGTTTGGTATCGTAAACTACCAGACCCCCAATGGAAAGGACCAGCTGAACTTATTACCTGGGGTCATGGATATGCTGCGGTGCAACATGAAGGCAATACGATATGGGTTCCTGGCTGCAATATTCGCCCTTACAGTGTACAGCCAAAAGATTGCAAAACTCTGGTGAGCCCAAAGTGGATGGACAATAATTTTGGAAGGACAATAAAAAGTTAGTGCCTTAACAAACCATACTGACTGCTGGATGTGTATGATGTCACCATCGGATGCCAGTCAAGGACTTTTTTTAGTTGGACTTCCTTTGAACAACACTGGAGCTAGCGAAAGTTTTGTACATATTAATGTGGCAGGACATTATACACTGCCACTTAGGTTTTATTATGTAGATTTTGTATTAGTGTGTTTTAATTTTTCTAAGGAAATTATTCTTTTAAGTATATATCTCTCCTGTAATATCACCTTTAATATGCCTGATCATTGTGATCAAAGTAATAACAAAGTGTATGCAAAATGTGATGATGGAGAGTACAATGCAAGTGTATTGGGTTTGTAGCTATTTTAATGGCGCACGGAATTGGACTGCAGCCAATGACAGTGACAGCCGTTGAAATGCTTAATGAAGAACAAGGACAAATCCCTCCACCAATATCCGGAGATCATAAGCATTGGGGATATTTGGAATGCATTCTGGTTTTGGTTACAAAAAATTTTCAATGGTTAAGAAATTTGATAAGTATTATTTTGTATTGTTATATTATTCCATTGTGGATGCTTTTATATACAATGTTTGCCTGATATTTTTGCTATGATGAAATCTTTTATACCAAAGAAAAAATTGTCTCAACAAGTGAACATTAGTCAACAAGGATTCGAGCGGATGCCAATGGATAAACAGCCACCTCAGTTGGATGAAATCAAATACATGGACTGAAAGCCTTTGCTTCTAAACAAGAACAAAAAAGGATGAGATGTTGTGATAAATGTCCATTTCTCCTTTAAGAAATCCTTTCTCCTTCTCTGCCTGGATGGGCTTCTCTCTCCCTCCCTTACAGGCTGTCAGCTGACAGCTGTACTAAGGGGGTGGAGGAGAAAGCAGGGAAAAGTTTCGTTTTTTGAAAAAGACGTCATGCTTTCAAAGTGTATGTTTTAACTATCTGTGTAATGTAATTGGCTGTAAATCAGTAGGGTGACAATTTGTGGGAAGAGACCTTTGATGTGGAATAAAAGGGAATGGCTGGCTTCGGCCGGGGGCTTCCATCCCGACAGAAACTCAGGTCTCTGTCATTAATCATGGTTGCCGGGACTCCACGGACACACTTTCGCGACACTCTTCTAATTCTGATGCTGTTCTATGTTCTATGAGTCATTTCAGAGACATTTCCCAAATAGAGAAACTAAATGACCATGAGTGGACAAAAAAGCAGAAGGAATGGGAGCAACTTTCAATTTCCTGCTGACTTCCCAATTCACTTTTCTTATAAGAAGTTGGCAGGGACTTTTGAAATGAAGATCATGTAACCATGGCTAGCTACAGCAGCACAACAGTATGGTAGCACTGAAATGGCCACAACTTGTAATCCCACAGGAGTCATGGGTTCTAGATTCTGGACACATTTTGTACATTAAACTATTTGAGATAGATTGATTCAAAAATTGTTTTCCTAGGAGTCCACATTTTGGATAGAGAAGACTATTGGTTTGAAAGAGTGGTAAAAGAATCCATCTGTGTTAGAACTGAACACCCCTCCTTCAACAGGGTGTTATAAGACACTAGCTATCTCCAGTTTACAACAAAGCCCTTGCAGTAGTTCCAAGAAGATTCCACAATGAATTGCACTCTGATTCTGTAACTCTGTAATCCTGAGGACTCACCCCAAGCGGCCTCAACAGCTCTCAGAGAGAGTGTTAATGACCAGATGACTGCAAAGAAATACAGTTCTTCCACCACCACCCCACCATCCTGTCCAGTTGCCTTTGGAAGAAAAAGGCACCTTTGAGAACTATGACCTGGATGACTGAGAATCTATGATGCACCGTTTCACCCAATTAAAGGTTAAAAATAATGAAACAGACACAAGTGTTTTAGTAATATATAGATGAGAATGCTCGATTGTATATGCATTCTCAATAAGTTATTTTTTTTAAAAAATGCATCAAAAGAAGAGAATATACCAGTATGTAGCTCAGTGGAGGCCTTAGTGCTCTCTGAGTTTGGTTGTTTGCATTTCATAACTTCAAATTTCATGAATTTTGAATTTCACAAATCTCATGAATGTTCAGGAATTTCAATTCACAGGCTAGGTACCATTATCAGTGCATGTGAAATGTTTGGAAGCACACAATCAAGTTTAGAGAACACCAAGGAGTCCACAAACATATTAGTCTCATTTCCTTTATTTCCTTTTTGTTTTTTTATCTCATTTATGAATGCAAAATACAACAACATGGACAGTTATGTGTGCAGCAAATCAGTGTACATTACACTTCTGCTTCATGGCCTACGTTGGTTACTAGTTGGCTTCTGGGTTCAACTCAAGGTGTAACGAACTAGAAAATCCTACGTGGCTTGGGGCCAGATTATTTGAAAAACCACCTCTTACCAGTCACATATACCTATCTCATCAAGTCAAGCAGGAAGGGCATATTTTTGATATATCTACAAAGGAATGTCATCTGATGGAATCCAGAAGGACAGTCTTTTCTGCTCCAGCACCCACTCATTGGAACATCATCTCTCTTGAAGTCAAATTGGCTTCAAACTTGCTGTCCTCTGGAAGGACCTGAAAACATGATTAGCCTGGAAGTCTGGTAACATAAGTATGGAGCCTACAAACTGGCTTCTAGTATTGCTAGGAAACTGAGTGCACTCTCCTGAAGATTATATGTTTTTAGAATGGTTTTTATTGGCTTTTTAATGTTTTTTCTTGTTATGATTTCAGTTGTTTTGTTGTATTGTTTTGTGTTTGAAACTTTGCATGCCACTCAGGGTCACTTATGTGAGATCAGTTGCTATATTTTTTACTTATTAAAATTTATATGTTGTCCATCTCCCCGATAGGGTGACTCTGAGCAGCAATATGAATTTACCAAACAAATACATATATAAAATTATTTGGATCCTTTATAAATTAAGTTTTAACCTGGAACATAGTACAGAGAAAGCATTGAAGGTACTTGTTGATGATTGTAGGAAGCTGAAATTAATACATTTCTGGGTCTCAATAGGTTTAGATGACATTGATCATGAAATGGAATGTTTTAGTGATATGTTAAACCCCACAATTTCACAAAAACAATGAATTATTTATTGATAAGATTGGTACTGGAAGCAAAAGAAAAAGAAGCCTAAGATCTTAGATCCTTTCTTTAGAGTTATGCAAATTATATTTTTATTATATATATATATATATATATATATATATATATATATATATATATATATATATATATATATATATATATATATATATATATATATATATATATATATATATATATATATTTGTTTTCTGAGGTTTTTGCGGGTGTTTGTATGTAGGTCTTTGGTTCTTCGGGTTTTCTCCCGCGTAGAATTTGAAGTGTCTTGGCAACGTTTCGATGAAATCTCATTCATCATCTTCAGGCTGGTGCTTTTGGCTTCTGCTTCTAGGAGCAATGTGTGGTCTAAGCTGTTTTTTCCTTTTAACTGCCAGTGGGGGTTTGAACTGATTGGCTGGGAGCTTGGCTATGTTCTGATTGGTTAGGGGCTTGGCTGTGCTCTGATTGGCTGGGGGGTTGGCTGTGTTCTGATTGGCTGGGGGAGTGTTCTGTTTGGGTGGGGGCTTTGTTGTGCTGGAGAGGCTCAAAGTGGCCAATGTTGCAGCTCTGGTCTGGCTCCTGGTCTGTGGTCTTGCCTCATCATTGGTGTGGGTTTGGGTTTGCTTTTTGCGTGGATGTGTGGAGGTGGCATCCTGTGTGTTTCTGGTGTCAATCTTTGAGTTAGGAATACGTTTGTCAATAAGGGCGGGTTTCCAAATGGCTGGTAGGCGGGAGGTATCATCTCGTTTGTTCATGCTGTGGGGGCGTTTTTCTATCTCGATGGCTTCTCTGATTATTCTGTTATTAAAATGTTCAGTTTTGGCAATTGTTCTGGTCTTTTTGAAATCAATTTCATGTCCTGTGGCTTTAAGGTGTTGGACCAGGGAAGAAGTTGGTTCCTCTCTTTTGACTGAGTTTTTGTGTTCTTCAATGCGTGCATTTATCCTTCTGTTGGTTTGTCCAATGTATGTAGTGGGGCAAGCAGTACATGGGATTTCATATACTCCTTGATTTTCTAACTCAATTTTGTCTTTAGGGTTTCTTAGGATGGTGGATATTTTTCTGTTTGTGCAGAATGCTGTTTTGACGTTATATTTCTGCAGGACTTTGCTGATCTTGTCTGTGGTGCCTTTTATGTATGGGAGGAGTACCTCAGAAAACAAATATCATACCTCTACGGGGAGGAAATCCACCATCTGACCAGGACCTATGAAAAACTTGAAGTCCAAAGAGCTTCCATTTTATGTGACCTTGCATTCCTACGCAACTGCCGAGATCAAAATTTAACCCCCACATGCTTCCAATTGAAATTCCACTCCAACTCTGCAGCCACCAAACGCATCCTGAAAAGAACAGAATTGGCCCTAATCAGAAATGAACTTCACACAAAAAGATTCCTCCTAGACCGAATCAACAAAGATCTCCTCACTCTTCACCTCAGACTCAGCAACAAGATCCACCCTGCACTTTGGGACAAATCCAAACAACTCGCAGTCTGGAGAGCCGAAACACAGACCACCCTCAAGACAGACACACTCACCAACAAACTCAGAAGACTACAAGAACACCAGAAACAAACCCCTCCTCCCTCACAGCCACACATGAAACAAACAGTGCATAACATCTCAGATAGGATCCTCACCAAAGCTGAAACCAATGTCCTTTCCAAAGGATTCAACTTTGCAGTCGCTCCCAAACATATCCCCACTGAAACCATTATATGCGGAGGTGAAACCAGCCTGACCAAAATCAACCCCGATGACGCTAATAGAATCAGACTTGAAATCACCAACATACTCTGCACCAGCAAGCCACCCAAAAGCAACTTACCCAAAGAGGAGCAGACAGCACTACTTAACCTGAAACAAGACGCCAGCATAATAATCCTACTAGCAGACAAGGGCAACGCCACGGTGGTCATGAACACATCTGACTACCAAACCAAATTAACCAACCTACTCCAAGACTCCACATACAAACCCCTAAACACAGATCCCACCACCTACCTGGAGAAAACCACCAGATCCAAAATAAAAGCCTCTCCCATCAGCGAAGAGATCCAACAAAGAATCATTCCAAGAGAGAAATCATCCAGATGCCCTAAGCTCTATGGTCTCCCCAAGATACACAAAGAAGGAACCCCACTAAGACCCATAGTCAGCTCCATAGGCTCACCTCTACAAAATCTAGCCAAATTTCTCGCCAAACAACTACAGCCCTATGCAGAATCCATCACCTCACAAGTAACCAACTCATTCCAGTTCATAGAGATCATAAAGAAACAAAACTTACAGCCCAGCGACCTACTCGTGAGCTTCGATGTCATATCCCTCTTCACCCAAGTGCCAATCAAAGAAGCCTTAACAGCTATCCAAAACAAATATAACCCCCCCAAACACATCCTAGATCTGACCAACCACTGTCTATCCAACACATACTTCATCTATAACGGACAAAAATACAAACAAATAGAAGGAGCACCCATGGGATCACCTCTCTCACCTGTCATTGCAAACCTCTACATGAACACTTCGAAACCCAAGCTCTAGAAAAATCTGATCACAAACCCAAACTCTGGCTCAGATACATAGATGACACCTTCGTAATCTGGCCACATGGGAAAGGAAAACTGGACAACTTCCTTACACACCTCAACAGCCTACACCCCAAAATACAGTTCACCATGGAAACAGAAGCTAATAACCAACTTCCCTTCCTGGATGTCTTAGTCTACAAGAAATCCAATGGCTCCCTAGGACACACCATCTACCAGAAGAAAACACACACAAACCGCTATCTGCACGCACGCTCACACCACCACCCAGCACAGATCAACTCCGTAGCCAAGACACTCATCTCCAGAACCAAATGCCTAGCTGACGAACAACACCTAAAAACCGAACTACACACTCTCACTAATGTACTAACATCCAACGGATTCCTAAGAAATAAGATTTCCAACTTAATCCAAAAAGAAACTCCCACTAAAATCCATGACAGAGAACAAGAAAACGGCAAAGCCCTCCTCCCATACATAAAAGGCACCACAGACAAGATCAGCAAAGTCCTGCAGAAATATAACGTCAAAACAGCATTCTGCACAAACAGAAAAATATCCACCATCCTAAGAAACCCTAAAGACAAAATTGAGTTAGAAAATCAAGGAGTATATGAAATCCCATGTACTGCTTGCCCCACTACATACATTGGACAAACCAACAGAAGGATAAATGCACGCATTGAAGAACACAAAAACTCAGTCAAAAGAGAGGAACCAACTTCTTCCCTGGTCCAACACCTTAAAGCCACAGGACATGAAATTGATTTCAAAAAGACCAGAACAATTGCCAAAACTGAACATTTTAATAACAGAATAATCAGAGAAGCCATCGAGATAGAAAAACGCCCCCACAGCATGAACAAACGAGATGATACCTCCCGCCTACCAGCCATTTGGAAACCCGCCCTTATTGACAAACGTATTCCTAACTCAAAGATTGACACCAGAAACACACAGGATGCCACCTCCACACATCCACGCAAAAAGCAAACCCAAACCCACACCAATGATGAGGCAAGACCACAGACCAGGAGCCAGACCAGAGCTGCAACATTGGCCACTTTGAGCCTCTCCAGCACAACAAAGCCCCCACCCAAACAGAACACTCCCCCAGCCAATCAGAACACAGCCAACCCCCCAGCCAATCAGAGCACAGCCAAGCCCCTAACCAATCAGAACATAGCCAAGCTCCCAGCCAATCAGTTCAAACCCCCACTGGCAGTTAAAAGGAAAAAACAGCTTAGACCACACATTGCTCCTAGAAGCAGAAGCCAAAAGCACCAGCCTGAAGATGATGAATGAGATTTCATCGAAACGTTGCCAAGACACTTCAAATTCTACGCGGGAGAAAACCCGAAGAACCAAAGACCTACATACAAACACCCGCGAAAACCTCAGAAAACAAATATATATATATATATATATATATATATATATATATATATATATATATATATATATATATATATATATATATATATATATATATATATATATATATATATTATTTGATAGGTTACTGTTAAATTACAGATAATAATCAATCATAATCAGTTTAGGACATAGCCATCAATGTGACTGATTAGATTAGCTTTAGTGATTGATTGATTCACGCTGACTGAGGAATTCTGGGAGCTGAAGTCCACATACCTTAAAGTTGCCAAGGTTGAGAAACAATGTTTGTCCTAAATATTTAGCCATTTCCTCAACAACAGGGTTGTTGGAAAGAGAGAGAAAAATTTGGATGTGAAGATGTCTTTTGCATGTACAGTACATTCTGACTGACAGCAGCCATGTCATGGAAATTTAGCAGCCAGATGATTTTTCAAAATGCAGAAGAGAGTTGCAAGAAAGAGTTTTGTGCAGACCGTTTTATGTACATAAAAATATAAAGAGAAAGAACTTGAGTAAAAAATTAGTTAGAAAAATTAAGACTGGCTTGTTTGATAAAGTTGCTTGGGCATCTAACAGAGGGCTAAGCTAGTGGGTAGCAACTGAAGCATGAACAGGAACCCTCACAAGCCCAAATCTTGTGCTTTTACTATTTCAGGAAAATGACCCAGAAATAAATCAATTTATCTGTCTCTCATAGACAATACTGTGAGAATACATTGGCTTCCAATTCTGAATCGCAGGACCAGCGTATGTTCAGGAAGATCTCTCTCTCCGCCATCCGGTTTTCCTTCTTCGGAAGATCCTGGAAAGGGTCGAAAGTCACCCTGGAGGGGCAACCACCATTGGGGAGGACCCTCGCTAGATTGCGGAGGGGCAGCAGCCCCTCCGTTTGATCCGAGGCAGCTCCTCAGGACCAAAGAAGAAAAGATCGGTCACTAACATGGCTGATCACTAAGTTGCACCAGCCAAAAGCCAAAATTACAGCTAAGCACAATGAAGCACCATGGAAGATTTGGGTGAGACCCTTCCTTACCTCTCTTTTACTCTAACTACCTCCCTGTGAAAGCTTCCTGAAACTTCTCCCCTGCTCTTAATACAGCGGTGTTTGCCTACTTTGGGAATTTAAGTTTTGAAAAGAAAAGAATAACTAATCTCAACAACTAAGTGACTGGATTTTTATTTTTTAGATATTTTGGGGTCCCAAAAAGTTCCTATTATAGAGACCTATCATTTTATCTACCTATTAACTTTGGAAAATATCTTTTTTTCCTTTTTTCTAACTGGATAAAAATTTAATGGGCGTCTGGAAAAAGAATTCTTAGCCTGTTGGGACATCTTGTGGTGAAGCCTGGTACAGCAACTGAATATTTCTGCCTGTGAGGCCTGTTGACTCCCTTGATTTGCCCTTGATATTATCTAAAAAAGATAAGAGTTGGAAACAGCTGGGTGATGGAAACTTCTAGAAGCTGTGGAGGTGGACACTGGCTGACTTTTACTAAGCATAGCCTCCACTAAAAGACTATCTCTAACCACTATAGAAATGGAGGAATGTTACCCACAACTATAAAATACTTGAAAAAATCCTTGAAGCTACTGAGCTAATGAACTCCAGAGTGAAAGCCAAAGATGTTACCCCCAAATTGAATTCCAGACTCCAACTGATCAACCTATAAGCAAAAAAACAACAGAAGAGGAACAAATTAATACTAAAGAAGATTCTACACAACTGGACACACAACTTATTGAGAACTTTGACAACCAAATACTGATTTCAACTAAAGTACCTGTAACTCCAAAAGCAACAGGAACTGAACAACAAACACAATACACTCAGAACCTAGACAACCTAGACAATCAATTAACAACTACAACACTGGACATGACTTTTTACGCTAGTCAGACAAAACTGGAAGAAGAAGAAGAAGACCAGACTGAACTAACGATAAACATTTTAAACCAAACATGGAAATTGGAATTATTAGGGCAACAATCTAATAACTACAAAGGAGCCAGTTCCTTTGAAAAATTGATAACCGGCCATTCTCCCTTGATTCAAACAATATGTATTCTAGACATAATAATTACTTGGTAATGAAATGAAGAAAATTGGGGTTATCTGAAGTTTATAATAATAATTTATTTTGTAGTTACAGACCAAAATACAAGTGCAACAAAAGAAAACACAAGAAAAATATAATCACAAACAATTAACACCAGAAGCCTTGGCTAAAGGGAATTACAACGTTCTCCTCTAATAGTTACAGCTATTAAAAGAAATTTTGAAACCTAGGAAGTAATATAGGAGGAGCCATCCCCTAGACAATATGACCAAATTACTAACATTAGAACCAGAGGGATCAATTCCAAGGAGAGACAATAATTTAATTCTGGCTGTGTTATACATAGGGCAGTATGATAAGTCATGCTCCACAGTTTCAACTTTAGCCCTATCACAGGGGCATAGTCACTCACTAAACAGGAGCCTCTTGAATTGTCCATTGAGTAGTGCTGAGGGCAAGACATTGAAACGGGCTAGGGAAAAGACTCTTCTATACTTGGGGATGGTTAAAGTATAGAAATATGAAGCCACCCTCAATCCATAATTATTAGAATGGCTAAAGATCAAAGAGGAGCAGGTTTTGTTGGCTCTGGCTCTTAAGTATTGCAAATCTATGTCCACAAGTTATTGGACTACCCTAAACTGGGCATCCTTGAGACCATAATCTCCTAGAGCATGGGTCGGCAACCCACGGCTTCAGAGCTGCATGCGGCTCTTTGAGCCATCCCTTGCAGCTCTGGAACCTCCCCCTGCCATTTTCAGAGAGAGACAAGGAGTGAGAGAGTCACTTTCTCTCTCTCTCTCTCTTTCTCTCTCTCATGTGGACTTGCCCCCTCGCAGGGCTCCTGATTGGCCCTGCACCTGGGTGCCCCACTCCCTGGGAGAAGGGCGGCCAGGAAGTCCTTTCCTGGGCTGGCCTCATCTGAGGTGCACGTGGCAGGGGAGCCATGCGGGGAAGCCCCAGGATCCCCTCTGGAAGTGGCCCACCCAAGACTCTGCTGAGTGAGCCAGCCCTTCCACAAACTGAGGCCCTGAGGGAGAGCAGCTCCTCCGATGCCCAGCTGGCACGACCATTGGCCAAGCAGCAGCAGAGCCAGAGACAGGGTCAGTGGTGGGGGGAGAGAGGGGGCTCTGAGTCCATGGAGCACTGCCATGAAGCGGCCGCAAGGCAAGTGGCACCCCCGGCTTACTTGTTCCAGGCAGCAGACTCAGCTGGGGCATCGCTTCTTGGGCCATCCCCAGGCCGCTCCTTGGGCAGCCGAGCCAGCCACATGTCTCCCCAGGCCGGGCTGGGTGGCAGTCATAGCTGGTGTGGCAGCCAGTGGGGGCATCGCACCCCAGGAAGCTGAGCTGGCCACATGTCTCCCCAGGCCGGGCCTCAGTAGATCTGCGCTTTGACTGTGCAGGGGGTGCACCAGAGACTTGTGTTGCCTGGGGCGAAGAACTGTCTGCCATTGCAATCTAAATAGAGCCGGCCAAGGATATCTAGAGGTGGGGGGAACCCAAGCACGCAGATCAAAGGTCAGAGATGGAGCGCAACCGATCCTCGCTCTGAACTTTGGCAATGGCAGGGACAGTCAGACAGAGTTCTAACCTTGTCTGAATAGGCCCAGTGGCTAAAGGCCACTACTAACAGTAACAGGTGGTCAAAGAAAACTCCCCACTCCAATCACAGGTCTGGAGGCCTGTGTCCAATACTAAATCCACTGTCTATTATTTCTTTTTTTTTAATTCAATAACAATATAACCATAAATATATAGATATTTCCCGTTCGGACCTGTCAACACAGGCCTAGATAAACAACAAGAATCCGGCCTAGCCTGCCTTAATCACTCTAGAGGCCAAGTGGCATCCGCCTATACCTCTCAGACAGTATAGCTATAAACAAATAAATATCCCCCCCGTTCGGACCTGCCAACACAGGTCAAGGCAAACAGCAAGAAAAAATCTGGCCTAGCAGGCCTTGATCACTTTAGAGGCCAAAATGGCGTCTGCCTATGGGCCTCTCAAAATGGCGACCGCCTGGCGACCACGTGGTCAAAATGGCAGCCGCGACCCCCATATCTCCCAACAACGACGGAAGGCGACCGAAATGGGAAGGGAAACCAAATTCGGGCCGGGGCTCTTGAGTGGAAACGCCCGCTTCCCCCCACATTGAAGGAACTTGCGGTTTGGAGAAAGGCTCTGCCGAGAATCCGGAGGGAAAAGGCCGTTGCCTGAAGCCTTGTGTGCAGAATCCAAGAAGAGATCTCTGAAGAAATGCCAGTAAATGGGCGGCGGAGCACCACGATCGTGGGGAGCAGTTCGGATCGGGTATGGGATGTACCCGAGGATCCGGCTTGAGGAGGCCTAAAGGCCGGGAAGGTGGGGAGAAGAGCCCTTTCAGAGCCCACGGGGCTCAGATCTAAATAGCCAAAACCAGAACAGTCTGAAAATTAGATAATTTGGGGGAAAAAATTAGAGAAAAAATTCAATTATTCTAATTTAAAGGAAAAAAAGCTATGAAGCCAAAAAATCTGCGTTCTGCTGAGCCTAAGACTAAGTCAAAACTGGGGAAGCCACACCCAAGGGGAAGCGTGACTAAAGCTCTGACTTAGTCTCTCTGAGCAGGAAGGCTGAAATAACCCAATCAGTGGATTCTACATCCACCATGCTGGAGAAAGAGGAAAGAGAAAGAGGAAAAAAGAGAGGAAAGAGAAAGAGAAGAGAAAGAGAGGAAAGAGAGAGAAAGAGAGAGGAAAGAGAGAGAAAGAGGAAAGAGAGAAAGAGGAAAAAGGGAGAGAGAAAGGGAGAGGAAAGAGACAAAGAAAGAGGGGGAGAGGAAAGAGAAAAAGAGGAAAGAAAAAAGATTGAGAAAAGAGAGGAAAGAGAAAGAGAGAGGAAAGAAAGAGAGGAAAGAGAGAAAGAGAAAGAAGAGAAAGAAGAAAGAAAAATGAAAGAGAAAGAGAGGAAAAAAGAGAGACGAAAGAGAAAGAGAAGAAAAAGAGGAAAGAGAAAGTTAGAGGAAAGAGAAAGATAGGAAAGAGGAAAGAGAAAGAAAGAAGAGAGAGAGAAAAGAGAGAAAGAGGAAAGAGAGAAAGAGGAAAGAGTGAGAGAGAGAAAGAGGGAGAGGAAAGAGAGAGAAAGAAGAAAGAGAAAGAGAGAGGGGGAGAGGAAAGAGAAAAAAGATTGAGAAAAGAGAGAAAGGAAAGAGAAAGAGAAGAGAAAGAAGAGAAAGAGAGGAAAGAGAAAGAGAGAGGAAAGAAAGAGAGAGGAAAAAGGATAAAAGAGACAGAAAGAGAGAGAAAGTTAGAGGAAAGAGAGAAAGAGAAAAGAGAGAGGAAAGAAAGAGAGAGGAAAGTGATAGAGAGAGACCCTTTTGACATCTAAAATGAAGACAACACTGCATATATCCTTTTTTTACCTTTATTTTACACACACACACACACACACACACACACACACACACACACACACACATTAAAGGTAAAAAAGAGTATATGCAGTGTTATCTTCATTTTAGATATCAAAAGGGTTTTGCGGCTCCCAGTGTTTTGTTTTCAGTGGGAAACGGGTCCAAGTGGCTCTTTGAGTGTTTTGGGTTGCCTATCCCTGTCCTAGAGCATCCCCCGTAAAACCTAGCAAGTGGAGTTTCTTCATCAGCTCCCTCTCCCAATGAGAAGTGTGAGAGTCAGCAAACATCAGGGAGAGGTAGCTACCAGGGACCGCCGAAAAGAGCACCCAAAATCACCATTTAAAGGTGTTAATCCACGCCATGCATTCGACTGAACGAATGCCAGTTCCAGGTACAGCGAAATCTGAAGTTTAATTATTACGGTTATTAATAGCTAAATTGGAATATGATAATTGGAATTAAGTAAAACTTAAAAAACAGGATTTGGATATGTACAAGTAAAATATTATTGATAATTGTATTGATTGATTGAGCTATATCTAGAAATGTATTAATTTGAATATGATATAAAAAATTAAAGGAAATAGAGAGGGAATTTTAATGAGGTAATCTGATATTGGATTTTTGATTACCCTATCACCATGCTGCTTCCTAATCACTTGGATGTAAAAATTGAAAAATTAATAAAACTTGTTTTAAAAAAATACTGTGAGACAGAGACATCTGGAGGTGCTTTCAAGTTTGCACAGAGTCCTCATGAGGAAATGACATTCTCTTGAGATTGAATCCAAATTAATTTAACCAAACTTACTTCACCCTAAAATCCTGGAGACCACACTTGTGATGATTATTTTTTGTGGGAATTTTATCCTCTTGCAGGACAACTACAAATAAACCAGCTGTAATTTGTTTTATTTATTTATTCAATTTCTATAGCCATCCAACTCACCAAGTGACTTTGGGAAGCTTACAGATGTTCTTCCAATAGCATTGTGTCTACAGAATATCACTTATCTTTTTTCTTGTCATAAATATTTTGCATTCATGACTATTATTGATGAAGATTATTGGTATGAATTTGCAGAATTTTACTACAGTAGATCATTTAGCTTTCTACTGAATATAGAGGTATGTTTATTTGCTGCAGTGACCCATCTGCTAAAACAAAAATTCTTTATTCCATCCATATGGTGTCCATAATGATCTTGTACAGGAAAGCCATCTGGTCGTGTTGCAATCCTTTTTTTTTTTCATATTTTTAATTTGTAGCCATAAACCTAAGAGCATGGTGGTTTGGTAAAAGAATCACACACTGAGAAACCAATGGAATGAATAAAATATTCTGAAAATTGTGGTAGCTTGAGCTACAAAATCTCATACAAAATCTCTGTACCAATTAACATTTCACAGCACATACCATTGAATATTAAGGAATATCTTTGACTGGATTTGCATATTGCCCTAAGCCAGGAGTTGTCTTACACCTTTTGGGCAACAAGCTATAATGACATAATTCATACTTCACGCTAAGCTATACTCTAACACAGTGGTGGGATTCAAATATGTGAACAAATTGTTCTCTGTGTGGATGCTGCTTCCAGAAGTCCACTCTGGGCCTGGGCAACAAAGAATTAGCTACCGGTTCTGCCGAAGTGATGTGAACTGGTTGAATCCCACCACTGCTCTTACAAAATAAAGTTACTGAGTTTGCAGAGTGCTAAGCAACAACCAAATCAATCACATTCTGACTTAGTGCAGTTATTGCCAGGTAAGTAGATTTAAGATTTCAGACTAAATTATATATATTCTGAAATTATTTAATTTCATAAAACCAAAGGAGGCTGAATAACAGAATAACAGAGTTGGAAGGGACATTGGAAGTCTTCTAGTACAATCCCCTGCCCAAGCAGGAGATCTTATACCATTACAGACAAATGGTTGTCCAATCTCTTCTTAAAAACCTCCAGTGATGGAGCACCCACAACTTTTGAAGGCAAGCCATTCCACTGATTAATTGTCCTAACTGTCAGGAAAATTCTCATTTCTACATTGATGCTCTCCTTAAATAACACGTATTGCCATGTCTAATATTTTATAATAGGACAAGCTCTTTTTCTACTGCAAAATTCACATAGCTCAGTATGGTAAATGTACCAGATTCATTATGCTGTTGGGAAAGATAAAGATTGAAATATTTGATCTAGTACTGTTCAGGTATTTTTTCCCCCTTCAATTTTGAAGATTTCAGAATCTATAGATTTTTCTCCCCCAAAATCACAATCTTATTCTTATAAGAATGTTTCTTTTCTTTTTTTTATTATTAAAACAATCAACATTAAACATAAGATCATATTAAGAAACAGTTATCATAGAACCTAAAATACAACACTAAGTATTAGTCTTTGTAAACGTACTCAGTAGGCTTTGTTATTGAATAAACATTTATAGAATCAGGTTGTAAGATGATTTTGTACTTATAACCTTGAATATATAGGACGACAATCACACTTTTTGATAGTATTTTGCCTTCTGCAGTGGAAATTAGATTGTGTTACCATGCAGGGAATACCTACAGTAGTTTAACTATATATAGACTAAATCAGTATGAAACCCAGTTGTGATAAAAGAGATTTGAGAATCTTGTTAATATTCTGAGACCATGTTCAAAGCCTTACAAAGCCACTGAAGGCTTTCGTTGTGTGCCATCACCATGTTTAATGAACTAGAGAGCATTTAATCCACTCAGTTATTTTTCCAGCTTTGAGTTCTCCCCAAGAATATACTTTTGTCTGTTACATCAGTCCAGATGCCCAAATGATGGGGGAGGATTACCAAACTGTCACAGGCAGGCACTCTCTTAATTTGCATGAATATAAAAGAGAAAGCAGAGGAAGCACAGCTGAACTTGCATGATACTTTACTATAAATTTGTTAAATGTTAATTAATGTAGTATTTAGTCTTCTGTGGTGTCTGCTTCTTGATCTGATCTGCCTCGTAGGGCTGACATCTCTCTATCTTTCAATGCTTGCCCTTCCACATAGCAACTTTTGAAACCCAAGTACCAGAGAACATACTGAGACTGCAAAACAATTGCACAAAGAAGAGATAGATGTTTCAGTGCCAGGCTTATGTATATCCTTTAGTTTCACATTCTAGAAAAAGGAGATTTAAACAACATGGAAGTAGCTACCCCCTTAAGAAATTCACTTGTAAGGTCAGAGTTTTGCTTATAATAGCAAGTGAAAGTCAGAGTTTTATTATAAAAGCAATGACCTCCCCAGATAATTGTCTCGATTGACAAACTGCTCTTACCGCTAAGAGGTTTTTCCTAACATTCAGCCAGAGTCTGTGTCAGAACCCATTCGTATTTCATTTCTACCTATCCCTCTGACCTAAAAACAAATCTCACCTTCCCCTGGGTTCTGCCATACTCCCAAGGGGGAGGGGGGACATGCCTGCAGGCTTATTGCTTTCCCTTCCTCTATTTACTACAATGTAACAATTTGCTCCTGCACTGTATCTCTCTGAACTTTCTTCTCCCTAACCTGTCAGCTAGGAAAGTGGGGGGGGGGGGGAGAAAAAAATATAACCTCCGGAGCCTGGCTTATTTCTCTGTTACGGTATTAAAAGGAGGTGCGAAGAGCTGCTTGAACATTGCGCTACAACTAGAGCTGGACCGATATTATCTCTCCTTTCCCACAATGGACTTAACACCTGGGGATTGGCCGGTTTGAACCATCCAGATGAACTGTGGGGTGGGGTTTGCTTGCGGATACTTTAAAGTATCAATCTGCAAAGGAATCCTTCAGATCCTGTCTATTATGTCTGCTATCAACTACTTTTAATAAAAGTTCCTGTTGGAGGAAACATCTCCAAGAGTTTTGCTTTCTTAAGATGTGGGATTGAAGTGGGTCCTTACATTAGGCAGGATCTGCAGTAATAGTCAACCTGGAAGGAAGACCCTTATTGGGGGACTTTGCAAAAACTACTGTCAATGCTGCTAACATCTGATGTTCGTGCTTGACAATATATGCAGACATTTTCTATTTAACCTGTGTATTACTTTTAGAGTTAAAATTAGATGGTGCTGGAGGGGAGGGAGAAGAATGTGCTTGGGGACTAGTTAGCCATAACAATATCTCAGTAGAGTATGGCAGGTTATGGAACGGGAGGTAAAGTTCACACTTCAAACTAATTGGAGAATGTGATTAATGACTGTTAAATAAAGGAGTGAATTATGCTTAGATATTGTGTGTTTGAGGGAGGAGAATTCAGATTTTGGCTTCTTCCATGTACTGCCGGAATTCTTTTGGAATCATGACATCAAGCCAAAATCTACAAACTTTTCAGACCATATAGGGGTCCCGGAACCCAGTCACTGCTCCTAAACTAAAGGAATAGGCTGATGAATATTCAGGGAAGATCTCATCATGGAAGAAGAAAAATTGTCTGAGGCCAGCACCCCGGCAGCAGCAGCTTCCGGGGGGGGGAAGCAACAGCCAGCAAGCTGATGGAGAAGGAACTCTTGCAGATTTCCCAGCTGGGAGCAAGACCAAAGCAATTAGGACAGCTGATTTGGTCGTCAGACTGGGATAAGCCCAGCGGAGATTCCTGAGGCTTTGAAACAGCTTTGCCACTCTCAAAGACTTGAGTGGAAATATCCATCTGCAGCTCGTAGTCGGTCACTAGAATGTTTGGCAGAAAGATTTGAAGAGTTAGAAGTGAGAAGCGGAGAGCAGCTCCTGCTGAGAGAAGCCTCCAGCCCCTCCCTCACAGATCAAACAGCCTTCTAGACCCTGAGGTCCCCTGCCAGGGCCTCCAGCCCCACAGAGAGAGGGAACCCCAGCCTGGGCCCCCTGCAGCAATGCATCAGCTAATAGAGGCCTTGCAATAGCTTGGGTTGATGCAGAAACCAGGAGAGAAACAGCTGGTGGGCCTGCAAATGAGGGAGGTCCAGCAACAACCCCCACTCATCCAGCAACCATTGAGGGGCCTGCAGCAGCAGAGGGCACTACCAGCCCCTGCAGTCCAGCAGCAGAAAAGACCACTGCAACCCCCACTTACACAGCCACCATTGAAGGGCCTGCAGCAGCAGAGGGTGCCACCAGCCTCCGCAGGCCAACAACAGAGAAGACAGCAGCAGCCTCCACCCAGGCAGCAACCTTTAGAAGACCTCCAACAACTTGAGAGACCAGTACTACCGGTATTGCAACCACAGCAGGGCGGGTGGCTGCAGCCCCCAACGTGCTATCCCTGGGCATACGGCAACAGCCAGGGTGGGGCCAGCTGCAACTGGGGGTGCCACACCGACATTGGAGAGCTCAGCAGCCAGGATGGGGCCAGCAACAACTGGGGGACCACGAGCGCAGTGGGGAGCCCGGCAGCCATTGCACCAACAGCCATGGTGGGGCCAGCAGCAACAGCCACAGTGGGGGCCACAACAGCCTATAATTGCACCATCCTTCAGAGCAACCTTCGATGGGGACCCAGAGAAGCTGGTTTTTTTCTCAACTAAGTGCACTCTCTTTACCTGGTGTGCTATCTCTACCTGGACCAAGGCGCTATGGTTGATGTGATTGCGTCCAGCCTAGAGGGAGAAGTATCCGAATGGCTGAACAATTTATATAATGAGCAATCCCCCAAATTGGAGGACCCAATTTGGGTCCTCTTCCTCCTAGGACTGAGAGAAAGATTTGAGGACCCATCCATTGGCCTCAAAGCAGGAGAACAAATCCACAAAATAAAACAAGCTGGCAGGCCTGCCCTGGAGTGCATGCGAGAGTTCTGCAAGATAGCAGGTCGAATAGACGGGTGGCCTGAGCAATCCCTAATCCATCACTTCATTGAAGGGTTAGATGACCACCTCTTCAGGCCTGCATCTATCGAGCAGTACCTGATCAGCTGCAAGAATGGTACCAGGCAGTGGTGAAGCTAGATGTTCAGCTCACCTACTATAAGAAGCCTTCCCAACCTGAAACCGAGCCAAAACCAGAGCAACCCAGATGACAATCACCACCCTCGAAAACCTCCAACAGCTATGATGCTGAAAGGCCGAGGCCACCTGCAGGCCCGCCAATCACATGCTTCCGATGCGGACAGCAGGGACATCGAGCAGGGAACTGCCCAGTTCCCTACCCCCAACAGCAGAGCAGACTGGGACCTGCAGCGAGGAAGAAACCTGACCAGCAGCCAATGAGAGAAAAATCTAACTGGATCACACAGGAACTGGTTGCTCAAGTCACATTCCCCACACAGGAGGATGCCAGGACTAAGGCTGGATCCACCCCTGCTCTGCCCTCTTTCAACAGTGACAACTGAGAGAATGACCCATTGGTGAGTCAACACGTCCCTCCTTTTTCACAGCCTGCAAAACTAATCATCCCTAAATCAGGAGCACAGGCAGATTTAAAAAGTGCTAGTTGATTCTGGATGCTCCCGATGTATTATTAGCTTGCCCTTTGCAATGAAATTGGATATACGACCAAAATTGCTCTCCAAGCCCTTGAGCAAGCCAATGGCTCCCTGATGGGAGGAACTCTTGTCAAGCAATTAACTGAGCCCCTACGCCTAGAAATAGGTGAGCACTGGGAGTTTATTTGCTTCCTGGTGGCCCCAAAAATGACTGAGACTGTGATATTAGGATTAGCCTGGTTGGACAAATGGAAGCCATTTATCTGGTGGGAGAAAGGAATGAGGACTGTGAGGCTACCAATAGGGCCTAACCCCCCCAATTCAACAGATGTTTTGGAACACTTTAGACCACCTAATGAGCGAGTGCATGTGGCTGCCTCACCATCACCAGGTGAACCACTCATCCCCAACAAATACCGGGACCTAGCGGAGGCATTTAGTAAAAATGAATGCAATGCCCTGCCCCCTCACAGACCCAATGACTGCTCTATCTAACTGGTGCCAGGAGCCAAACTCCCATGCCTGAGAATGTATGCTATGTCCCCCCTCGAAATGGAGGAGATGCAGTGATACGTGAACAAAAACCTAGCGAGGGAGTTCATTGGATGGGCCAAATCTACCATGGGAGCCCCCATGTTATTTAAAGAAAAAAATGGGTCTCTTCATCTTTGTGTCGACTATAAAGGTCTGAACGCAGTGAGTGTGGAAAATAAATATCCCCTCCCACTCCTGAAATACTTACTAATCCATCTGGCTAAGGGGAGTATCTTCACTAAATTAGACCTGAGAGAGGCATACTACTGGGTGAGAATAAAGGAGGAAGACGAGTGGAAAACTGCCTTCAACTGCCCTATGGGGAGCTATCAGTTCAAAGTCATGCCATTTGAACTACAGGGGGCCCCAGCTGTATTCATGCAGTTAATTAATGAGACCCTACATGATCACTTATACAAAGGGGTTCTGGTGTACCTTGATGACATCCTGATATACAGCACAAATGCGGCTGATCATATAATGCTGGTGAGAGAAGAATTAAAGAAACTATTGAATGCCAAACTTTATGCCAAATTGTCAAAATGTGAATTTCACCAGACCCGATTAGATTATCTTGGCTACAGAATTTCCAATGAGGGTATTGAAATGGATCCAGCCAAGGTGAAATTGAATGGCAGCCCCCCAAAGAGTCGAATGGCAGCCCCCAAAGAGTCGCAAACAGATCCAGAGCTTTCTGGGTTTTGCCAACTTTTATCATCAATTCATCCCCTCTTTTGCCAAGATTGCCCTACCCCTTATAGAATTACTCAAAACAGACAAAAGAGGAGCGAGGCCATGACTGGGCCAATCACTAGCATGGACGATGGGCTGTCAAACAGCTTTTGAGAATTTAAAGAGACTATTTGCTGCTGAACCGGTCCTAAAGCACCCCCGCCCAGGGGAGCCCTTTATAATTCAAGCCGATGCCAGTGATGTGGCAGTCAGAGCTGTATTACTGCAAAAGAACAAAAGTGGGGTCCTGCAACCCTGCACCTACATCTCTAAAAAAATTACTGAAAGTAAGCGGAGATGGGAAATCTGGGAGAAAGAGGCCTTCATGATTAGATGGGGGCTATTAAACTGACGACACTATCTAGAAGGGAGCAAGGTGCCTTTTGAAGTATGGACAGATCACAAAAACCTAGAGGCACTGAAAACTCCCCACAAATTGTCCCCAAAGCAAGTACAGTGGGCACAGTACTTTAAAAATTTCAACTTCACTCTAAAGTACATACCGGGAGGAAAGAACTTCCTAGCTAATGCGCTATCGAGATTGTCCCAGTACAAAAGCAAATGCGAAGAGGTTAATGAGGCAATTATCTCCAGTCCACAACCTGCCACTCAACTCATGCCTTGCAGAGTCCCTAATCCTTTTTTTAATTATTTTTTATTTTATTTTATTTTTTTAAATTTTAATTTTTATTAGTTTTATAATTATAATAGAACAAAAAATAGTTACTACAATATAATTGTGTATAATATACATATATCATAAGGCACCTCACCAACCACATCCCCCTCTACCTCCTCCCTTTCAACTTCTATCCCCCCACTTTCTCAACCTCCCTCACTCTCCTCATTCCTCCTACAACTCCCTACTTCCCTTCTCCTTCACTCCTCAAACTCCTCCTCCTCCTCCTCAAATGTGGTTCTGAGGTGCCGCTAAAACAATCCATATCTAAACTTATATAACACAATTAAATATTAGATATTACAAATAATAAAATTATAAATCCCCCAACCACCCCCCCGACTTCCCAGAGTGAATACAGGGTAAGAACACAAGAAAACCCACTAAATTACCCCAAAATATTATTTAGAACCTATTAAAAATACTATATTTTACAACCTAACAGATAAATATTTAATTATATGCTAAATACAATTTCTTAAAATGATATCTCCCTTGTATATACTCTATCCATCTTTTCCAATCCATCATATATTTCTCATTTGAATGATCCTTCAAATATGCAGAGATTTTGGCCATTTCCGCCATATTTGTTACTTTCAAAATCCATTCTTCAATAGATGGTAATTCTGGCTTCTTCCAATATTGTCCCACCAACAATCTTGCTGCTGTAATCAAATTCAAGATTAAGTTTGTCTCTCTGGTGGTACAGTCTTTTATAATACCAAGCAAAAACATCTGTGGTAAAAATTCAATACGTTTTTTTCAAGATATTTTGAAGAATCCACCATATTTTTATCCAAAAAGCCTTAATTTTTTTACAAGTCCACCATACATGAAAATAAGTAGCGTCCGTACTATCACACCTCCAACACTTAGCTTGTAAGTTAGGATACATACATGATAATTTTTTGGGATCCAGATGCCACCTGTAGAACATTTTATAAAAATTTTCTCTTAAATGAATCGCTCGTGTAAATTTTACATTTTTCACCCAGATCCTTTCCCAAGTATCCATCATGATTGGTTGTCCAAAATTTTGTCCCCATTTTATCATACAATCCTTAACCAACTCAGTTTCAGAATCAATTTCTATCAATACATTATACAATCTTTTAATATGCATGGGCCTTTGATCTATAACTTGTTTAATTAAATTTTCATCTGTTGAAGATAGGCCCATCTTAAAGTCTTTTTTCCATCTAGACTCCAATTGTGCATATGGAAACCAAGTATGAACAATTCCTTCATCCCTTAACATATTCAAAGACTTCAGTACTAACAAATTCCCTTCTTTAATTAGGAGTTTCTCATAAGGCACCACATCTAAAACTTGTGATCTATTTATATTCTCTACTGCGTGTCTGGGAACTGTCCAAAGAGGAATCTTTGCATTTAATTTATACTGATACTTTTTCCAGACATGCAGCAGAGCACTTCTCAATATGTGCTTTTTGAAGCTCCTATCCACCTTTTTATCATAAACCAGATATGCATGCCAACCATATAATAAACCGTACCCTTCAATATTCAATATTCTGTCATTGGTTAAATTAATCCAATCACTTATCGCTACTAGAGCAGCAGCATGATAGTACAACTTAAAATTGGGCATTTTCAAACCACCTCTTTCCCTTATATCCTGAATAATTTTTAATTTAATCCTCGGTTTCTTGCCATTCCAGACAAATCTATTAATACCCTTCTGCCACTCCTCCAAATTCGCATCTTTTTAAAGTATAGGTAGCATTTGAAAAAGAAATAAAAATTTTGGCAATACATTCATTTTAACTGCTGCTATCCTACCCAACAAAGATAATTGTAATTTAGCCCATTTATCCAATTCTATTTGTATTTTATTCCACAAAACTTGGTAATTGTTTTTATATAACTTCCCATTAGAAGCTTCAATATCAATCCCTAAATATTTAACTTTCTTAACTATTTCACAACCCGTTATTCTTTCCAAATCTTGTTTTAAGTTACCATCCAATTTTTTTGCTAACATCTTTGTCTTAGATATGTTTAGTTTAAAACCCGATACCCTACCATAATTTTTAATTAACTCCATCAAAATCTGTACTGACTGCTTTGGTTGAGACAATGTCACAAGCAGGTCATCAGCAAAAGCACATAATTTATAATCATGTTGTCTAATCTGTATACCTTTTAAATCATCTACTTCTCTTATCTTATTCAATAAGACCTCTAACGTTAAAATAAACAACAATGGAGATAAAGGACATCCCTGTCTAGTACCTTTCTCTATCTTAAATGAATCTGTTAAATGCCCATTCACAATAATCTGACCTGTTTGTTTCTGATAAACAGCCAATATAGAATTAATAAACTGATCCCCCATTCCCATCCTAATTATTAACTTTTTCAAAAACAGCCAGTTCAGTCTATCAAAAGCTTTTTCCGCGTCCAAAAACATAAGAACTGCAAGTACCTGGATATGCTTGTCCAAATATTCTAATATATTAATAAGTTGTCTAACATTAGTTTTCATCTGTCTCCCTTGCAAAAAGCCAGTTTGATCTGAATGAATTATTGTTTGTAAAACTTTCATTAGTCTGTTAGCCAAAATTTTAGCAAAAATCTTATAATCCGTATTCAACAATGAAATAGGTCTAAAGTTTTCTGGTTGAACATTATCTCTTCCCTCTTTGGGAATTAAAGAAACATAAGCCGTTTTCCACGAAGGTGGAACCTGACCACCCTCTTGTATATTAACAAACAACTCTCTAAGAGGTTCCACCATTTCCATTTGAAGATGCTTATAATAAGCTGCCGTTAAACCATCCGTCCCAGGAGATTTTCCCATTTTCAATTGTTTAATCACTGAAATTATTTCATCTGATGTAATTAATCTATTTAGTCTATCTCTTTGTTCACTAGTAATTGTCAATACATTCTCATTTTGCAAAAAAACATCTATCTCGTTCCCTTGTATCTTATCTTCAGCATATAACTTGGAGTAAAATTCTAAAAAGGCTTTTTTAATAGCTTCTTGTTGAAATACCACCTTCCCTCTATATTCTATTTTATCAATAATGCGGGATTTTTGTTTTTTCCTTAGTATATAGGCCAACCATCTGCCAGGTTTATTAGAATTAAAAATGTGTTATGTTTAGCATATTGCATATTCCTAGCAACTTGGTCGGCCATCAACAAATCAAATTGTTTCTGTAGAATCTTAATCCCCTCTTTAATATTTTTATCATCTGGTCTCTTTACTAAAAGTTGCTCTTTCTTTCTTATTTCCTCCTCTAATTCCTTCCTTTTTTCCTCCCGTTTACGTCTATACCTTTTATTCATATCAATTAAAACCCCATGCATAAAAGCTTTACTAGCATCCCACACCATTTCTATTGTTGTACCCTTATGAAGATTTAACATAAAAAATTCCTTCATGGCACTTTTACATTCAAGCACGTTTGAGTCATATTGAAACAAGTTTTCATTGAGTCTCCAAGATCTTCTAGGAGTCTGGCCCACCATTAACTCCATCAAAACCGGATTATGATCTGATAAAACTTTAGGCAAAATTTTTACCTTCCTTACCCCAGAAATAAAGTCACTTGTAGTTAGTATAAAATCAATTCTAGAAAATGATTGGTGTCTATCCGAAAAAAAAGTAAATTCTTGCTCTTTACCATTTCTTTCTCTCCATATATCTATCAAATCACAATCATCCTTAATATCAAAAAAAGATTTAGGCAGCAAAGAACGTGTTTGAAGAATTGGTGATGTTTTCCTCTTGTCTAAACTAATATCCATAACACCATTCCAATCTCCCATTAGAATACAAGACCTATAATCAAATTGTATTAATTTTTTATGTATTAATTTATAAAAATTTCCTTGGTGTTGATTTGGTGCATAAATACCCATCAGAAGAACTTTCTTCCCATCTATTAAAATTTCAATTACTAAAAATCTGCCTTCAACATCTGCTTCTATTAACTTAGCGTTTATGTGATTTTTGACATAAATAGCAATTCCATTCTTCTTCTCTTTAGCCGCTGCCACAAAATGTGAACCTAATTTATTATTTATCAAGTATTTCTGATCACTAGATCTAATGTGTGTTTCTTGTAGGCAGATTACATCATTTTTACATTGAGTCAGATAGTGAAATATCTTTTTCCTCTTCTGAGGAGAATTTAGACCGTTGACATTCCATGTCAAATATTTATTTGACATGGCCGGATTGAGAAAGCTTTTGCAAGACCAAATCAATTTTTGCCGTTTTCTTCTTTGGTCTAGCTCCCATGGCTTCCAAACTTGCAGATGTGCATAATTGTTGTTGTTCTTTTTCTTGTTCTTCCATACGCTTGGTAGCTGATCTAGTTTGCCTTTGATCTTTAGGTTTCTCTATTTCCAGGGGTTGGAAAATATCAATACTCTGTACGGGCAACGCCATCGAAACTCCTCCAACTGCTGGGGGGGGCCTGTGAGTCTGAAAATTGTAGTTGTAATAGTTCCATCCCTTCTTCTTTTGACAAATCTGCATTTTTTGGTATCGAGGATGGGGGTCTACCAGCCTTCAGCACGTTCTCAGCAAAATCTTTCGCTTTTGCAACAGAATTCAAATAATATCTTTTACCCTGATATGATAATGAAAGTCCAGCTGGAACCTCCCATCTATATTGTAAAGCACGTATTTTAAGCTCAGCAACCAAAAATGCATAGTCCTTTCTAGCTCTCAACATCTTTGGAGGAATCTCCTTCAGAACCACAACCTCCTGACCAGCAACATTTAATATCTTATTATAAGATGTTGTAAGAACATGATTTCTAAATCTCCTTGTTACAAAATAAATAACAATGTCTCTAGGTAAATTTCTTTGTCTTGCAATCCGTGAATTAATTCTGTATATTCTATCAATTTGCCAGGAAAAATTCTTCACGGCATCGTTTAAATTTTTTTCCAAGGCTTCCTCAAAGGTTCTTCTCAAATCATCCCGAGTCTCATTTGGTACCTCCCTCAGGCCTCTAATTCTAATAGCAGACATCATCTGATTGTATTGCACCATCAAAGCATGATCATATAATTCACTTTTCATTTGTTGCTCGACCTCCTCAACCTTCTCTTCAACACCCTCCCAGACCCCCTTAACAGCTTCCACGATATCCTCTCTTATTTCCATATTATGGGTCTGGATTGTTGCCTTAATTTTTTCCAGTTCATCAGATACACCTTTGCCTTGGTTCTCAATCTTATTCTCCAAATTCTCAATCTTACTCTCCAACTTTTTCTCCATTTTATCAAACCTTTTTTCAAATCTTCTCTCCAAATCCTCAGTCAAATTAAGAGTCATTGTTGACAATGCAGCCTGTAGATCTTTCACAGTAAGCATTTCTGAAGAGGCTTGTATAGGCAAAGGGTGAGATTATATAGTTGCTGAAGAAGGAGGGGGAGCAAGAGAGCTGGTCACTGCTTTAGAGGGCTGAGCTGGAGAAGATACCACCTTTGAGGAAACTAACTTAGTTTGTCTAGAAGTCATTTTGTTCAAACCAAAATTTTTGCCAAAATATATCTTCCTCTTATCTTCTTGAATTACAATTTATAAGATTTTAAAATGTAAATCTGAGCTATTTCATAGCGATCGCTCTAAACGCTTGAGGAAAAAAATCACTTTCGCTTTCCGGTAACTTTCTCTTTACAATAAAAGCGATCGCCATCTTGGATACATTATGTTGATTGTAGAAATACGTGGTCAGAAGTAAAATATAAAGAAATACTTGCAGTATTAGACTCCTGTATTCACTCCGCCTGCATGTAGGTCTCTTTAAAAAGTTTTCCTCGAGCAGAGTCCCTAATCCTGATGATCCTGGAGTAAAGAAAATAAAACAAGAGCTCCTCACCAATCAATGGTTCAATGATAATCAAACCTTCCTAACATACAGGTATGGCTTGGCTTACAAAGGGGGGAAACTATATTTGCCTGAAGCCCTCCATCTTAATGGTGTGATAGACCTGTTCTCGAAGCAGACTCATTTCATTGTCTGCAAAGGACTCCCATCTGCCCAACAACTGACCAAATTTTTCCTGAAACATATCTACCGGCTGCATGGCGCCCCTAAGCAAATAATTTTGGACAGAGGGGTGCAATTCACAGTGAAGCTTTGGAGGAGTTTTCTTAAATTAATTGGATCATTTCAAGATTTATCATCTGCTTTTCATTCGGCCACCAATGGAGCTGTGGAATTCGCTAACAAAATTGTGGAGCAATATCTCAGATGCCACGTTTCCTACCAACAGACAAACTGGACTGACCTCCTCCCTTTTGCGGAGGTGGCGTACAATAATTCTGTGCACAGCAGCACCGGCTACACACCTTTCAGAGTAGCCACAGGAAAAGAGTTTGGTCCAATACCTGAATACCCTCAGATGCCATCTGCTTCCCAGACACTTGACCAATGGGTGAGGGGATAGGAAGAAGTTTGGAGAAACATGAAAAGTGCTTTAAAAAAGACTTTTGAAACCTATAAAAAGCAGGGTGATTAAAAAGAGGGCTCCCCAAAGAACATTCCAAGTTGGGGAACATGTTTATCTGTCAACCAAATATTTACGCCTCAAATTACCCAGTAAGAAGTTAGGACCTAAATTCTTGGGGCCTTTTCCTGGTCCTCTTTAGAAAGAAGGATGGCACTTTATGCTTGTGCGTGGACTACCACCTATTGAATGCAATCAGTGAAAGCAACCTATACCCCCTACCCCTCATGAAGGACATGTTATCCCACCTCTCGAAAGGAAGAATTTTCACTAAACTAGATCTAAGGAAAGGGTATTACTGTGTTAGAATTAAGGAAGGGGATGAATGGAAAACCGCATTTAATTGCCCAATGGGGTGCTACCAATTCAAAGTTTTACCATTTGGACTGCAAGGGGGGCCTGCAGTATTTATGCAATTAATCAACGAGATACTATAAGGGAGCACCTATTTAAGGGGATCCTGGTTTATTTAGACAACATCCTTATCTTCACCAAATCCAAAGAAGAACATGTCAACCTAGTCAGAGTTGTTTTAAAGAAACTGCGAGCTGCCCACTTATATGACAAATTATCAAAATGCGAATTCCACCAGGAAAGAATAGAGTACCTGGGTTATTGCATATCCCCACAGGGCATCGAAATGGACCCTAAGAAGGTCAGGGCAGTACTGGAATGGGCACCACCTCACACAAGGAAGCAGTTGCAAAGTTTCCTGGGTTTTGCAAACTTTTACCGCCAGTTCATCCCTTTGTTCACCCAAATAGCCCTGCCCCTCACAAACTTAATAAAAATGAAGGGAGAATCCTCACTGAAACCCAGCCAGCCACTAAAATGGACAATAGAATGCCAAGCGGCATTCTAGGGGTTAAAGAGATTCTTTTCCTCCAAACCTGTACTGAGGCACCCAGACATGGATAAACCTTTCATAATACAGGTGGATGCAAGCGATGTGTCAATGCTGCTAACATTGGATGTTCTTCCTTTGACAAAATATGCAGAGCTGTGTGGTATTTTTAGAGTTAACTTAGATCATGCTGGGAGGGGAGGAGAAAGAAAGTGTGTGGGGAATGCTTAAGATAAAAAACCCTGTGCTACAGAAATGGAAGGGAACCTTTGTCCTTCAAACTGATTGGAGAACATGATTTATGACAGCAAATTAAGGGAGGTAAATATGGGGGCAAAATATGTGCTCAGGGGAGGGGAATTCAGACCTTGGCATCCTCCATGCCGTGCTGATACTTTGTTACATGAATAAAGACTTTTTAGAATAAACAAGTTCTTTGAAGTGTTCCATTAGTCAGAACCATGACATCATGCCAAGATCTTCCTTCTTTTCAAACAACCTGGGATCCTGAACTCCAGCCACTGTCTCTAGACTTGAGAGAAGTTGGCAAAGATTCAGGAGGAAATTTCATTATGGGAAAAGAGAGCCTGCTTGAAGGTGATGTCCCAGCAACTGCTGATACCCCAGAGGGAGAAGCAACAGACAGCATGCTGTGGGAAGATGAGTTTTGGCAGATAAAAGCAGAACCCAAGCAACTAGGAGAGTTGATCTGGCCATCAGCCTGGGCCCAGCCCAGCAGAGACTCCAGATGCCTCGAGACTGCCTTGCTACCCTCAAAGATTTCAAAAGCAGACTGGCAGAGAGCTACCAGATCATCTGCCACTGAAGGTTTGGGTGAGTCACTGAAAATATTTGAAAAGCTAGAGGTCAGAAGCAGAAATCAACTCCCACAGAAAGGAGCCTACAGCTGCTCCATTGCAGATCAGACAGCCTTCCAGACTCTGTCTTCCCCTGCCAGGGCCTCCAGCCCTGAAGAGAGAGGGAATCCCAGCCTGAGGCCTCTGCAGCAATGGGGAGTTTGGCACCCCCCGCAGGTGGATGGTCAGAAGCCTCTGAGCTTGCCACAGCTAATAGAGGCCTTGCAACAGCTTGGGGTGGTACAGAAGCCAGGAGATCAGCAGCTGGTGGGAGGACAACCACAGCAAGGAGATTGGTCATTGCCCCCGAACATACAGCAACCGCTGAGGGGCCTACAGCAGCAGGGGGCGTGACCACAGCCCCTAAATCTGCAACCTCTGAGCTGACAGCAACTGGAGGCCCAACAGCCATAGTGGGGGGCTCCACCTGTCTGAGCAACACCCGGACCCAGGCGCCATGGTTGATGTGATTGAGTCCAGCCTAGAGGGACAAGCATCTGAATGGCTGAACAATTTATATAATGAGCAAACCCCCGAATTGGAGGACCCCCACCTCTTCCTTCTAGGACTGAGAGATAGATTTGAGGACCCATCCATTGGCCTCAAAGCAGGAGAACAAATCCACAAAATAAAACAAGCCGTCAGTCCTGCCCTGGATTACGTGCAAGAATTTTGCAAGATAGCAGGTGGAATAGAGGGGTGGCCTGAGCAATCCCTAATCCATCACTTCATTGAGGGATTAGATGACCACCTCTCTCAGGCCTGCATTTATCTAGCAGTACTTGATCAGCTGCAAGAATAGTACCAGGCAGCAGTGAAGCTAGACATTCAGCTTGCCCGCTATAAGAAGCCTACCCCACCTGAATTCGAGCCGAAGCTGAAGCAACCTGAACGGCAATCATCCCCACGAAAACCTCCAACTACTGCGATCAAGCAGCAAACTGTCCAGTCCCTTACCCCCAACAACAGAGCAGACTGGAACCAGCAGCGAGCAAGAAACCTGCCCAGTGGCTAACAAGAGAGAAATCCAACCGGGTCATGCAGGAACCTGTTGCTTAGGTCACACATCCCACACAGGAGGATGCCTGGACTCTGGGTGGACCTGCCTCCGCTCTACCCACCTTTGACAGTGACGACGGAGAGAATGACCCAATGGTGAGTCAACACGTCCCACCTTTTTCACTGCCTGTCAAACCTATAATCCCTAAGCCAGGGACACAAATAGACGTAAACGTGCTAATTGATTCTTGATGCTCCCACTGCATCATTAGCTTCCCATTTGCTATGAAATTGGGTATATGAGCAAAACTGCTCTCCAAGCCCATGAGATTTGAGGAAGCTGATGGCTCCCTGATGGGAGGGACTCTCTGTCAATTCTGCTAATATCGAATGTTCTTGCTTGACAATATATTAAGATGCAGACATTTTCTATTTAACCTGTGTATTACTTTTAGAGTTAAAATTAGATGGTGCTGGAGGGGAGGGGGAAGAATGTCCTTGGGGACTAGTCAGACATAACAATATCTCAGTAGTATTCTTCAAGGTTAGTTGTAATAAGAGGAGATAACGGGAGGAAAAGTTCACAGTTCAAACTAATTGGTGAATGTGATTAATGACTGTTAAATGAAGGAGTGAGTTATGCTTAGATACTGTGTGTTTGGGGGACGAGAATTCAGATTTTGGCTTCTCTATGTACATGCCGAAGCTATGTTGCAATTAAAGATTCTTTAAGGTAAACAATGCCTCAAAGTTCTTTGACAACCTTCTTCTTTCGGAACCATGACATCAAGTCAAAATCCACAAACTTTTCAAACCATTTAGGGGTCCCAGTCCCCAGTCGCTGTTTCTAAACTAAAGGAATAGGCTGATGAAGATTTGGGGAAGATATCATCATAGAAGAAGAAAAATTGTCTGAGGCCAGAACCCCAGCAGCAGCAGCTTCTCCGGGGGGGGGGGGGAGCGACAGCCAGCAAGCCAGTGGAGAACAACTCTTGCAGATCTCCCAGCTGGGAGGAAGACAAAAGTAATTAGGAAAGCTGATTTGGTTGTCAGACTGAGTCAGAGACTCCGGAGGCTTCAAAACAGCCTTGCCACCCTCAAAGACTTTGAAAGCTGATGAGCTAGGGCTACAACAAAGGGATTCTTGCATATTGTATCCCTCACATCGTTGGAGAGCTGCCAGGCCGTCTGCCACCAAAGACTCGGGTGAGTGGAAATATCTGTCTGCAGCTCGTAATCGGTCAGTAGAATGTTTGGTAGAAAGATTTGAAGAATTAGAAGTGAAAAGGGGAGAGCAACTCCTGCTGAGCGAAGCCTCCAGCCCCTCCCTCACAGATCAAACAGCCTTCAAGACCCTGGAGTCCCCTGCCAGGGCCTCCAGCCCCACAGAGAGAGGGAAGCCCAGCCTGGCCCCCCTGCAGCAATGGGGAATTTGGCAGACCCCTCTGATGGAAGGTCAGCAACCGCTGAGCTTCCATCAGCTAATAGAGGCCTTGCAACAACTTGGGGTTGTGCAGAAGCCAGGAGAGCAACAGCTGGTGGGCCCGCAAATGAGGGAGCTCCAGCAATAACCCCCACTCATCCAGCAACCATTGAGAGAACTGCAGCAGCAGAGAGCACCACCAGCTCCTGCAAACCAACAACAGAGAAGACAGCAGCAGCCTCCACCCAGGCAGCAACCTTTAGAAGACCTCCAACAACTTGAGAGGATAGTACTACCAGTATTGCAACCACAGCAGGGGGTATGGCTGCAGCCCCTGAACATGCAACCCCTGGGAATACGGCAACAGCCAGGATGGGGCCAGCAGCAACTGGGGGGCACAAGCAAAATGCCCAGCAGCTGTTGGGTGGGGCCAGCAGCAACAGCCTATAATTGCACCATCCTTCAGAGCAACCTTCAATAGGGACCCAGAGAAGCTGGGTTTTTTTTTCAAACAAGTGCGCTCTTATTTTAACTGCTGGGCATATCTCTACCTGGACCCAGGGGCCATGGTCGATGTGATTGCATCCAGCCTAGAGGGAGAAGTATCCAAATGGCTGAACAATTTATATAATGAGAAAGCCCCAGAATTGGAGGACCCCCACCTCTTCCTCCTAGGATTGAGAGAAAGATTTGAGGACCCATCCATTGGCCTCAAGGCAAGAGAACAAATCCACAAAATAAAACAAGCCAGCAGGCCTGCTCTGGAGTACATGTGAGAATTTTGAAAGATAGCAGATCGAATAGAGGGGTGGCCTGAGCAATCCCTAATCCATCACTTCATTGAGGGATTAGACGATCACTTTTCTCAGGCCTGCTTCTATCGAGCAGTACCTGATCAGCTGCAAGAATGGTACCAGGCAGCAGTGAAGCTAGGCGTTCAGCTTGCCCGCTATAAGAAGCCTTACCAACAACAGCCATAGCAACCTGAACAACAATCACCCCCACAAAAAACTCCAACTACTGCGATGGCTAAGAGACCCAGGCCACCAGCAGGCCCGTCAATTAAGTGTTTCCGGTATGGACAGGAGGGACATCGAGCAACAACCTGTCCAGTCCTCTACCCCTGACTACAGAGCAGACTGGAATTAGCAGCAAAAAGGAAACCTGCCCAGCAACTAATGAGAGAAAAATCCAACTGGGTCACGCAAGAACCTGTTGCCCAGATTACACTCCCCACACAGGAGGATGCCTGGACTCCGGGTGGACCTGCCCCTGCTCTACCCTTCTTTGACAGCAACAACGAAGGAGAGAATGACCCGATGGTGAGTCGACAAATCCCGCCTTTTTCACTGCCTGTCAAAATTATAATCCCTAAATCGGGGGCACAAATGGACTTAAATGTGCTAATCGATTCTGGATCAACCTGATGCATTATTAGCCTGCCATTTGCCATGAAAATGGGCATACAGGCAAAACAGTTCTCCAAACCTGTGAGGTTTGAGCAAGCTGATGGTTCCCTGATGGGAGGGACTCTAGTCACACAATTAACTGAGCCCCTACACCTAGAAATAAGTGAGCACTGGGAGTTTATTTGCTTCCTGGTGGCCCCAAAAATGACTGAGACTGTGATACTAGGATTAGCCTGGTTGGACAAATGGAAGCCATTTATCTGGTGGGAGAAAGGGATGAGAACTGTGAGACTACCTATGGGACCTAAGCCTCCCACTGATTCAACTGACGTTGCGGGACATTTTAGGCCACCCAATAAGCTGAGTATCATCAGCATACTGATGACAACTCACCCCGTGTCGGCGGATGATCTCACCCAATGGCTTCATGTAGATGTTAAAAAGCAGAGGTGAGAGAACAGACCCCTGAGGCACTCCACACGGAAGAAGCCTCGGAGCCGATCTCTGACCTCCTGCAAACACCGACTGCGACCGGCCAGAGAGGTAGGAGGTGAATCAGCAATACATGAACAAAAACCTAGTGAGGGGATTCATTGAATGGGCCAAATCTACCATGGGAGCCCCTGTGTTGTTCAAAGAAAAAAAAGATGGAACTCTTCATCTCTGCATAGACTATAAGGGTCTCACCTCTGTGAGTGTGGAAAACTATGTAAAGAGCTGTACTGTATGTGCCACAATGAAAAGAATCCGGGTTACTGCAGCCAGTGGCAGACCCTTCTCAACCCTGGGAAGAAATAGCTATGGACTTTATAGTAGACCTACCTGAAAGTAGGGGAAATACTGTCATCTGGACTGTGATAGATCTGTTCTTGAAGCAGGCTCATTTCATTGCCTGCAAAGGACTCCCATTTGCCCAACAACTGACAAAATTGTTCCTGAAACATATCTACTGGCTGCATGGTGCCCCTAAGTGAATAATTTCAGACAGAGGGGTGCAGTTCACAGCAAAACTTTGGAGGAGTTTTCTTAAATTAATTGGATCATCTCAAGGCTTATCATCTGCTTTTCATCCAGCTATCAATGGGGCTGCAGAATCCGCTAACAAAATGGTGGAGCAATATCTCAGATGCTACTTTTCCTACCAACAGACAAACTGGACTGACCTCCTTCCTTTCGCCGAGGTGGCTTACAATAATTCTGTTCACAGCAGCACCGGCTACATGCCTTTCAGAGTAGCCACAGGAAAAGAGTTCAGCCCAATACCTGAATACCCTCAGGTGCCCTCCACTTCCCAGACACTTGATCAATGGGTGAGAGGGTGGGAAGAAGTTTGGAGAAACATGAAAACTGCGTTAAAAAAGATTTCCAATACCTATAAACAGCAGGCTGATAAAAAGAGGGCTCCCCAAAGAACATTCCAAGTTGGGGAAAAGGTTTATCTCTCAACTAAATATTTACGCCTCAAATTGCCCAGCAAGAAATTAGGACCAAAAGTCTTGGGGCCTTTCCCCTGTCACAGTAGAATTAAAACTCCCTAGGCTTTTAGGGAGGATTTTATAGTGGAATTATCAGAAAGCAATGGAAACACTGTCATCTGGGTGGTTACGGACCTGTTTTCCAAACAAATGCACTTTATTCCTTGCCAAAAGATTCCCACCACAAAAACCTTAGTGAAACTATTCATGCAGCACATCTACAGACCATATCTGATAGGGGAGTGCAATTTACATCAGAACTTTGGAAGGAATTTTTATCCCTCATAGGAACCACTCAGGGACTGTCATCTAGTCATCATCCTCAATGCAATGGACAGACGGAACGTTCACACTCAGTACTCAAGCAATACTCCAAGAGTTCTGCTTTCTTAAGATGTGGGATTGAAGTGGGTCCTTACAGTCTGCCTTCTTGTAAGTTGAATCCATTATTTTGGATTCGGTCTTCCGGTAATATAGAGAAGAGAACGCAAATGTCTATGTGACATTCTTTCAATTATATAAGGAATACTTTCGCATCCCTTCTCTGTCTTCTCATAAAAATGCATTTACATTTCCAGGATTCTGAATTTTAACACCTTATTTCTTGATATTAAATTTAGTTAAGAAGACTCCAAGACAATCTGGCTTTCCTGGGGTTCTGTTCTGCTGTTAATGACTTGACCCTCAAGGCTGGACCACAGTGTCTGAGCTAAACCAATCCAGTCCTAGTAGGCAGCAACACAATGCATAAAATTCTAATTCTTTGATGTCATCAGTGGCTATTCATTTCTCCATTCTGCATGATCAGGTTTATTGAAAATTTTGGGACAAGGAGTGGGGGAGCCTTGGTTGAGAACCTGTGCCTGTGGTCTCAATGTAGCTGCCTCTCCTGCTTCCTCTATATGTATACGATTGATTGGATTTGTTGTTGCCACAATCAAGGAGATTCTTGATAGTTTACATCATCTATAAATATAAACCTTAACATACAATACACAAATGCATGCATGTGTCAGTGCTATTAGAACATCATTCCCTGGTCTTCTATTTTTAGGACATATGTACCTTTTTGTCTACTTTGTGGAAGGGATGTAAAGAGCCAGATCGACTCCTCACAGTTTATTTGAATAGAATCTATCATGGACAATATTCCCATCCCTACTTAATATGCTCATGTTTCTCCTTCAGTCTGGTCTGTAGCAATAGCAGCATGTTCCATTTCCACAGTACAGGACAGTCTGTTTTCCAATATTACTTTGAAGTGACCGATTGCTGGACAGTTTGCATGGATTGTTGTTTTGCCTCACTTTGATTATTTAATTTAATCTGTTTAATTTAATTTTAATTTAATTTAATTCACAACTGATATGTGTTTGAAAAATCCCAGAACAGCTTTCAAATATAAAAGCAACGAACTCTGCAGATAATTGGCTCCACTTACAAACTGGCCTTTGTTTTACATTTTTCCTACATTCAGCCAGAATCTGCCATCTTGTAACTTGAATCCATTATTTTGGATTCTGCCTTCCCAGACTACAGAAAAAAGAACGTGATCTTTTTCTGTGTGACATTCTTTCAATTATAGTCTTCTCCTGTCAATCGTTAAGCATGCTCAGCTCTTTTCATAAAACTCTTTATACTCATGATCATCCTTTCCCAGTTTCTCTAAATGCTTCTTAAAACATGGCACCAGATCAGGACCCAATGCCGACATGGGTAGTAGCAGCCCAGAATGAAATGGAACTTCTGCATCAGATGCTTTGGAAATTTTTTTGCTTCCACATTTTTGATCATACAGTCTAAAATTTTATTTGCCTTTTTTCAAGTCACATTGCACTGCTGCCATTTATAGGGAGCTATTATTCCAAGATTGTTCTTTTCCATTGCTGAACTAAATATGCACATCCTCACCTGTGGTTTTCATTTTTAAATGAATAATTTTACACTTGTCTCTTTGTACTGTTAAGAAGAACTAGGGATGACATGAGAGCAGTGTTGCAATATCTCAGGGGCTACCACAAAGAAGAGGGAAATCAAACTATTCTCTAAAGCACCTGAAGGCAGGACAAGAGGCAATAGATGGAAAATAATAACATTAGCAATAGCACAGACTCATAAATCACCCCATAATGTTTTTCAGCATTCTCTGGATGGTTTACATTTTGCCCCAACAATCTGGGTCCCCATTTTACCAACCTCGGAAGGATGGAAGATTGAGTCAACTTTGAGCCAGTCAAGATCGAACTCCTGGCTGTGGGCAGAGTTAGCCTGCAATATCAATAGCAATAGCACTTAGACTTATATACCACTTCATAGGGCTTTACAGCCCTCTCTAAGCAGTTTACAGAGTCAACAAACTGGGTCCTCGTTTTACTGACCTCAGAAGATGGAAGGCTGAGTCAACCTTGAGCCAGTCAGGAATGAATTGCTGGCAGTGTAATGCAGACTTAGCCTACAATACTGCATTCTAACCACTGCACCACCACTGCTCTCAAGTGTTGGAAAATAATTGAGAGAACTAATCTAGGAGTAGAAAAATTTCCTGACAGAATAATTAATCAGTGGAAACTTGCCTCCAGAAGTTATGGGTATTCCATCACTGTAGGTTTTTAAGAAGAGATGGACAACCATTTGTCTGAAATGATATAGGGTCTTTTGTTTGAGCAGGGGGTTGGATTAGAACAGCGGTTCTCAACCTGTGGGTCGCGACCCCATTTGGGGTCGAACGACCATTTCACGGGGGTCGCCAAACAATGCAGTCTGCCATTTTTTCCCCCTTTTCCCCTCAGCCAGCGCAGGGGGCAGCACCGCGCATGCGCGGGGTAGCACCACGCATGCGCGATGCGGGCCGTCGTGCCGCGCATGCACGGTGCGGGCAGTCACGCCGCGCATGCGCGGTGCAGGTCGCGGTCGCGCCGCGCATGCGCGCCGCAGGTTGGGGTCGTGGCCTGAAAAAGGTTGAGAACCGCTGGATTAGAAGATCTCCAAGATCCCTTCCAACTCTGTTATTCTGTTACTTTTAGACAATTTCTCCCACAAATCAAAACATTTTGAAAGTATTTCTACCTTTCAGGATATTGGCTGTCCCACATAATTTTCTGTCATCTATGAAAAGCTTTCTTTATACCTCTTCTACAAGATTGAGCCCATGGAACTCCATTCAGTACCTCCTATTATGTATTGAATATATATTAATTGTGTTAATCCCTGCTAAAGTGAAACTAACTTATCTCCAACTGCTTATGAAGCTAAAGTGAAACTAACTTAACTCCAACTGCTTGTGAAGTGAAAATGAAACTAACCTTTAGATGACCCTGACTGTTAACTCCAACTGTTCTGGAGGGAAACTTTGAACATTCATATTTGGGTGGGTTTTTCAGATATTGTGATTGGTTAAGGTCCTGTGGGCTAAGAGTAAAAATTACAGGCAATTGCCTGCAGTTCTCCAGTTCTACTTTGAGTCAATAAATGATGTTGTAACTATGCTGATCTGCTCCTTACCTACTGAAACATACTATACAATAGTGACGACGAAGAAGGGATGCTACAGAGGAGAGAGCTGCTACTAACCAAGAGACTGAAGTCACTGGATGATAGGCTGGGTAAAGAGCCCCGGCAGGCCTAATTCTCACCCCCTCCCTCCCACCTACCAGTAAGCCATACTGGAGGCACACTGAAATCACTGAGTGTCAGACCAGGTAAAGAGCCCTGGTGGGACCACGCTCCCTGCCCTGCCTGCCAGTAAGACACACTGGAGACACAGATATACCTGAGGGATCTGTCCTCAGGATCCCAAAGTGAAGCACAGCTCCAACCGCAGCAGTACAGGGATTAACAAGCACCACAGGGGCCTCCCCAAAATGCCTACATTGGAAAGGCTCAACGAGTTTGATATTACTCATCCAGAACAGTGGAGCTCATATGTCTCCCGAGTAGACAACTATCTCCGGGCTAACCAGATTACAGACAATGGCCTGAAGGTGGCAAACTTACTATGTGTCTGCAGACTAGCCATGTTTGATATCACTGAAAACCTGATAGCACCAGCAAGTATAGAAACTGTGACCTACGCAGACCTCAAGAAAAAACCCAGCAGACCACTCCTGCTTAAACAGATACTTAAGAGAGATCTACATGCAGGCGGAATGAATACAGGAGTTTCATATTGCAAGTAATTTTTTATATTCTATTTTTGATTACAATTATTTTTACAATCCACATAATAGTATTCAAGATGGCGATCACTTTCACTGTAAAAGGAAAGTGATGGGAAAGCGAAAGTGATTTTTTTTTCTTAGAACAAAGCCAGAGCGATCGTTTTAATTATTTTGATTTGAAAGAAGATAATCTACTGGCCAAAAGGTAATTGTTGACTATTTGGAGATGAGATGACTGGTTTTTAAATTGTTTTTTTTTTAGAGAAAGATAATTTGATCCAGCTGAATATTTTTTAAAATGGAGTCGAACTCATACTTAAATTGTAAACCTATTTTGGATTGCATTCGTGAAGCTAAAGAAGAAATATGTGCTATAATGAAAGAGTCTAAAGAAGAAATATGTGCTATAATGAAAGAGTTTACTACAGACTTAATGGCTAGAATTTCTCTTTTAAACTTCAAAATTGATTCACAACCGTTTGTTGATTACTCTATAAAACAAACTACACAAGAAGAGGATTTAACTGAGAATAAAGAGAAACTGATTTTGCCTGATAAGCAGTTCACCTATGGTTTTGAAGACCAGGAAAAGCAAAGACTGAGATTTGAAATGTCCCAGCAACGAAATTTTATGGTTAAGAGAAATAGAGGACTAATGCAAAGGCCAAGATGGTTTATATGGACTCATATGATATTGCAAGCAATAAAGAGAGACTTATTACTTGGAAGGGAAGCTTTGTTATGGAAATCTACCTGGCAGAAGAAGAAGCCCAGAGTTCGACTGAAAAGAAGTGAAATTGAATATTTTATGCAATGAATTAAAGGCAAAGAATTATGGACTGATTTAAGGACTAAGTTTATGAGCAAGAGACATGAGAGGGTGATTAATGGAAGATATATATTAAATTGACTAAGAATGTATTTTTTGAATTGATGGGTTTATTGACATGAAAATTATTATTTTTAATAAGATGATTTGTTTGTTTGATGTCCAATGGATTGAACTGAAAAGAAGTGAAATTTAAAATTTTATGTAATGAATTATGGGCAATTTAGAATTATGGACTGACTTAAGACTTAAGGATTAAGATTATGAGTAAGATGTAAGAGAAATTGGTGATTAATGGAAGATATATATTAAATTGACTAAGAAGGTTTTTTTTAATTGATGTGTTTATCGACATGAAAATTATTATTTTTAATAAGATGATTTGTTGGTTTGATGGATTAAGATTAAGAGTAAGATGTAAGAGAAATGGGTGATTAATGGAAGATATATATTAAATTGACTAAGAATGTATTTTTTTGAACTGATGGGTTTATCGATATGAAAATTATTATTTTTAACAAGATGATTTGTTTGTTTGATGTCCAATGAATTGAAATGATTTAAGGTTTGATATTAGATTGATTGATTGATGGATTAGATATGTATAGGATAGATTAATATTTTATTCTAAATAAGGGATATTTGTATAAGAAGATATAAATAAGTTCTATGATAAAATTAAGGAATTAGAATACTCGAACTGAAAAGGTTGAATAAATTTAAGAATCGGATTAAAGAGACTGTTTTTAGCATATAGTGTAAAATTTTTGTTAGGATTATATAATAACTTTGTTTGATGTACTGGGTTTTCTTTGTTTTACCCTGTATTCGTTTTGGGAAGTCCGGGGGGGGGGTGTGGGCTAGGATAGGGGAATTTTTTTTCTTTTCTTTGTTTTTTAAATTTTAAATTATAAAATTAATTAAATATTTTGGAATAAGGTATGTTATCTAAGGGATTAAGAGAGGGAATACTAGATGTATTGATTGAAATATGTATAAATGTATTGGTTTTGGATATTTGTTTACCCTAATATCACGGTGTGCCTTGAGCTTTTTTTTTCTGTTAAAATTAAAAAAACCAATAAAATTTATTAAAAAAAGAAAGAAAAAGAAAAAATTAAGGGAACATTTTGAGCCAAAACTTTCAGTAATCGCCTGGTGCCATGCATTCGAGCAACGTGAGCAGAGGTCCGGGGAATTTGCAACAGAGTTTGTGGCAGCCCTTCACCAAGCTTCGCACAAATGCAAGTTCCCTGACATGGAAGACCGACTCAGAGACAGGCTTGTTTGTGGCCTGCATAATAGAGAATTACAACAGCGCCTATTCGCCATGGAGAAACTGACTTTCCAAGATGCATTGAAGGAAGTCATGATGTAAGAGGCTGCCAGAGGGGCAATGAAGACTGTGGCCTCCTAAAACACACACCAGCCTCACAGCAATCCACCAAGAGACCGCAGAAGGCTCGGGGGAGGCCAGTGAGAGTGAAGAAATTGATCATTTGTGGAGAGAGCCACCCAGATGGCCACGCTCCACAGAGCAATCAACTTCCCCACAGAACTGCTCAAGCTGCAGGGGACAGCATGAAAGAGCAGAGTGCAGATTCTGCACAGCATTATGCTGTGCCTGTGTAAAGCAAGGGCACCTTGCCAGAGTTTGCAGAGGTTGTCAGTGGGAAACGAAATGTGCAACACAGCAGCACAAGGGGAAATGACCCCCAGGATAGAAGAGAGTTGAATACTGCTCAGGAAGGTGTAGCATCCAATGCACAGGGACTCAACATCCCATCAAAGAAAAGATAAGACTCCAACTAAGACTGCAAGGGGTCCCATGTCCATGGAGCTAGATACTGGATCGGCCCTGTCCATTATCTCCTCCAGGACTTTTGACCACATTTGCAAATGTAATGGATGGTGGCCCAAATCATTGAGCTTAGTGCTAATGGACTTCCAGAATTGCCATGTTCCTGTAAGGGGGGAAGCTACCATTACAGTACAATTCAGAGAGTTTGAGGGTCCCCTCAGCATAGTGGTCATAGAGGGACCGCACACCAACCTCATAGGACTGGACTGGTTCAAGGCCCTGAGCATCAGGGATACAGACATCCATTGAACACAAATAGCTGACCTAGTAGCAGTATGCCAACAATATGCTGACGTATTCAGCACAGAGTTGGGACAATACAAAGGGGCACCCATTTCACTCAACCTCGATCCAGCAGTAACTCCAATCTGATTAAAACCACGCAGGGTTCCTTTTGCATTGAAGCCAAAAATTGATGCGGAACTAGACAAGTTGGTAGAGCAGGGAGTGCTCCAACCAGTGGACTGTAGCCAGTGGGAGACTCCAATAGTGACCCCAGTTAAGCCTAATGGGGATGTCCGCATCTGCGCAGACTACAAGTGCACCATAAACAAGGCACTACAGCAACATGCTTACCCTGTATCAGTAGTGAGCCACATCCTCGCTTCGCTCCAGGGAGGCCAAATCTTGATTAAGTTAGATCTCACCCAGGCTTACCAGCAGCTACCAGTAGACGACGCTACCGTAGAAGCACAAACAATCATCACATACGGAGGTGCATTTTGAGTGCACTGCCTAGCCTGTGATGCTTTACATACGGCATTGGGGCAGTACTAAGCCACAGGATGCCAGATGTTAAAGAGGCCCCCATCGCATACTATGCTAGAACGTTATGATTGGCTGAAAGACAGTATGCCCAGGTAGACAAGGAAGCCCTCGCCATAGTGGCTGGCATTAAGAAGTTCCATGACTTCTTATATGGACGAACCTTCACCATCTTTACAGACTACAAACCTCTGCTTGGTCTCTTCACAGCAGACAAACAGACACCACATATCCTGTCACCGCGAATGCTACAATGGTCCATTTTCATTGCTGCATACTTGTACCAGCTAGTCCACAAGCTGGGTAAGGAAATGGGCCACGCCGATGCTCTCAGCTGACTGCCTCTACTGCAGACTGATCCAGATCCAGCCCCAGCTTGTCGTATCCTGGCGATCCAGGACTTGCCTGAAGCATCCCTACAAGCAGGGGACATTGCAGCTGAAACCACCACGGACAGAACGCTTAGCCACGTTCTCAACTGGGTGTTAAGGGGATGGCTAGAGTCCCGGCCAGGCCCTGAGTTCCATCACTACGCTTCACAGAAAAATGAACTATCGGCCCACAAGGGATGTGTGCTGTGGGGCAGCAGAGTCATCATTCCACCCAGTCTTCACTCCAAGGTGCTGGATTCCTTACATGAGGGGCACCCAGGAATTGTTCAAATGAAGGCTCTAGCCAGCAGCTACTTGTGGTGGCCAGGTCTGGACAAGGGCATTGAGAATCAAGTATGGAGTTACCAGGCCTGCCAAGAAACCTGACTGGAGATGCCACAAGCACTAGTGCACCAGTGCTGGGAGACCATGCATGCCCCATGGTCCCGCATGCACATTGACTTTGCAGGCCCCTTCCAAGAGCAGGTGTTCCTAATTGTAGTAGACAGTTATTCCAAGTGGTTGGAAGTGACACTGGTCTCATCGATGACAACAACCAGGGTCATCCAAGAGTTGCACCAACTGTTCGCCACACATGGTCTGCCAGATGTAATAGTGTCCAACAATGGGGCCCAATTCATAGCAGGAGAGTTTCAATCTTTCCTCAATGCCAACATGATTTGGTATGTAACATCCGCTCCATTCCACCCCATGACCAACAGTCAGGCCGAATGTATGGTCAGGACCACAAAGGAGGCGCTCAAGCGGATGATGACTGGGGACTGGAATCACTGCCTGGCGAACTTCCTCCTGTGCCAACACACAACTCCAGTATGGCTACAGGTCGCATTCCAGTGGAGCTGAGGTGGGGCTGCTGGCTCACCACAAAGCTCGACCGACTTCACCCAGACAAAGTAGCGGCAGAAATGGCTCAACCAAAGCCCCCCAGGAACTTACAGCTGGGTGAATTGGTCTGGGCCAGGAACTATGGAAGTGGGGTACCTTGGGTGGCAGCTAGGGTAACTAAGATAATGGGGCCCTTGTCATATGAGGTTATTCTGGAAAATGATCGTATGGTCAGATGCCACATTGATCAGTTGCGGCATTAGCAGGCTGAGCCAGTCCTGGGTGAGGATCCCAAGGTTTTATCAGAAACACAAGAGAACTGTTTTCCCCTGAGTTTGCCTACATCACCTGTGTCCGCCTCCAGGGAAACGGAGAAAGGGGTGTTATGTATTGAATATATATTAGTTGTGTAAATCCCTGCTAAAGTGAAACTAACTTAACTCCAACTGCTTGTGAAGCTAAAGTGAAACTAACTTAACTCCAATTGCTTGTGACGCTAAAGTGAAACTAACCTTTAGATGACCCTGACTGTTAACTCCAACTGTTTTGGAGGGAAACTTTGAACATTCATATTTGGGTGGTTTTTTTCAAGTATTGTGTTAGGTTAAGGTCCTGTGGGCTAAGCGTATAAATTACAGGCAATTGCCTGCAGTTCTCCAGTTCTAGTTTGAGTCAATAAATAACGTTGTAACTATGCTGGATTGCTCCTTGCCTACTAAAGCCCACTACACAATAGTGGCGATGAAGGTGGGATGCTGCAGAGGAGAGAGCTGCTGCTAACCAAGAGACTGAAATCACTGGGTGATAGGCTGGGTAAAGAGCCCCAGAAGGCCTAGTTACTAGCAGAGTGTCCTTTATTGTCTCAAGTCCATCATCTGTATTATCTGGGCTAAACAATAATTTGAAGCTATTTCCAATAATTAATTTTCATTTCCCTTATGGATCTAAATCCTAAATATTAAGCCAATTAATCCCTTATTTTTTATCATTTTCCAACAATATTTAAATCTATAATCACATTTCCCTTCATCTCAAAATCTCCCTTTAGCCCATTAGTTGAGACATTAGGATCTTTTGTCATAAATCAGAAGACTCCATTTTTTAAATCTAACTCTACCTTTCTTTTTATGCCAACTAGGTTTTCATACCAATGCCTTTAAATCATCAGATAGCTCTCCCTTCATTCTTGCACATGTTATTTGAATCAAAGGAGATCATCTAGTCATTAATTTTCCAGAGGAACTGGCCCATTTATAATTGTTAAATTGTTGCCCTGGTGACTCAGGTCTCCATATTTGCTCTAGTGTATTTATCTTCAATTCGGTCTGATCTTCTTCCTCAGGTTTCTTCTGGTTTAAGTAAAAAGTCATGTCCAATTTTATGGTTGTTGTTTGGTTGTCTAGGTTTTCAGTGTGCTGTACCTGTTGATCTTTAACACCCTTCATCTTGGCATTACTTTCTTCTGCTTCTGTTGCTTTTTGGGTTGTAGGTTCTTTAGTTGCAACCAGGGTTTGGTTGTCAAAATTTTCAGTACGTTGTACTTATAAAGTCCTCTGTCTTGGTATTAATTTCTTCCACTTGTTTTTTGAATTGTAAGTTCTTTAGTTGGAATCAGGGTTTCATTTTGTAGGTTTAAGCTGGTGCCTTTGTCTTTCAGTCTTGATTTAATTATCTCAGTAGCTTCAAGATAGCATTTATAGTCTTTTTCAGGACAGGCTGGGTTTTTATCCTTTCATCAGTTTTACAAGTAGATAAGGTAACAGATCCCTGTGAAAGTAGGAACTTTTTGGGTCCCCAAATATCAAAAAGATGCAAATCCAAATACATAGTTGTTCTTTTCAAGGCTTTATTTTCCCAAGTAGTCAGACGCCGCCATTTTAGAGGGTGGTAGGAAGACATTCTTTCCCTCTCTCCTCACAGGGGGAAGAAATTTCAAGACGCTTTTTGCAGGAAAATACTTGGGATACAAAGAAAGTAAGATCTCACCCAATTCCTCTGTGTGCTTTCAAAGTGCTTGATAGTAATTTTGGCCTCAGCTGGTAATGGCTTAGTGATGGGCCATTAATTGTGATGGGCCATTAATGGCCGATCTTTTCCTTGTCACTTCAAAGAACTGCTCCAGATCAAATGGGAGGGCTGCCACTCTTCTATGATCAGTTGGAGGTCCTCTTCACACTTGTTGCCCCTCCAGGGTGACTTCTGACCCTTTTCAGGGTTCCCCGGTGGGAGAAAACTGGACAGCAGAGAGAGTGATCACCCTGCACGTCCGCCAGTGCTGTGAGCACAAACTGCCAAATGAAAGGCTATTCTAATACTTCAGGACTAGAATAGCAGTACAAGTAGTCCTCAACTTATAACCATAATTAGGATGAGAATCTTAATTGTTGAATGAAGCAGTCATTACGTGAGATGACATGTGATAAGTTGTAAGTGTATACAGGGTGCCAAGTGCCCCAAATGTGGTAATATGATCATGAAGGGAGGGGGAGCGGGGCAGCATAAATTTTACAATGGCCAGACATGCTTTGTGAGCTGTAAAGGTTATTATAACATTGAATGGTCATTAAATGACTTTTTATAAATCAAGGACTACCTATATATTTCTCATTCAGAATCCACAGTAGCTGGATTTATATATATTGATGCAAAACTTTGGCACATGCTTTTAGTACTTGGTCTAGGACTTGGGTGACCTGTTTTTAAAGACCATCACAATCAGGACCCAACCATGCTGGCTTTTTAGAAAGGTTTACATTTGGATGTGCTCCTATTTATGAGGACTGGGAAATTTGTTGGAAGCTATGAGATGTTATTTTACTGTTGAGTAAAATAGCTTTGCCCCTCAGCTGCCATTATCAAGTATATATACCATTACTTAAAATAACAAAGTGATGGATAGCTTCTGCTTTTTAGAATCAAACATCCACAGTGAAGGAACAAACAGTTAAAGATATGCTGCAGACTAGTATTGAGTAGAGCAAGTATGAAGTCCTTGGAAAAGATACTCAAATGCTGCAATGTGTTTATACTTAAAAAGATCAGAATCATGCAAACCACTGTATTCGCTGGGACATTTTACAGAAACAAAAATTGGACTTTGATGAAGCAGAACAGAAAGATTATTGATGCTTTCAATCTTTGGTGTTGTAGAAAAATCCTGAGAATGGAAGAAAAGAAAACAAACAAATGGATCATCAAATAAATCAATTCAGAATTCTCACTTGAGGCACCAGTGACCAGGCTCAAATTATCTTACTTTGGACACATTATGCAAAACTCTGTTCTCTGGAAAAGGGTCTAATGCTCGAAAGAGTGGAATGAAAATGAAGAAAACAACCAGAACAAGGGGGATAGAGACAGTTACAGTGGTAAGGAGTAAATCATTGGAGCCTTAAAAGATCAGGATAAGGATTGCCAGGAGAAAACATATCTATGTGGTTGTTTAAAAGTCGAAAATTACTTGATAGCCCATAATCAATGAATAAATATTTTTATTGATGTTTATTTTATATTGTGTTTACATGTGGTTCTAGCCACTCAGAATAGCAATAACAATAAGCTTAGACATATATACCATTTCACAGTGCTTTTACAGCCCTCTCTAAGCAGTTTACAGAGTCAGCATTTTGCCCCAACAATCTGTGTCCTCATTTTACCGACCTTGAAAGAATGAAAGGCTGAGTGGTCAGGATCGAACTCCTGGCAGTGGACAGAATCAGCCTGTAATACTGCATTCTAACCACTGCTCCACCACAAATCTGTATGATGAGATGGTGGCCTTATAAATTGAATGAATGAATGAATGAATAGAATGCATGCAATAAATATACTCTTCAAACACAGAACAGAATAGAACCAAATCTGATATGGAGGGAGAAATAGACAAGAGTAAGATCAAACCTGAAAATGGACAGATATGGCTGGGGCTGCCGAAAACAATAACAATTTACAAATAACAATTGTGACAGTGATATTGTAATTGTAACAATTAAAATAACAAATAATGTTAAGATGGAATGCATTGAGCTTGTCCTGTGTCCTGTGCTATACATATGCACAGAATCACAACTTATAGGGTTGTGAGATACTTTGTATACACATCAAGTCTAATTATATCTCTCACACATTACACAAAAGAGGGGAGGGAATGTTATTTTATTTCAGATAATAAAACAGAGATATCTTCTATGGCTTTATCTGGTAAAGGGGTTGAAAAAAAACTGGAAACCATGCTCTGCATGCCTTCTCTATTTTTATATACTTGCCAGATAAGATAGACCTGTTCTTTGATTTGCTATCAAACTTCACTGAAGTTAAAAAAGAAAACCCAACACTTAACAGCAGCCTTTGCCAGATTAAATTTCACAATTGTTTGAGGATGCAGGAAAAAAAAACATGTTATGCTGCTTTGATTTTCCTCTATCTGCATATAATTATTTACATCACATTGATTGTTTAAATAAACCACTTCTTGAGTGGATGAATTATGCGGCAAGATTTTGCATTCTGAAGTCTCAATCAAATGTATGCAAGAAGACATTCAAGATTTAGTTTACTTTTATTTGATCAAAGTCTTTACCTTCCATCCTATTTCATTGCTGCCTGTATAAGAGTGTGAGAGACAGGTACCTGGGCCTATACACTAAATGAAGGACACATTGGGACCCCCATATCAAAATAACTTACCTTATGTGCGGCCAGAATTTGAATATTTATTTATTTATTTAATTTATTTATTGGATTTCTATGCCGCCCTATTCCGGGAACTCAGGGCGGCTCACAGCATAATAGAAATCAACATTAAAATACATATAAAAAAGAACCCCTGAATTAAAAAACCAATCATCCAACAAACATGCACACAAACATACACTGGCTAGGGGCAAGATGTTAACTGCCCCAGGCCTGTCGGAAAAGATGTGTCTTGAGCAGTTTACAAAAGGCGGAGAGAGTGGGGGCGACACGGATCTCCGGGGGGAGTTGATTCCAGAGGGCCGGGGCCGCAACAGAGAAGGCTCTTCCCCTAGGCCCCGCCAGGCGACACTGTCTGGCTGACAGGACCTGGAGAAGGCCGACTCTGTGGGCCCTAACTGGTCGCTGGGTTTCATGAGGCAGCAGACGGTCCCGTAAGTAACCTCGTCCGATGCCATGTAGGGCTTTATAGGTCATAACCAACACTTTGAATTGTGTTCGGAGACCAATTGGCAGCCAATGCAGCTCGCGGAGTGATGCCGAAATGTGGGCATTTCTGGGCAGGCCCAACACTGCTCGCGCGGCTGCATTCTGCATTACCTGAAGTCTCCGAACGTTTTTCAAAGGTAGCCCCATGTAGAGAGCATTGCAGTAGTCGAGCCTCGAGGTGATAAGGGCATGAGTGACTGTGAGAAGAGACTCCCGGTCCAAATAGGGCCGTAGCTGGTGCACCAGGCGAACCTGGGCAAATGTCCTCCTCACCACAGCCGAAAGATGATGTTCCAAATTTAGCTGTGGATCGAGGAGGACACCCAAGTTGCGGACCTTCTCCGAGGGGGTCAAAAACTCCCCCCCAGGCTGATGGATGGATGGATTGAATTGTCTTTGGGAGGCAAAGTTTAAGCTTGTTAGCACCCATAAATATTACATTTAACACAGCACAGTTCCTGAGCAAAATGGTTTGGCTGAGATCGGCATATGTGAGACTGATTGGGGTAAATGGTAGTGGTGATAGTGAAATATAATTTTATCATATTTTATCTATCTACATCTTAAATGGCCGTATTTGATTCTAATTTCATTTTTAAAATGTGTTTTTATCCCAATTTCATTTTAAATTGTATTTTATTTCTATTTTATTCTAAATTATATTTTAACTAATTCCATTCTAAATTGTTTTTACTGCATTTTAGTATAGCGTATGTTGGAACTCTGCACCTTGATATGGCCCACAGGCTAATCAATAAAGGTATTTGTTCTGTTCTGTGCATTGGTAAGGCATTGAAACGAGGCAGGAGTAACAACAGATGCTTCTTTATTAAAGCTCCAACAGAATGTTGGAAGTAAAGTCTTCATCCTGGTTCATCCAAGCCGGGAATAAATAAGCAACATGGCGACTGTTTTGGGAAGATGGTTACAGTTTATTGAAAAGGCAGAAATATGGTTCTTGTAGGAAAGACCAGAGGAAAGAAGGATCTGAGCACATAGGCAGTAGGTTTTTATACCCTCTCTAGCCTTTTTATTTTATTTATTTTTATTTCTCAAATTTCTATACCGCCCCTCTCCCGAAGGACTCGGGGCGGTGTACAGCCTAAAATTTTTAAAACATATAAATATACAAAATTAGAATAATTAAAAATGAATTAAACAATTTTGGCCGTAAAATCCTCATTTAAAACCCAATATTTACGAATCATAAAAATTACTCAATCCCCCTAAAACATTTTAACCCTGCTGGAACCGGAGCTTCTATGCCAGGCCGGCCTGTCGAAAAAGGAACGTTTTTAGTTCCCGACGGAAGGTGCGTAGATCTGTCATCGTACCCCACATACGAGGGGTCTCGGGGTCGACCTCTGGCCCCTTGTCAACACAGACTGCATCCGGCCGGAGAGGAAGGAGGAGAACCACTGCAAAACAGTGCCTCCTATACCCAGCCCCTCCAACCGTTGCAGCATGATACCATGATCGATGGTATCAAAAGCCGCCGAGAGGTCCAATAGCACCAGAACAGAGGAGCAACCCCTGTCTCGTGCCCGCCAGAGATCATCCACCAACGCGACCAATGCTGTTTCCATGCTGTAGCCAGGCCTGAAGCCCGACTGGTGCGGATCCAGATATGACGATTCCTCCAGGTGCAACCACACTCTCAACAACCTTCGCAAGGAAGCGAAGGTTGGAGACGGGACGGTCGTTTGACAAAACAGCTGGATCCAGGGCAGGCTTCTTGAGGAGGGGCCTCACCACCGCCTCTTTCAAGGTGGTGGGAAAGACGCCCTCACTCAAAGAAGCATTGATAATTGCATGGAACCAGTCTCGTACCACCTCCCGGGATGCCAAAACCAACCAGTAAACATGTGGTCACCCTAAGTCCCCCCAGCAACCTGTCCACGTCCTCGGGAGTCATGGGGTTAAACTCAACCCAGGTAACAGTCTCAGGACCTGACTCCGCCTCTCCCACTGGACATACCCAGTTGAAGTCAAAACCTTCCCGTATCTGAGCGATTTTATCATACAGATATTTTCCGAAATCCTCAGCTCTACCCTCTAAGGGGTCTCCTCTCACCTCCTGATGAAGGAGGGAGCGGGTCACCCTAAACAGGGAGGCTGGGCGGTTATCTGATGACGCGATAAGAGCAGTGAGGTAAGAACACTTCTCTGCTCTTATCGCTGCTAGGTAGGACCTAATATGGTCTCTTACCAGTGTTCGGTCAGATTCGGCACGGCTCGACCTCCAACTGCTCTCTAGGCGTCTTTTCTGGCGTTTCATCTCTCTCAACCCCTCATTATACCAAGGGGCCGATCGAGACCCACGCCGAATCAGAGGCCAAAAAGGCACAACTCGATCCAGAGCACCGGCAGCCGCCCTATCCCAGGCCGCCACCAGCTCTTCGACCGAGTCATGTATCAGAACCTCAGGAATTGGCCCAAGCTCTGCCTGGAACCACTCGGGCTCCATCAGCCGCCTGGGGTGGTACCATCTCACCGGTTCCGCCTCCCTGCAGTGGGGTGCAACGGTCAGAAAGTCCAAGCATAGGAGAGAGTGATCAGACCATGACAGGGGTTCAATGACTATATCCCCTATATTCTGACCACTCAGCCACTGTCCAGAGACAAAAACCAGGTCAAGCGTGTTCCCCCCTGTGTGTGTGGGGCCTTGAATTACCTGGGCCAGGTCCATGGCTGTCATGGAAGCCATGAACTCCCGAGCCTCCCTGGATGCCCCACCCATGGACGGCAGCTTGAAGTCACCCATAACTATTAGCCTGGGGACCTCAACCACCACTGCAGCGACAACGTCCAGGAGCTCGGGCAGGGAGGTTGATACGTGGCAGGGAGCCAGGTATGTAATCAACACCGCCCTTGGACCCCCAAGGTCCCACTTCACCAGGAGGGATTCACAGCCTGCCGTCTGAGGAACAGTGACCTCCCTCGGCCTGAAATCTTCCCTGATCACGACCGCCACTCCCCCACCCCTGCCCTGAGCTCTCGGCTGGTGGAATGCAAGGAAACCTGGTGGGCACATTTCCACCAGAGGGGCACCACCCTCTGGTCCCAACCAGGTCTCCGTTATACCCGCCAGGTCTGCTCCCCCCTCTGAGATTAAATCTTGAATGAGGGGGGCCTTATTTACCACAGACCTGGCGTTGCACAACATCAGCCTACAGCCAGGGCCCTGTGGTTCTGAATAACCCCGAGAACAGGTTGAGCCTTGGGGGTCGGAGTGCACGACCACTCGTAAGCAGTGGGTGCGCACTCCCTTATTATGATACGGCCCCCTGCTCCCGCCATACCTTCCCCTCCCACTTACGGTACTAATTGGAACTAAGTTAGCCTTAATCAACCCCCCGTCTGCACCCTCAGGGCTCCATCCCCTTCCGTTGCCTGGCCTGTCTTCTTGCTCCCTTCCAACAATTCCTTCCCCCACCCTAGACACCCCTTCCCCACCCCTTCCCTCCCTTAAAACTTTCATTAAATACCTATTTAAAAAACCCCAAAGCCCCTTATTTGATGCATGCCATCTCTCAGGACTCCAAAGTCCATCCTCAAGATGGGCCCTTGATAAAACAGAGGGCCATAATTGCGAGAGGGTGGAATCTCGCAATGCAAGAAGAGTCCACTTCGAGTAAACAGCCAGTCAGGTAAAGTGTATCGATGGGGTCCGGCAAGAGAACCGGGCAGTCCAGTCTAGATTAAAGTCCAAATTCCAGGTTTCCATCAGGGTGATGGTAATAATAATAGTAATAACAACAATAACAATGATGATGGTGGATTTTAGGTGGTCCGGGCAGGAAAAGGCCCCTATGTTGTTCCATCCTGCTCTATTTAATCCACAGTCCACAGATTCGCTGCCAGGGGCAAGGACCAGGTCTCTAAAAAGGGTCCATAGAGGCAGCACCGGAGTCAGAATCTGGGATTTTGTTTGGAATAGTTTCCTGTTCCTGTGGCATGAACTTTGAACTGAGTCTGAGTACTTTTCTAGGCCTCGGTATTTGTGGTTTAATCCTATTATGTCCCAAAAGTCATATCTTGCTTCCCTGGGGCTGGGCTAATGACTCTTAGAGTTTGGGGTGAGGTATGCAGATTTTAAGTTTCTTTGTCTTCTTGAGTTTTCTGGCTCCAACTTTCTGATGGTTTTACATTTGCAATTGTATAGGGCTGGCTCCTATTTGGGATAGAGAGATTTGGGGGCAGAGTTGGCTTCTGCTTTTAAAAATCTTTTTGAGGAAAAATATATTTTTCTGCCCTTTTAATATTTCCTTCTCTGGGGCTCTGACTTCCCACAAGAACAACACAAAATGGCACTGATCCCTTTTATACACTTTTTCAGGGAACAGCATCAGCCAATAAATGCAACGTATTTTCCCGTTTGATGAACCCCCTCGCTAGTTTTTTGTTCACATATCGCTGCATCTCCTCCATTTCGAGGGGGGACATAGCATACATTCTTGGCTGTGGGAGTTTGGCTCCTGGCACCAGTTCGATGGAGCAGTCATTGGGTCTGTGAGGGGGTAGGGCATCACATTCTTTTTCACTAAATGCCTCCACAAGGTCCTGGTATTCATTCGGGATGTGTGGTTCGCCTGGTGGCGGTGAGGTAGCCATGTTTGCCTGCTCATTGGGTGGCCTAAGGTGTCCCGCAACATCGGTTGAATCAGCGGGAGGTTTAGGTTCTATAGGTAGTCTCACAGTTCTCATTCCTTTCTCCCACCAGATAAACAGCTTCCATTTGTCTAACCAGGCTAGCCCTAGGATCACAGTCTCAGTCATTTTTGGAGCCACAAGGAAGCGAATAAACTCCCAGTGCACGCCTATTTCTAGGCATAAGGGCTCAGTTTAATTTATTTTTAATTATTTTAATTCTGTATATTTATGTTTTTTTTACATTTTAAGGCTGTACACCGCCCCGAGTCCTTCGGGAGAGGGGCAGTATAGACATTTAATAATAAAAAATAAATAAAAAAATAAAGTTAATTGTGTGACAAGTGTCCCTCCCATCAGGGAGCCATCAGCTTGCTCAAACCTCACAGGTTTGGATCTTCTCTAGTCCTATGGAGAATCTCATCGTGAGTCGAATTTTTAACAAATCTAATATGCACTTCTCTAGGAAGATTATGTCTACATGCATAATTCGTGTGGATTCTATAGATTTCATCCATTTCCTTAATCATTTCTTCCTTCCCAGTTCCTAAAGCTCCTGCCAATAGCTCCGCCATCATCTCCAGAAGATCCTCATTTTTTCCTTCCCACACATTCTGAAATCGTAGAAAATGGGTAGCCTTGTCTATTTCCAATTGGATTATTGTCTGTTCGAGGTATCTATTAGCTTGAATTAGTCTTTCTTCCATCTCCTCCACTTTTCTTTCTTCCCTTCCCATTCTGTCTTCCATCTCCTGTAGTTTTTGTTCATTTTAAAAAATTTGTTGCTGGAAGCATTCAAATTTCATCCATTGATCTCATCTTTTCTTTCATTTCTCCCATGTTGTTCCTTACTTCTCCTATCTCTCGTTTCAAATCCTCATGGTTCTTTAACATAACCTCCTGCATTGTTTGTAACATCTGTTGTAGATCCTTAAATGAGTTTGATCTCTCTCTCTGTAAAAGTCCTTCCATAGATCTTTGCCCTGCTGGGCTTAGTTCCATTGTTTAGTTTGGATTCCTTGCCTCTTTCCTGCACCAATTTTTGTCAAATTTGGGATACTTGTCATTTTTAATACCACATTAAATGGACTTCTCCACTTCCTTATATTTCTTTTAATATCCTCCAGCACCCTTCAACTATCACTCTCTCAGCTAGCTCTTATATATTATTTACCTTCCTTTCTTAATCTTTCCTACCCCAACTACAGGTTGCAAACCTTCCCCTTAGTCAACAATTAATAACAAAATCTATAATTAAATCCCTTAATGATATCAATAATTGGTGCAGTAGGTGGTGAAATTAATAAAATATTTAATCTAAGGCTTGCATAACAAGAACAGTAATAATTAAAAAGATGATTTCCTTTTGAAAAAAGTTCTACTACAACTATTTCATTAAATTTCCCGCATCCAAAATTACTCCTTGAGTTTCCTCGATTTATAAGTCAGTTATTAGCAGGCCATCCAAAATAGGTCTTGTTTCTCTTTAAAGATTAAAGAGAACTAGAGATACGAGGAAGACAGCTTGTGGCGCTCAAACAAGTCCCAAAAAGGGTAAGAGACCTTTTACAGTCTAGTTTACAGCAAAACTAACAAGGAAAAATGTACATTTTTGGTGGTTGACTCCAGAAGGGATTATGGTGTCTCGGGGAGAAAGAAGGTTGAGATTGGACACGGTGGACAAAGTAGAAGAGTTTTACAGAAATTTTTTTGATAGTGAAGTTGAATTGGAGGAAAGAGAAAGAAGGGAAGAAAGAGAACTAGAAGAGCAGTCATCAAATAGGGGGGAATCCCAAATCAAGGAAAAAGAAAATGGGGAAAGAGAGAATGTGGACATTGGAAAAGACAATGATGGTGGACGCAAGGATTACAAAGAAATTAGACAAACGAGGGCAACAAACCCTAAACATAAGTAGAGGTTTTCAAGAAGCATTAGCAATTCTATCATTAAATGTTAATGGGTTAAATTCTCCAGGGAAAAGGGAAAATTTCTTTAGTAAATTGTATAAGACAAATGTGGATATAATAGTGTTGCAAGAGACGCACATGAAACAGCAGCATCAATACTTGCTAAAATGTTCTAAGTTAGGAAAGATGTTAATATCTTCATCGCAACAGAAGAAAGGGGGAATTTTAATGTATGTAAAAGAGGGTATTTTGACCAAACAGGTGTATAAAGGTGAGGAGAGTAGAATATTGATAATAGAACTAACTGTGGATGGGAAAAAACTGATGTTAGTTGGAATATACGTGCCAAATGAGGGCCAAAAACTATTTTATAAGAAACTGTGTAACATGATTAGAGACTTAGAATGTGATAATTTGTTTATAATTGGGGATTTTAATGCGATTGTAGACAGAGAACTAGATTGTAGAAATAACAGATGAAAGAAAGGTGTTAGAAGGGTATTACTAATTCATTTTTTGAGATGGTGGAAGAACTAAATATAAAGGATTGTTGGAGGGAAAGAAATGGAGATAAGAAACAATATATACTTATTATTCAGGTAGACATCAGTCTTGGTCTCGAATTGATATGGTTTGGGCATTGACAGATGTGAATTTGGGAATTGAGGAAGTTAATATTGACATAAATTCATGGGCAAACCATAATCCCATTAAAATTAAATGGAAAGGGCAAAAAAAGATAACGAGATGGACCCTAAAAAGAGCAATTTTGAACCAAAATGAATTTAAATTAAAGATGGATGATCAAATGAGTTTGTTCTTTCAAAAGAAAGAAGATACGAACAACCAGAATCTGTGGGACACGGCAATAGCTATTATGAGGGGTATTGCAATATCATATATGGCCAAAGACAACAAACAAAAAAGACAACGGCAAAAAAAACTTAGAGGAAGATCTTAGCAAACTGGAAATGGAGTTGCAGGAAGAACCCATAAAACGGGAATTGAAACATCAAATAAACATAATTAAACATAAATTAAATATCATCGAAAAGGAAAATATGGCACAACAAATTAAATGCATTAAACAAAAATTTTTTGAAAATGCAAATAAGCCGGGAAGATGGCTGGCTTATAGACTAAGGAAACGGAAAGAAAAGAACCAGATTAGCAAATTATATAATGAAGAAAGAGAGTTAATCTACCAAAATGAGGAAAAGAGGAAGGTAGTGTATGAGTTCTTTAAAAATCTTTATGAGGATAAGGAGAAGGTAGAAGAAGGCAAGATGGTGCAATACCTTCAAAAAACAGATTCGCCCAGAATCTCAGAGGAAGGTAAATATTTATTAAATAATGAGATAACAGCAGGGGAGATATCTGAGGCAATTAAAAAACAAAAAAGTAACAAAACACCAGGCCCAGATGGTCTACCTTCAGAAATCTATATATATTAAAGAGACAATAGATTCTAAAATGATCTACTCAGATGAGGACAGTAGAATTGTGATGGTAGAAAGATATTTACATCAAAAACAAATATTGTTGGTAGTAATTTATGCACCAAATAATAACCAAGAAGAATTCTATCAAAATCTACACAGAAAGAACTGTGTAGAACTAGAGTATCAAAATATTTGTTTAGTTGGAAATTTTAATGCGATCGTGAATGGTAAAACAGGAAAAACTGGAAAAAGACTTCCTTAGACTTTTTTCAATATGATAGAGGAGATTGGAGTACAAGACATTTGGAGGGAAATTAATCCAGGAAAATTACAATATATATTTTATTCAAATAGTCAAAAATCCTAGTCTAGAACTGATATGATTTGGATGACATCGGAACTGAGGATGAATATGCAGGAAACTGAGATAGAACCAGGTACATGGACAGATCATAATCCTTTAAAAGTGATATGGAGAGGAACACAAAAACAAAACCCCAAGATGGATTTTAAATCAATCTATACTAAAAGAAAGAGAATTTATAGAATTAGCAATAAAAGAAATGGAGTTTTTCTTTAAAGAAAACAAAAAAGAAGATACAACATTACAAAATGTATGGGATACAGCTAAAGCATATTTTAGAAGCATAGTTATAACATATGTGGCAAAGAAAAACAAACAGAAAAGACAGCAGTATGTACTATTAAAAGAAAAATTGGAAAATTAGAATCAGATCTGCAAATGAACCCGCAAAAGAAGACTTTAAAAAGAGAAATGGACTTGATAAAACATAAATTGAATTTGTTGGACTCAGAAAAATTAGCACAGCACATAAAAAGAGCAAAACAAAACTTTTTTGAAAATGCAAATAAACCAGGCAGATGGTTAGCCTATAACCTTAAAAAACAGAAGGAGAAGAAAATGATAAATAAATTAGTAGATGGAAAAGGTGGTCTACAATTTAAAAATAAATAAAAAAGACAATCAAAGAATATTATAAGGAACTTTACAATATAGAAGAAATTCCAAGAAAGAGGATGATTCAATATTTGGAAGAAAACAATCTTCCAAAAATTCCAGGTACTTATAAGATTATGTTAGAGGAAAAAAATAACAATGATGGAAATAATAGATGCCATAAGGAGACAAAAAAATGAAAAAACACCAGGTCCAGATGGATTACCGGTGGAGTTATATAAAACTTTACAAGATATATTAAGTGAACCATTGAAAGACATTTGCAATGAACTTTTGTTGAAGGCCAAACTTCCAAAGACATGGATAGGAGCAAATATTACTTTAACACCAAAAGAAGACTCAGATTTGACAAAGATAAAAAAATTACAGAACAATATTGTTATTGAATGTGGACTATAAAAGTTTTACTTCAGTAATGGCTGAGAGACTGAAAAGATACTTAACTGAATTTATACATTCAAACCAGAATGGTTTTGTTTGCGGAATTTTAATTAATTCCCAGGAGGCGTTCGGTTGAAGAAAGGAAACAGCTTTATTTCTTAGAACGGTTTGCAAAGCGTGGTGGATCTCTACCGTTATAGGGAGAGACCACACCTTTTTACAGAAGCACTATAGCAATATAACCTCCTATCCTCCTCCCATTCCACGTCAGCTAGTCTGGCGTAGTTGGTTACAAACCTAAGCAAGTGACACAACGTCCTTGGCTCACTCTAAGGGTTCTTTGTTATACATTGCAACAATGTTAGTTTCACTCTCTGTTAGTTTTCACTCTCTACAGCAAAATTTAACATACAGAAAAATTTAACACTTTCCATTCCTTTCTACCTTCAATCCCCCATTTCTTTTATGGACATTTGTTTAATATTTTTCCTTATTTCCATCAGTCTTTTCTTCTCAGCTGATGATTCATTCATGGGGTGTACAGAATCCATACTTTCCAGTATTTGAATCTGATCTCCAATTTCTTTTAATACCATCATTGACTTTATAGATTGCTGGGTAGATATCACTCCTTCCACCGAATTCTGAATCATACTTTTTATGAGAGGGAGGATACAAGGTAACATCATTAGTCCCAAAAATATAATACCCCCCATAAACACGGCTTGTTTCCAATTTGTAAATATACCACCCAGAAATCCCCCTTGATCCCCCTTACAAAAATTACCAGATTTTTTTGTACGTCTTTTTCATATACACGACTCATCAGAAGCAAGTCCCACTAAATCAAATTCACTTATTCCACTTTATAAAACTGCAGCTAAATACAGTCTAATATATTTTTGATTAAATACATTTAAATGCATACAAATATTGAACATATTATCTACTGAGACATATGTTTAATATTTTTTTTTCTCACTTGAGAGCCTTCAAGATCCATGGACCATGGACAAATTGACCTTGGTTTCACACCCTGACTTAAGGCAAGTGAATCAAAGAGAGAAGCAATCACAAAGGTGTCTCACATCCTCTCCTGGTGGACAGCTCAGCATATCCTGTCGGGCAGGAGAACACGTTTGGGCACCTATCAAAGCAGCTACTACTTGCAAGTCATGTCTGCCAGAACTTGAAGACCCTCAGACAGGCACTTTTGGAGAAAAACCACTGACTAGCCATTGGTGTGGTTTTTGAACTCCAAGACAGAAGATGTTGTGGGTGCTCCAGAGGTTGTGGGTACTCCAACACTGGAGATTTTTAAGAAGAGATTGGACAGTCATTCAAATGGTGTAGGGCAGACATGTCAAACACAAGGCCCAGGGGCCGGATGCGGCCCGTGAAGTGGTTTCATGTGGCCCATGAAGCCATCCTGGAAACAGTGAGGGAATGCCCCCCTCTGCCTTGGCTCTGGCTCACTAGGAGCCAATGTACAATTTTGTGGTGACCATCTATGCTGAAATGCATTCAGTCTTAGCTCCATAAGGCCATCTGGAAACAGCAAGGAACCAGCCCTTATAGGTTGGGGGCTGGGAGGCATTGTGCAGGTAACGTTGACTCTCACGCTGCTCATGTCATCCCCTCCCCCAGAGCCCACCAAGCCAGATATGTAAAGTAGATGAGGGGCCATGTGCTGGCCACTTCCAGACAATGGTGCATTTCTTCATTCCTCAAGAAGGGTGACACTTCCCCAGCTGTGTTTCTTGCCTGTTTTTCTCTCTCCCTCATCTCAAATATTTTCCCACCACTCTGTACTTAGGAAGGAAGGAAGGAAAGAAGGAAAGAAGGAGAGGGAGGGTCAGAGGGAAGCCCTGCCTTAGTCCTGCCCTGCTGCCCTTTCACCATCCCCTTGCCCCCCGGCCTATCCTGGGGGTCTCCCATCCTATTGCTAAGGAAGCTTTGGATACAAAGCCAGGTCTCCTCCCATGGAGAGGGAATGGGCCTCCCTCTGACTTTGCCCTCATACCCATCATGAGCAACCTGGCTAAGGAGAGCAAGCATAGCAGCAGCAACCTTGAGGAGAAGGTAAGTGCAGCTGGACACCCCCTTGGGGAAGTGGGGCTGGGCTTGGTGTTGTGGGTGCTAGATGGCCAGGCTGGGTGTTTGACCTCTGCTACCCAGGGCTCCAGGCAGCCCGCACCACCATCCGGTCCTCCCTGCATGGCCTGAGAGGAACAGTGAGGCTCCTCCAGTGGACCATACCTTGGCACTTGACCTGGTCCCACCCCCTTCTGCTAGAGACCCTCAGATCTCTCCCACTCCTGCCCAGGCCCTAACAGACACTCTTGATGCAAACAATGTAGAGCTGGCCATGCCCACCCAGTAGGTCACACCCACTCCATCCACTGCCACCCAGTAGGCCACACCCACCCTAGTCACACCCTGGAGGGTAGAGGTGGGAAAGGGGTGTTTAGGGTGGGGGAAGGAATTGTTGGAAGGGAGCTAGAAGACAGGCCAGGCAACGGAAGGGGACGTAATCCTGTGGGTTCAGATGGGGAGCTGATTAGGGCTGATTTAATTCCAATTAGTACCGTAAGCGGGAGGGGCAGATATGGCGGGAGCAGGGGGCCATATTATAATAAGGGAGCGCGTACCCACTGTTTACAAGTGGTCATGCGCTCCGACCCCCAAGGCTCTACCTGTTCTCGGGGTTATTCAGAACCACAGGGCCCTGGCTGTAGGCTGATGTTGTGCAATGCCAGGTCTGTGGTAAATAAGGCCCCCCTCATTCAAGATTTAATTTCAGAGGGGGGAGCAGACCTGGCTGGTATAACGGATACCTGGTTGGGACCGGAGGGCGGTGTCCCTCTGGTGGAAATGTGCCCGCCGGGTTTCCTTGCATTCCATCGGCCGAGAGCTCAGGGCAGGGGTGGGCAAGTGGCGGTTGTGATTATTTTTATTTTTTTATTTTTATTTTTTTTTATTTTATGATTTTTATACCGCCCCCCTCCCGAAGGACTTGGGGCGGTGTACAGCCCAATTAAAACGACAACATACAAAAATTAAAATTATTAAAAATAAATTAAATAATTTGGCCCGATATTTAAAAACCCAATACATAATCTAAAAACACAATCCCCTAAAAACAATTATGGCCATTGTTGGAGCTGGAGCTATTATCCCAGGCCGGCTTGTCAGAATAAGTATGTTTTTAATTCTCGACGGAAGGAATGCAATTCCGTCATCGTACGGAGTTCAGGGGGGAGCTCGTTCCAAAGCGTTGGAGCTCCCACAGAGAAGGCCCTCCCCCTGGGGGTCGCCAGCCGACATTGTTTGGCCGATGGCACCCTGAGGAGACCCTCTCTGTGGGAGCGTACCGGATGGTGGGAGGTATTTGCTGGCAGAAGGCGGTCCTGTAGATATCCGGGTCCGATGCCATGGAGCGTTTTAAAGATGGTCGCTAACACCTTGAAACGCACCCGAAAGGCCACCGGCAACCAGTGCAGCTCATGTAGGAGCGATGTTACATGGGAGCGCCATGGCGCTCCTGTCACTACCCGCGCGGCCGCATTCTGGGCCAGCTGAAGCCTCCAGGTGCAATTAGGGAAGATTACAGCCTGAGAGAGGTCACTGTTCCTCAGACGGCAGGCTGTGAATCCCTCCTGGTGAAGTGGGACCTTGGGGGTCTGAGGGTGGTGTTGATTGCGTACCTGACTCCCTGCCACGTGTCAACCTCCCTGCTCAAGCTCCTGGACGTTATCGCCGCAATGGCGGTTGAGGTTCCCAGGCTAATAGTCATGGGTGACTTCAACCTGCCGTCTGTGAGCGGGGTGTCCGGGGAAGCTCGAGAGTTCATGGCTTCCATGGCAGCCATGGACCTGACCCAGGTAATTCAAGGCCCCACACACACAGGGCGGAACATGCTTGACCTGGTTTTTGTCTCTGGACAGTGGCTGAGTGGACAGAATATACGGGATATAGTTATTGAGCCCCTGTCATGGTCTGATCACTCTCTCCTTCGCTTGGACTTTTTGACTGCTGCACCCCACCGCAGGGAGGCGGAACCGGTGAGATGGTACTGCCCCAGGTGGCTGATGGAGCCCGAGCGGTTCCAGGCAGAGCTTGGGCCAATTCCTGAGGTTCGGATACATGACTTGGTCAAAGCCTGGGATAGGGCTGCGGCCGGTGCTCTAGATCGAGTCGTGCCTTTGCAGCCTCTGATTCGGCGTACATCTCGATCAGCCCCTTGGTACAATGAGGGGCTGAGAGAGATGAAACGCCAGAAAAGACACCTAGAGAGCAGTTGGAGATCGAGCCTTGCCAAATCTGATCGAACACTGGTAAGAGACCATATTAGGTCCTACCTAGCGGCGATAAAAGCAGAGAAGTGTTCTTACCTCACTGCTCTTATCGCGTCATCAGATAACCGCCCAGCCTCCTTGTTTAGGGTGACCCGTTCCCTCCTTCATCAGGAGGTGAGGGGAGACCCCTTAGAGGGTAGAGCTGAGGATTTCGGAAAATATCTGCATGATAAAATCGCTCAGATATGGGAAGGCTTCGATTTCAACTGGGTATGTCCGGTGGGAGAGGCGGAGTCTGGTCTTGAGATTGTTACCTGGGCTGAGTTTGATCCCGTGACTCCCGAGGACGTGGGCAGGTTGCTCGGGGGACTTAGGGCGACCACATGTTCATTGGACCCGTGCCCCTCCTGGTTGGTGTTGGCATCCCGGGAAGTGGTACGAGGCTGGTTCCAGGCAATTATTAATGCTTCTTTAAGTGAGGGTGTCTTTCCTGCCACCTTGAAAGAGGCCCCTCCTTAAGAAGCCTGCCCTGGATCCAGCTGTTTTATCAAATTATCATCCTGTCTCCAACCTTCGCTTTCTTGCGAAGGTTGTTGAGAGTGTGGTTGCCCGACAGTTCCCGCGGCACCTGGAGGAATTGTTATATCTGGATCCGCACCAGTCGGGCTTCAGGCCTGGCTAAAGCATGGAAACAGCATTGGTCACATTGGTGGATGACCTCTGGCGGGCCCGGGACAGAGGTTGTTCCTCTGTTCTGGTGCTATTGGACCTCTTGGCGGCTTTTGATACCATCGGTCATGGTATCATGCTGCAACGGTTGGAGGGGTTAGGTATAGGGGGCACTGTTTTGCGGTGGTTCTCTTCCTTCCTCTCCGGCCGGATGCAGTCTGTGTTGACAGGGGGTCAGAGGTCGACCCCGAGACCCCTCGTATGTGGGGTACCTCAGGGGTCAGTCCTCTTGCCCCTATTGTTCAACATTTATGTAAAACCGCTGGGTGAGATCATCCGTGGTTTTGGTGTGGAGTATCATCAGTACGCTGATGACACTCAGTTGTACATTTCCACGCTGAACCACCCCAACAATGCTCTTGCCATGCTGACCCAGTGCCTGGAGGCCGTGCGGGTCTGGATGGGAAAGAACGGACTCAAGCTCAACCCTTCCAAGACCGAGTGGCTGTGGCTACCGTCATCCCGGTTTAGTCAATTGATTCCTTTGTTGTCCGTTGGGGGTGAAACAGTGGCCCCCGCGGAAAGGGTTCGCAATTTGGGAGTCCTCCTGGATTCACGGCTGTCTTTAGAGGACCATCTGACGGCCGTGGCCAGGAGGATGTTCTATCAGGCTCGACTGGTGCGCCAATTGCGGCCCTTCCTAGACCGGGACTCGCTACGCACAGTTACTCATGCCTTCGTCACTTCCAGGCTGGACTACTGTAATGCTCTCTACATGGGGCTCCCCTTGAGGTGCACCCGGAGGCTCCAGCTGGCCCAGAATGCGGCCGCGTGGGTAGTGACAGGAGCGTCATGGCGCTCCCATGTAACACCACTCCTGCGCGAGCTGCACTGGTTGCCGGTGGCCTTCCGGGTGCGTTTCAAGGTGTTAGTGACCACCTTTAAAGTGCTCCATGGCATCGGACCTGGATATTTACAGGACCGCCTTCTGCCAGCAAATACCTCCCGCCATCTAGTACGCTCCCACAGGGAGAGTCTCCTCAGGGTGCCGTCGGCCAGACAATGTCGGCTGGTGACCCCCAGGAGGAGAGCCTTCTCTGTGGGAGCTCCAACGCTTTGGAATGAGCTCCCCCCGAACTCCGTATGATGATGGATTTACGTACCTTCCGTCGAGAACTGAAAACATACTTTTTTCGACAGGCCGGCCTGGGCTAGGAGCTCTGGTACCAACAAAGTTATAATTGTTTTAGGGGATTGAGCTTTTTAAGATAATGTATTGGGTTTTAAAAGGATTTAGGGCCTAAATGTTTAATCTATTTTTAATCATTTTACTTTTTGTATATTGATATTTTTAATAATTGGGCTGTACATTGCCCCGAGTCCTTTGGGAGGGGGGCAGTATAGAAATCGCTAAAAACAAACAAACAAACAAACACCCACTTGGACGCCCGAGGGCAACCGTAATGCTGATGCGGCCCTCAATGAAATTGAGTTTGACACCCCTGGTATAGGATCTCCCTGACTAAGCAAGAGGTTGCTCTAGAAGCCCTCCAAGGTCCTTTCCAACTCTGTTATTCTATTATATCATGTCCACCTTTTAAACTTATAACAAACTCATGAATGTGTTATAACGGGAGAATAAACAATGGACTCTTTTTCCAAGGAATGGCTAAACTTTAGGCTATAACTCATGCTTTTGGGTCTTATTTTGAACTCTGATACCAAAGCTATTTTCCAGGGAAAAATAACATAAATTTGCTTAGGTGATTATTTTCCCATTTTTATGTCTGATTGATCCTTTACTTAAAAGAAAGGTATCTGCCAAGAAAGCATCCCCTGAGAGACGATCATCTCTTAAAATGAAGCAAATGGCTAAAATAAATAGGGTGGTGAAGGACAAGAGTAATTTCTCTTATACACACACACTCACTTTCCAGTCTCTCCTTCTCTAAGATGCGTTTCCCAGTTAAACTCAGAAAAAAATCTCCCATGATACCTTTGTGAATAGGTATACATCCTAATTTATGCACTGAAGGATGCTGCTGTCAACTTTTAAATTGAATATCACTGGTTGTGATTTAATGTTACTCTATTTTATGGTTTTGTTACAGGATAGCAAGTCACCTTGTCTGTTGTGCAACACTCAGACAAATAAAGAACTCTACAATCTTTAATAGGGCTGGTCCCAGAGAAATCGCATTGAATCCTGAAGGTTCCGCTCAGAGCAAATGGGGTATAAAATGGTTACCCAAATATTTCCTAGAAAAAAGAGGAAAAACAATTCTGCATTTGGCTACTACTTCATTAGAAAAGAATGACATGATTCCAAAAAGAAGCAGTTTTTCAAAGAACTTTGAGGCTTATTTACCTTAAAGAATCCTTTTATTTCTGCATAGCTTTGGCACACATGAAAGTTAAGCCAAAAACTGAATCGTCCCTCCCCAATCACCTGTAACAAAGCATAACTCACTCCTTCATTCTGCAATCATCAATCACATTCTCCAATTAAAGTGAAGTGTGAAGTTCCCCTCCCGTTACAGCTGATCTTGGCAATGCTGTGCTGAGATATTGTTATGGTTAACTAGCATATTTTCCCATCCACTAGGCTACTATTGTCTGCTTTAACTCTAGAAGTGATATACAGGCTAAATAAAACATGTTTGCTTCTTCATATATGGCAAGCAAGAACATCCGATGTTAGCAGTCTTGATATCTGGCTCCCCTTACGAAAAGGACAGATCCTGGAATGTAAACAAAAGCATAGGTTAAGGGTTATTTTTCGGTTTGTTGGGGTGTTTAACATGAAACCTTTTGACCAATCTGTCAGCTTTCACTTTACTAGATTTCACCCAGGTGGCTTCAGACAACGGGTATCCCTTCCATTGTACAAGGTACTGAAATTTCCCTCTAAAGATTCTAGAGTCAAGAATATGTTTCACTTCATAGTGGGTCTGCCCTGCAACTATGAGGGGCAAGGTGCCTTCTTCGGGGGAGGTCTTAAAGTGGAGCCCTGATAAGTTACAATGGAAAACTGGGTGAATTTTCTCTAAAAGTCTAGACAGTTTTAGTTTTACTGTGACTAGGTTGAGGATCCTTACTATGGGGAAAGGCCCCAAGAATTTAGGTCCCAATTTCTTGCTGGGCAATTTGAGGCGTAGATATTTAGTTGACAAGTAAACCTTTCCCCCAACTTGGAATGTTCTTTGGGGAGCCCTCTTTTTATCAGCCTGCTTTTTATAGGTTTCAAAAGTCTTTTTAAAGCAGTTTTTGTATTTTTCCAAACTTCTTCCCACCCTTTCACCCACTGGTCAAGCATCTGGGAAGCGGAGGGCACCTGAGGATATTCAGGCATTGGGCTGAACTCTTTTCCTGTGGCCACTTTGAAAGGCATGTAGCCAGTGTTGCTGTGCACAGAATTATTGTACGCCACCTCTGCAAAAGGGAGGAGATCAGTCCAGTTTGTCTGTTGGTAAGAAACATAGCATCTAAGATATTGTTCCACCATCTTGTTAGCGGATTCTGCAGCCCCATTGGTGGCCGAATGAAAAGCAGAGGATAACCCCTGAGATGATCCAATTAATTTAAGAAAACTTATCCAAAACTTCGCTGTGAACTGCACCCCCCTGTCAGAAATTATTCGCTTAGGGGTGCCATGCAGCCAGTAGATATGTTTCAGGAACAATTTGGTCAGTCGTTGGGCAGATGGGAGTCCTTTGCAGGCGATGAAATGAGCCTGCTTTGACAACAGGTCTATTACAGTCCAGATGACAGTATTTCCACTACTTTCAGGTAGGTCTACTATAAAGTCCATAGCTATTTCTTCCCATGGTTGAGAAGGGTCTGCCACGGGTTGCAGTAACCCAGGGATTTTCCCTGGGATTCTTTTCATTGTGGCACATACAGTACAACTTTTTACATAGTTTTCCACATCCTTTTTCAGCCCCAGCCACCAAAATTGCCAGCGGGTGAGGTGTAGGGTTTTCAAATATCCAAAGTGTCCAGCCTGTTTTACATCATGGCTGTGTTTGAGGGCATTAAGATGGAGGGCTTCTGGCAAATATAGCTTCCCCCCTTTGTAAGCCAAGCCATCCCTGCACGTTAGGGAGGTTTGATTATCTCTGAACCATTGGTTGGTGAGCAGCTCTCATTTATTTTCTTTACTCCAGGGTCACCAGGATTGGGGACCTGCGAAGTGTAAGTTGAGCAGCAGTTTGTGGATTGGGAATAATTGCCTTGTTAACCTCCTCTCGTTCGCTTTTGTATTGGGGTAACCGGGATAGTGCATCAGCTAGAAAGTTCTTTCCACCTGGTATGTACTTTAGAGTGAAGTTGAAGCGGTTAAAGTACTGTGCCCCCCGTACTTGCTTTGGGGACAATTTGCGGGGAGTTTTCAGTGCTTCTAGATTTTTGTGATCTGTCCATACCTCAAATGGCACCTTGCTCCCTTCTAGATAGTGTCGTCAGTTTAATAGCACCCATCTAATCGCGAAGGCCTCTTTCTCCCAGATTGCCCATCTCCACTCGCTCTCAGTAAATAAAAAGGTGGGATTTGTCAACTCACCATTGGGTCGTTCTCCCCTTCGTCATTGCTGTCGAGAGAGGGTAGAGTGGGGATGGATCTAGCCTTAGTCTCTGCATCCTCCTGTGTAGGGGATGTGACTTGGGCAGCCAGTTCTTATTGGATCCAGTTGGATTTTCCTCTCGGTGGTTGCCGATCGGATTTCTTTTTCGTTGTGGGTCTCGGTCTGCTCTGCTGTTGAGGGTAGGGGACTGGGCAGTTCACTGCTTGATGTCCCTGTTGTCCACATTGGAAGCATGCAAACGGCAGCCCTGCAGGTGGTCTGGGTCTTTCAGTAGACGTAGTTGTTGGGGGTCTCCAGGGGGTTGATTGTCATCTGGGTCGTTCTGGCTTCAATTCAATTTCAGGAGAGGGAGACTTCTTATAACGAGAGAGCTTAACATCCAGCTTCACCACTGTCTGGTACCACTCCTGTAGTCAATCAGGTACTTCTCGATAGATGCAGGCCTGAGATAGGTGATCGTCTAACCCTTCGATGAAATAATGGATTAGGGACTGCCAAATACATCTCTGAGCCTTAATAAACAAAAGGCCTGGATGCCCCAGTTCATCCCAAAATAATTGGATGGTGGATTGTTTCATAGTTTTGGAAGACACTTACAAAAAAAAGTCTTTTACTTAAAATTTTTCTGACTTGGCAGTCATATGAAACAGGATTCTAACAATCTCAACAAGCAAAGGAGATTTGTTAACCAGTATAAGTAAATGCTACATTAGAAGTGAACAACTTACTCCCTGCACATTGCTCCCACATTCACTTCTGCGATTTTTCAAAATTTCCAAGATCCCATTGTCTCAAAGGTGTTTTTTTTCTAAAAGACACCTGGACTTCCTTGCTTTTTTATTCCTTTGAAAACATTTTAGATGAAGAAGAAGAAAGGAGAAAGGAGAAAGGAGAAAGGAAAAGAGGAAGGAAGGAAGGAAGGAAATCCAATTGCCTTTCAAAAAAAAAAAGAACCATTGGGGACAACCATGACAATCATGGATGATTGAGAATCTTTAGCCAAGATCCCATCCAAACCTGGTGATTTTTTCTTCTCTAATGTATTTTTTTCTCTTCAAGAAAATTGGAGATATGAAGGGAACGTTTCATGCAAAGATGGCCATCATAAAGGACCAAAATGGCAGGGACCTAACAGAGACAGAAGAGATTAAGAAGAGGTGGCAAAATTACACAGAAGAACTATACAAGAATGAGCTTAGCATCCCTGATAACCACGATGGGGTGGTTACTGACCTTGAGCCAGACATCCTAGAATGTGAAGTGAAATGGGACTTAGGAAAGCTGAGCAACAACAAAGCTAGTGGAGGTGACAGTATTCCAGCTGAGCTATTCAAAATCTTAAAGGACGATGCAGTAAAAGTGCTACACTCAATTTGCCAGCAAATTTGGAAAACTCAACAGTGGCCACAGGATTGGAAAAGGTCAGTTTACCTTCCAATTCCAAAGAAAGGCAATGCCAAAGAATGTTCAAACTATCGCACCATTGCACTCATTTCTCATGCAAGTAAAGTTGTATTTAAAATCCTACAAGCTAGACTCCAGCAATATGTGGATCGAGAACTTCCTGAAGTACAGGCAGGATTTCGCAGAGGAACTAGAGATCAAACTGCCATCATACGCTGGATCATGGAGAAAGCTAGGGAGTTCCAGAAAAACATCTACTTCTGCTTCATTGACTATGCTAAAGCCTTTGATTGTGTGGATCACAACAAATTGTGGAAAGTTGTTAAAGAGATGGGAGTACCAGACCATCTTATTTGTCTCTTGAGAAACCTATATGTGGGTCAAGAAGCAACAGTGAGAACTGGACACGGAACCACTGATTGGTTCAAAATTGGGAAAGGAGTCCGGCAAGGCTGTATTCTGTTGCCCTGCCTATTTAACTTATGTGCAGAGCACAGCATGAGAAAGGCAGGGCTAAATGAATCAAAAGTTGGAATTAAGATTGCCAGGAGAAATATCAACAACCTAAGATATGTAGATGATACCACTCTAATGGCAGAAAGTGAAGAGGAATTAAAGAGCCTTTTGATGCGGATGAAGGAGAGTGCAAAAGTTGGCTTGAAACTCAACATTAAGAAAACCAAGATCATGTCATCCAACCCTCTCAATTCCTGGCAAATAGATGGGGAAGAAATGGAGGTAATGACAGATTTTATCTTCCTGGGCTCCAAGATCACCACAGCTGGGGACTGCAGCCAAAATATGTTTGCTCCTGGGGAGGAAAGCTATGGCAAATCTAGATAGCATACTAAAAAGCAGAGACATCACCCTGCCAACAAAAGTACGTATAGTTAAGGCCATGGTTTTCCCATTTGCAATGTATGGCTGTGAAAGTTGGACCATAAGAAAGGCTGAACGCAAAAGAATTGAGATCTTTGAACTATGATGCTGGAGAAGACTCCTGCGAGTCTCCTGGACTGCAAGGCGATCAAACCAGTCAGTTCTAGAGGAGATCAACCATGACTGCTCTTTAGAAGGCCAGATCCTGAAGTTGAAACTCAAGTACTTTGGCCACCTAATGAGAAGGAATGACTCACTGGAGAAGAGCCTAATGCTGGGAAAGATTGAGGGCAATAGAAGAAGGAAACAACAGAAAATGAGGTGGCAGGATGGAGTCACTGAAGCAGTAGGTGTGAGCTTAAATTGACTCCAGAAGATGGTAGAGGACAGAAAAGCCTGGAGGAATGTTGTCCATGTGGTCGCGATGGGTCGGACACGACTTTGCAACTAACAAAAACAAAGGCTAAAATAGTGTTTTGTGCTTCTTAACATACCCCCCATTTTTAAAAAAAAAATGCCTCTCAAAATTGGATTTCATAGTTTTTGATGTCATCACTGCATTTCCATCACCTTCCCTCCATAATTTAAAAACAGGCAGGGTGGGGTGGGGGGCTGAAAATGAAATCCTTGAGTGGAGAAAAAAATATCCTGCGCCTACCTTAGACCACGAAGATTTCATTGAACTTTAAACATGAAATTAAAGAGGCATGGTGTTGGATTAAAAAAAGTTACTTTCCCACTGATCACTTGAGAAATTTGCATATCATAACAGATCAGTATGATTTCACAAATCCTTACCACACAAATCTGCATGAATCATTCCTTCCTCTATTTTGTTATTTTCCTTTTTTCCTCCAAGGCTTTGAAGGGGCTGAATTAGCTAGACTACATATGTACTCCAAGTACTAAAAGATGAAGCCTCCAGGATCAGAGCTGGGTGTGTTGGAAGGAGCTTTTGCACTGATATGCATTGGAGAAAAGAAGAGAGACTTGCGAGTGAGATGGAAGCAAAGCAGAATTTGGCCAAGGCAAACCAATTTGATGACTCCGTGGGACAGTAGCCAGTGTGCAGTGGGTGACTGGAGACAAAGAAAAAGTAAGAGCCAGTTCAGAAGCATTTTTTTTTAATTCGGATTTGTATGCCGCTCCTCTCCGAAGACTCGGAGCGGCTCACAACATATATATATAAACAATTGCAACAAATGAACATGAACAGCTGCCAGTGAGTGAAAAGACACAGTTCCACAGCCAGGCCAATTTGTCCAGCGTGCCAGCAGCCAAGAGCTAGAGAATGCCAGGAACAAACTTTTTCTCCCTTCCAGCCAGAAACAGAAAGACACCAAAGTCTCTGCAGTAATTCAGCCAGAGGCAATAGATACCTGGCCCCCAAAGTCTTGAAAACACCAGCCAAAACTGGGAGCATGGGGGTGGGTGGGAATAAAGAAGGAGCTTAGTTTCTCCAGGCTCCACAGCTGGGAGACCAGCCAAGCAAGCACAGTGCTAGCCAAGTCCTGGATTAACACAAGATAAGCAATTCAAGCCTACTCTAAAAATAGGGGGAAGGGAGAGGAAGAAACTATACAAATAGGTACAAGTATAGTAAATAAGGGCAATCACAGGTGGGCATACTCCAAGAAGTCAAGATGGCAGCTATACTATGCAATAAAGCCATACTTCTTGCTCATGTAAAAATGGATATAAAAAGGGGCTTCATTTGTACAGTCATGGCTACCATGTTTATTTTTTTGAGCCTCTTCATAAATGTCCAATAGTAGAAACTGATAAGATACACAATAAAACCCTAGAAAGCTCTAAGAATGAACTCAGAGAATCCTATAAGTATATCTATGATACAAGTTAGAAATTTATAATATCCAAAAATGAGATTATAGAGTGACTAAAAATGAGATTACAGAAATGGACTCCAGAAGATGGTAGATCTAGAAAGAGAAAATTTAGAAAAGAAGTGGCTATATTATTTTTATACAATAAATTCTCCCCTACAATGAAAGGAGACAATATGGTGGTGGCACAGTGGTTAGAATGCAGTATTGCAGGCTAACTCTGCCAACTGCCAGCAGTTCGATCCTGATCGGCTCAGGGTTGACTTAGTCTTCCATCCTTCCAAGATTGTTATAATGAGGACCCAGATTGTTGGGGGGTGATATGCTGACTCTGTAAACCGCTTAAAGGGGGCTGTAAAGCATGTAAAGTGATATATACATCTAAGTGCTATTGCTATTTCATTCCACAAGATCTTCAAAAGAGCCCATCAGATCATGCAAATCAAGTAGGGATGAAACTTTTTTAGTGAATAAGAGCTTCTCTTCTTTCACCTCATATGCCCAGAATTCCTGGCAGGTTTTATTGTTTTGTCTTTCTCCCATGTGTGTGATGTAAAGAGGAAACAACAACAAAAAAAACCCCACCTAAACAAAACCATTCCAAGTCTCAAGTCAACAGTCATAAATCCTGAGTGTTATGATTCAGATACCAGTTGTCCTTTAACATCAGAGAAGATTATTATATCTTCCTTTTTTATTAGAGTGGAACACTGACTCTGCAAGTTTGCAGTTCCTCTCCCTGATGTACCTACCCAACAATATCAGTCTTGATGTACTTATTTCCCAATATTTATATCACCAACATTATCAAAAGTCCAGACTCATGATAAATAAGACTTATAATAAATAAGATGTGACACAATCTCCAATCCAGCTCATTAAAGTGAAACTCAGATTAGGATGAAATTTAAAGTAAAACCACAGTTCAAGGACTCATATTAAGATCATCAATCTCTGTGAATCTCCTGGACAAGTCAAATCTTATTAACTTTCCTTGACCTAGAGAAAGCTCCAAATCTTAGGGAGGAGCTTATTTCAGAGGGCTGGAGCAACTTAATTTAAGTAGAGCAGGGGTGTCAAACTGCTGGCCCGCAGCCGGATGCGTCATGGTGAAACCGTGCCCATCCCTTTGCCGGCAATGGAAAAAAAGTTGTGATATGTTGTGACACGTCACGTGATGTTACAAGTTTGACACCCCTGAAGTAGAGCATCATTCTGCCTCACGTGCCATTAGCAAGAAGAGATCTCTCTTCATCTGTATGTTCAGATAGCTGCTACTTCATTTCCTAATCATGTTTTCTTTGGAAAGTGACGGCTTCATTAGTCATTCCTTCAGCTTCTGCCAGTACCCAAAACATGATCTGACACCATTGATCATCCCAGAGTTTCCTTCATAGGCCTCTAATTATTCTGTAATACATACTTCTAGCTACCTATTGTTTAATAAGTAACTCAGGGTCTAAATAATTCATCAGCCTGGAGTTTGCCACAAATGCAGGAAAATAAACAGAAAAGCACAGCCCCTTTTCCTAATGAGAGTGTTATTTCCACTAATCATTGTCAATTGAGGAGTGCCACTGACTTTGCATCAAGAGTTGAAACTGCTGGAGTTATTTTCAGTACAGCATTTGCCTGGCTGATCAGAATTTTTAAATATTCATGAAAAATACAGAATTCTCAGTTTTTCTTTTTTTTATCCAGGCTAATTAGGCAGAAATGTTAGAATTACTTTTGGCTACCTTACATACAAATTCATCTGCCTGGATGTTTTATTCAACATTTAGCTTCCACTCTTCCTTCTTAATTGGTTAAACTTTGCTTCTCCTTGAAAATTACTATCTTCCCTAGTTTAGGTTAGCACGAAACGTAGCCCCTGTCTTAAAGCAGAGACAGCTTTGGGTTGAAAACAGGATTTCTTTAAGATTTCCTCTTTTGCATTTTACTTTAAACCACATCCAGCACTGTTTCTTCAGCCTTGGGTGCATCAGTGCTGCCTATATTTCCAATCATTCTAAAAATGTGAACTTTGCATTGGTGGCACCATCAGTAATTTGGTCTAGAGATGCCACATATCTTTGAGCCAACCCTGTCGTATCATTCACCCTTTAAGTAGTTTTCATCTTGGAGTAGCTCCTGAAGTTCTCCACTGAAGATTGAAGAATCTTGCAGAGTGCAGTGCATTTGAAAGACATTGTACAAAGGAGTGTTTCATCTAGAACTAAGAACCTACACTGTAGAATTAAGGAGAAATTTCCTAATGGTGAGAACAATTAACCAGTGGAATGACTTGCCTTCAGAAAGCTCCATCAGTGGAGGCTTTTAAGAAGAGACTGGACAGCCATTTATCTAAAATGGTATAGGGTCTCCTGCTCAAGCAGGGGGTTGGACTAGAAGATCTCCAAGTCCCTTCCAACTCTGTTGTTCTATGTTTTATCTCACATGGCCAAACAGCTTTAGACTTGAAGACTCCTTAGTGCTTTCTGAGCTTGTTTTCTTCCAGACCTTTCATTACCCAGACTAGCTAATATCCTCAGTATTAGTAAGAAGTGTGTTTGCTTCCAGTTTATGTTCTATTGGCTTGTCCTGTCAGTGTTGGTGGGAATGATCTTGGAGCAGTGGTGGGATTCAGCTGGTTCACACCACTTCGACAGAACTGGTAGCTAATTTTTTGTTGCTCAGGCCCAGAATGGATTTCCAGAAGCAGCATCCACACAGAGAATTGGTTGTTCACATATCTGAATCCCACCACTGTCTTGGAGGTTCTTTACTTGGACTGTTTACTGTTGGCTTGTTTGGCAATTCCTTGATTGGGGTATTAGTTATTTCTTGATTGTTGGTCTGATGTTAATCTTGAAGTTAATCTATGCTAATCTAGGTGCTGATTGCTGGTGGGAGATATTTTGGTCTTTTTGTTTCCTTTTGGGCTTGTTGATTATTTCTTGTGCATAGTATGTAGATATTGTTTATGTCTATCTGTCTATTGATGACTAATTTGCCAGAGTACCAGGCTTCTAGAAATTCCTTAGCTCTAGACAAAATTTTCCCAACCATCAGCTAAGAACTCTTAAACCTTCACTCCCTTTGATAAAATACCTAGTCACCTATGTTTGTATATTGGACAGCAGTCTACTTTGCATTATTCCACTCAAAGATGCAGTAATATTAGTGAAATTAATTTGGTTTATTCCTATAGTTTACAATAGAAAGAGGGCTTAAATTTAAATGAATTAATAATTAAAGCAACAAAAGCTAAGGTATATATGGACATATCATTGTATTTTTGGCCCATGTCAATGGAGCAACTATAACTCTATTTCATCTCACTCATAATCTCAGGATGTCAGAATCCAATTATAGTTCATTTCTATCTACCTACTCGGATATAAAACCAATTCTTACTCTCTTCTGGATTCTGTCATACTACGTAAGGGGAGGAGGGTAAGCATGGGGGTTTTATGACTCTCATTTCATTAACTACAAAGTGACTGGTTGTTGATTCTCTTCAAGAGGACTAACCATAATAATGCGGCCATTGCCTGTCATCCTACTCCCTCTTAAGTTCTCCCCTTTGCCAGCAGTGAGGGAAAAGGGGGGGGAATGCAACACCTGGGATCTGGGAAAAGAGAGAATGAGTGATCGTGCAGACAGAGCAGACTGACAGATTGAATCGCCTGGAGGAACTGTGGGATGGGGGCTGCTTGGGAACACTTTAAAACATTGAATGGTGGGAGAGGATCCCCCAGATCCTGTCTAGCATGCCTGCAATCAGTTTCTCTTAATAAAGATTCCTGTTGGAAGAGACATTCCAAGAGTTCTGTCTTCTTAAGAAACAAATTGAGGTGGGTCCTTACATAGCCTATAGTTTAAACAAAGAATTATGAACCCTCACGTTTATTGTTGTAGTGTGCAGAATTTCTCCTATTAATTTTTCTTAACTTGTGCATGGTTTTTCCCCCACTCTTGAAATGTAATCTAAATCACACACTTCCAGAAAGTTTATAATCCACAAGGTAATCTTGTTTGAATCTGAATATTAGCCTGGGAATTAAAAATGAAACCATTCAATTAAAAATATAGTGTAATTTATATGTAGAAATTGATTAAACTGGCCCAAAAAGTAGCAAAAAACAAAACAAAACAAAACACAGTGTGAACCCTGGATGTCTTAAGATCTATAGAATCTCAATACTAGAAATGATAGCCTTCACAGTTCCATTAAAAAAAGACAGAATCAATAATCTCAATTTGCTTGTACAGGATACAGTTTAAAACAACAACACTTTACTTGATTTTCCCTAAAGTTTTATTGTCTGTGGTTCCCATATTCACATTATTGATCAGCTGAGCTTTGGAAGGTTTGATAATGGTTCCTGTGGTGCAAAAGTTTCAAGAATGAGAAATAAGAAATGAAATCTGTGAATCTCATTTTAAAGAGCCTATATTCTGCACATTTGCAGACATATACCTGGTTTTAACAAAAAAGAATAGTGTAGGTCTTTAGGATAGATTCATGCTGTGTTTATTCAGATGTCAAACCAAACTTGTTAATTTCTCACACATTTGTTATGGCCTCCCAATGCTTCAGATTCAAATATATCAAATTGGTGGATCCCATTCATTGTGAATCACACGTAATAAACATAGTAAAATCTCAAAACATCTTTTCAACAAGCAGTCAATAAAATGGATTAATATAAAAACATCAGATAACAGTATTTCTAAATACATATTCCATATTTAAAAATAAAGGAAAGTGTTTGCATTTCTATGTGTGTGTGTGCATGCGCACATGTGTGTAGGGGCGATGTATTTTAAAAAACTCATCCAGTAGCTTTTATAGAGAAATAAGGGATATAAGCTGGAAAGACTTTATACATCTGCAACTTTTACTTATATTTTACATTTTATATTGTTTTTCTGCCCATATTTTCAGGTCATCTTACAAAAAATAGTTTGGAAAGAAAGCTGTATGTAGGACCAATGAGCATTCTTATTTCTTTTTAGCAGCATCAAACTCTGTACTTAGTAAGACTTGAAGTCTTACTTTTTAAAGATTTTGTCTTCATTTTGCTGAAGTGTGCATTTTTTAATTGCCCTATTTATTAGGAGTATAGGTTCTAAATGGAGTCTCTGGTCAGTGAATTGCATGGAAAACTACAAGTAGGATATAAAAGGATGCTAAAATGTCTGGCACTGAACATCGCTCAGTTTTGCAATCCTGCCATTAATAATTCACAGTGTCTTTGTTCCAACACATTAATTGGAGCTTAAGTAACTATAGTGTATAATCAAAGAGATGCATTCGGCACATAAGGTCAAACTTAACCCACATTAGATTTTTAGGAAAGGAGAGAAATGGCCACTGGTTAACTACAGCCACAACCTAAATAACTTAATCACAGGAAATATGCAGTGAATGTAATCAATTGCATGAAAACTGGGGAAACCAGAATTTGCTTTGTGATGTCCTGTCTATGGGTGAACTAACCTTGTTTCAAGGAAGATGCCACATGCAATGTGATCCTTTTCCCCATTTGCCATATCTTCACATGTTAAGAAAGGTCATCCCAAATTATTACCATTACCCCAAGACCCTGGCTGTATGTTGCAGAGATTCATTAATGCAGGGATTTTCAACCAGTGGTACGCGTATCACTTGTGGTACATTAACAAGTGGCAGGTGGTACGCAGCCCTGCCTATAGCCAAGTGTAGTAGGGGAGGGAGAGAGCCAGCACAGGCAATGACTTACTGTGAGAGAGTCCTCCGGAGCTGCAGAGTGGCTGAGGTGAGGCAAAGGCCCCAGGTTCACTTCTGGCTCACCCTCCCCCATGAGAAAGGAGGAGGAGGGGCGAAGACAGGAGAACCTATAAAAGGAGGCAGTTTGGGTGGAAGAGGGAGAGAGAGAAAAAGAAGCAGCCTTGGGAGGAGGCGGAATCAGCTCTAGCTGCACCAAAGGGAAAGAAGGAGGAGGAGGAGAAGGAGGAGAAGGAGGAGGAGGAGGAGAGGGGGAGAGGAGATCAGGCAGGCCGGCCATGATCCGATCTACAACTGCTGTGGCAGGCATCTTTTCTGGCAGCAGCAAACAGGCAAGAAATGCAGAAGCGCCAGGATCAGTGCCGCTTTCCAGTTGATCAGCGCTTCTTCAGGGCTGTCAGGGCTCAGTGGAAATGCCAGGATCAGCGCCAGGCTCCAGCTGAAGCTTGGCAGTGATCCTGGTGCTTCTGCTGAGCCCTGAAGAAGCACCGATCAGCTGAAAAGCAGCACTGATCCTGGTGCTTCTGCTGAGCCCAAAAGAAGCGCTGATCAGCTGGAATGTTGCAGCATCTCCAGGGTCTTGTGATTTACATTCAGATGCTTGGCAACTGATTCATATTTATGATGGTCACAGTGTCCCAGGATCATGTGACCATCATAAATATGGGGGATGGGGGAAATAAATACCAAACACCCCCCCACCCCACTCCCGCTGCCAATCCTCAACAGAAATGCTCACAACAATGAAAACCTCAGACAGGAGGAAGAGCACTGCCGGGTGGGCAGGCAGGTGTCTTGCTCGGCTGTGGCTTGGAGGGCACTTCTTTCAACGCCATTGTAACTTCGAACAGTCACTAAGCGAACTGTTGTAAGTCAAGGACTACCCGTAGTTTATCACTTTTTTCCTTTTTTTTTGGTCACGTTTTTGACACCTTGCTAGGCGACTGGTGGTACTCAGATATTGCCATATCCTAAAAGTGGTACAATGGGTGAAAAGGTTGAAAAGCCCTGCCTTAGCATATAAGAAATTAAAGCTTTACTTGATTTTTTTAAAAATAACAAAGCACCAGCTGAAGATGAGTTCAGGAGAAAATGTGATTAGAAATATGTATATTCTTATTTCCCAGATGCTGTTTTTATTCAATGGCAATTTGGATATGGAAGAAATCTCAACATTATTAAGATTTAAAACACTTATTTCAGAATTAGATAATGAAAGAATAGATTTTATACTCCCCTCCAAATGACTTAACAATAGGACATAACATTACTCTACTATGTTTTAATGAATATCATTTGGTCCAAATTATATGGTCTTTGGGATCTGTTTAGATCAAATGATATTCATTAAACCATGGCAAATCAGTGATTAAGTGATACAGATAATTGAACAAACTTTGTTGCATTACATTCTTGATTAAATTATCTTTCCATTGATATATAATTCTATGGTACTACTCCAAAAAAAAGTGGTGTTATTAGCCATCAAACCACAAATGTACACTTTTCCCAAAAGGTTTCCACAATTTTGGCCATTACTGTATGTTTGTGTATGTGGGTGTATTCACAATTTTTTGACACGTTTATGTAATATATATTGGAGGTGGTTACTCTTTGAGAGCTGAATGTAATGAAATTTCATTTTAATATTTGCTGATTAGTGTACATTTAAAGTGACTATAAAGTTATCCCATCCCATCCCATTTCATTCCGTTCTCCCCCTATCGTTGAACTACCTTATTCCCACAACAGTGTAGGAAGAACATTATCATGCATTACCTAAGATGAAGAAGCCATTGTTGCATTAGATTCAGATGTGGATTCTTCACCAGAGTGGCCTCTGGTAACCTATAACAAAGCAGACTCTATGATTAAGCAGCTTAAGCCTAGCAAAGCCTCTGGATATGTTTATATGATCTCAAAATTAACCAGGAACAATCTGGAATGCTAGACCTCAGTTCTGATTTTTTTTCTTTGACTTGCCTGCATGTTTTCTGAAAGATCATGGGTTGCAATGATAATTCCCTTATATATATAAAGGTGAAAGAAAGCTGCTTCCAGGCTATCAGCCTATCAGGCTGTCAGGTATAATCAATAAGTTGTATGCAGAAAAACTGCATTAGAAATTACTAGACTGGATAAATTCTGCAAAATTCTATGAGAACAACAATTTGGTTTCTGGCCAGGCATCTCTATTCTCCATTCAGCCTTCATATTGTATTATCTGGCAGAAAATACATCTCTAAAACCAATCTGGATAGAAAGCTATTGGTTTATTGATTTAGTTATTTATCAAATGCATGTACTACTACAGTCAAAAAGGACTTGTGCTAGATCATAAGAAGAAATAAAACTGCATATGTTGCATATGCCATATATTGCATTGCATTTGCACTGCCTTATCTTAAGTTTTTAAATATACTATGTTCTTATATTCCTATATTATTATTGTGCATGCTTACATTTATAAACCACCAAGAGACTTTGGATTGTAGTGGGATATCATTTTAGTTTTTGGAAACCAATATGGCAAAATTTCTCCAAGGGAACAGAACTCCATTTTCTGAATAAGATTTATTTATTTATTTATTTATTTATTTATTCGGATTTGTATGCCGCTCCTCTCCGAAGACTCGGAGCGGCTTACAACATATATATAAAAACAATTGAACAAATCCGAACAACATTAAAAATACAAACCCCATACATACTCATCAATCACACCACAATCAACAATCAAGATACTAGATCCAGGGCAGCTTAAATCAAATAATGTTCAAAATGAGTGACTTGAGGCAGACTAAGTTATTTCTGGAGCTCCAAATCTGACCTTCATAATGAATTGGACAGATTTTATACAATCCCACTTATACCTTTGTATCTCACCCTAGGGGGTGAGATATTTTTTTCTCCAAATTGAATGGTTTCCTAGCTCAGGGCTTTTCAACCTTTTCACCCATTGTACCACTTTTAGGATATGGCAATATCCAAGTACCACCAGTTGCCTAGCAATGCCCCCCCCCAAAAGGAAAAAAGTGATAAAGTACAGATAGTCCTTGACTTACAACAGTTCGCTTAGTGACTGTTTGAAGTTACAATGGCACTGAAAAAAGTGCCCCCAAGGCATAGCTGAGCAAGACACCTGCCTGCTCACCCGGCGGCGCTCTTCCTCCTGTCAAAGGTTTTCATTGTTGTGAGCATTTCTGTTGAGGATTGGAGGTGGGGCTGGGGGGGTGTTTGGTTTTTATTCCCCTGTCTACTGGGTGGTTGCAACAGATTTTGGTCACTTCACATGACCCTGGGACACTGTGACTGTCATAAGTTGCCAAGACCCTGGAGATGCTGCAACATTCCAGCTGATCAGCAGTTCTTCTGGGCTCAGCAGAAGCGCCAGGATCAGTGCCACTTTCCAGCTGATTGATACAGCTGTAGCCTGGTGCTGATCCTGGCACTTTTGCTGAGCCCTGACAGCCCTGCAGTTCCAGCCATCTCTCACTCAGGGTTGTGCGGTGCTGCCACCGGTTCAGCTCATTCCCCTCTCCCACTACCATTTTTCTAGGATGTTCACGTACCACCTGCCAGGTGCCAATGTACCACAGGTGGTACCCATACCACTGGTTGAAAAGCCCTGTCCTAGCTAACTTCAAGCAGAGCCACAACTATCTCCCAAAATAGGCTTATTATAATGTAAGATATAAGTTCCCTCAGAGCTCTCTCATCAAGCAGAGAAAAAAAAGCAACTGTATTTTTCACCACCCCCAAATTGCTTTCTAATTCTACCTGAATTCAGCTTTGCATTACTTTTTTTGTACACTAGTTCTCATCTATTACACTTCTTGTCCACAGAAAGAGGATGTTCTGAGAATATTCAGAAGCTCTAGATCAGGGGTGTCAAACTCAATTTCATTGAGGGCTGCATCAGCATTGCGGTTGCCCTTGGGGGGCCAAGTGGGTGTGGCTAGGGTGGGCATGGCCTACTGGGTGGGTGTGGATCGAGTGGGTGTGGCCTACTGGGTGGGCATGGCCAGCTCTACATCATTCGCGTCAAGGATGCCTGTGGGGGCCTGGGCAGGAGTAGGACAGATCTGAGGATCTCTGGCAAAGTGGGTGGGACCGGAGCAAGCACCAAGGCATGGTCCATTTCTTCATTCCTCACAAAGGGTGACACCTCCCCAGCATGCACACAGGGGGCGGGGCCAATGCAGCAGGGGCTGGTTCCTCGCTGTTTCTAGATGGCCTTGTGGAGCTAAGACTGAATGCATTTCAGCATAGATGGCCACCACAAAATTGTACATTGGCTCCCGGCTGGCCTGGGCCAGGGCCAAGGCACCTGGGACTGTTCCCTCACTGTTTCCAGGATGGCTTCGTGGGCCACATGAAACCACTTTGTGGGCCGCATCCAGCCCCTGGGCCTTGTGTTTGACATGTCTGCTCTAGATTCATTGTTTTCTGAGTGGACTAATGCAGTTTCTAAAACTTGGCAATTCTAAGATAGCAATAGTACCTAGACTTATATACCACTTCACAGTGCTTTATAGCCCTTTCTAAGTGGTTTACAGAGTCAGCCTATTTTCCCCAACAATCTGGGCCCTCATTTTACTGATCTTGGAAGGATGGAAGGCTGAATCAACCTTGAGCTGTTGAGAATTGAACTGACAGCTGGCAGTCAGCAGAAGTAGCCTGCAGTACTGCATTCTAACCAGTGTGCCACCACAGCTCTTATATATTTAGACTTCAGTCCCCAGAATATCCAGAGAATTCTGGGAGTTCACATTTACACTTCTTAAAGTTGCGAAGTTTGAGAAACACTGGTTTAATGTCTTTTCTCTGCACTAATGTCTTTTCTCTCTTCCTTGTTCATTTCAATTTCTATACTAGTTTAAAAGTGTGGGAATGTTTGGCAATTAAATAGTGATCCTGCAATATTTGGCAATGCTTCTGTTCATTCTTGTGAGTAGAACTAGAACTTAAGCACCAAATCCTACCAAAAGATATTATTCTTAACATTCTTGCATCCATGGTGCCATTTCAAAGTGCAGAAGGACAGACATCTGACCAGTATTTAACAAGAATCAATGTGACCAATCATGTTTCATTTCAGTCCCTGGGAAAATGTGGAGTTCCTTTTCTTTATCATAGAGCAGACATGTCAAACTCATGATGTCATGTGACATCGCACGACGTATCGGGACTGTTTTGCCATTGCCGGCAGCGGGGTGGGTGCAGCTTCTGTGTGATGTATCCGGCCCATGGGCCAGCAGTTTGATATCCCTGTCATAGAGAATCAACAAATGGGAGGAACCACCATCCCATCAGAATATGACTGACAATAAATTTAATCCAATGAGATTAGTAGAACGAAGAACACAACACACAGTGACACACACAAAATACACCTGGAGTATTATTTTGTGAAATCAGGGCAGCACATTTAATGTCTGAAAAGGACAGAAACCAAAGTCCAAATCCTAAAATCTAATTGCACTGCTGCAATTAGGTGGCAAGGGTTTTAATATTCAAGAATGTATTTTCAAACAAACATTCTCATCTCTTTCAAAAATGCAAATATTGTGCATCTTTGATTATACACTATATTAAAATGGGGGAACCCAGAAAAAAAATCTGCATCTGCTAAATCATCAGCAGCAGTGAAGACTTTCTAACTCAGTCTTCCCTTTGATGAGTTCATATTGAATGAGTAGCAGCCAGCAGTGCAACATTTGATCCTTCCACCTTTCATGTGAAGTGGAGCAGCAGCTGCTGATCATCTTACTCACCTTTAGTAGATACAAGTTAGACTACGTGAGCTACCAGGGTTATCGGTTTCGGCTTCGATCAGTGAGTTTTCTCCCAGAAATACTTTCAGAGCGGTGGGAGGTGCTGCCCTTTTCAAGCTGTCTGGGGGTGTTGTTTCTGCTAGCCGTTATTATGTGAGAATTGTGAACATGGGAGGGAGCACCCACTGGGTTTGTTTGAGAAAGCAGATTGGTTCGCTGCAGTTTGCCCATTAAGCTTTAGTTGAAAAGCAGTGCTTGTTCCAATGATTTTTTTAAAAATGTTTTAATCTGTTTTGGTCCATACAAAAGATGCTAATAGTTTGATTTCTTACATTTATCCACCCCTACCAGTCTATGAAGATTTCTCCTACTTCATGGGGAGGGGGAAGGGAATCTACTTATGTTTAAGAATTTTCTGTCTCACTCAAATATTTTTTGAAAATAAGAATGGTTTCCTTTTAAAAAAAACATATATTTTACTGATGTCCTTTGCACATAAGTGAATGGCTGGCTTATAATAATAATAATAAAGAGCACTGGTCTTTCCGGTCATGCCGTACGGAGCCGTCCATAGGGAGCTCCGGTACGGCGATCGACTTTTCGGCGGATTTCCAGCCGCCCGAAGCATCGGAGGCAGGGAGGGAGACCCGCAGATGGCTGCGGAAGCCCCGGCGATCCGGAAAAGGTGAATTGAAGTAATACCGTCAGAGGGGACGCAAACAGAAGACAGAGAGGCCGGCTGCGGCCGGCCTGAAGACACGAGGGCTGGAACAATAGAGGCGAGGAGAGAAGATTAAAGAAGGAAGCGGCAAAGAAGCAGACAGCGGGGGAAGAATCAGGAAAAGAGTACCCTGGACGGCAGAGGGACTGGTGAGTGTTACCCCACGCGCTGCGCCCCAGACCCACCAGAACGGGAGCCCCAGGGGTACTGAAGAGGGCAGAATTTACCAGGGAGGAAGGTGGGAGGAAGAGGAAGACTGGAATGCAACCTGGGACACTGTAAAGGGAAGGCAGAAGGGATCTGGAAACACAAGCTGGCAGAAGACAGCAGAAAGTGATCTGGGAAAGAAAGCAAAGAAAGAGGGGCAAGAAGGAGCCAGAAAAGAGCAAAGAGAAGAGACAGGCTGGCAGATGAGAGTGAGAAGGAAGCCAAGGCAAAGGCACTGAACAGGCTCCCTGATCACAGAACTGCCTGAATATAGGCTCTTAGCCCAGCACTGCCTGAACCCTGAGCCCCCCCTGAAAGGTTAGAATACTGGATCATCATCAGAACACAGTCTAGTGATTAATTTGGTCTAATTTGAAAATCAAAGCAGTGCCAGGCCAACAGGAGGATAAGCTCAAGATGGCCTCCAAACAGACCAAACTGATACCCCAAAAGGTAACAGCATCCTCCCAGGCTCAGCTCTCTAATAAAGCAGGAGACACCCCACCTACCCTCCCACCCTCCCATCCACCCACAGGACCACAGACCCATTCGCAGACCTGGGACTTCCCATCATCACACATGATGCAAGAGTTAAAAGGAATGATGGAGATACTGGGTGAGAGGATGGATAACAAATTTGAAGAAGTGGGCATAAGGATGGAGAAAAGGTGCAAAGAGGCAGAACAGAGGATGGAGGAAAGGTACAAAGATATAAAACGGATGCTGGAAGACCAAGGCAGAGATTTAGAGAGAAAGTGGGAAGAACAACGCAGGGCGGCGACGGCGGACCTGGACCAAATTAAGGAAGCGATGCAGACACAAAACAAGAGAATGTGGGAAGAAATGGGGATAAATCTTAAGGAGATCAGAGAGAGTGTGGAAAAAAGGGTGGAAGGCGTGGAGAGACACATGGAGGAACAAACAACAGAGATGAAAAGTGTGGCTCAGGACCAATCCACCATGATACAATACTGGCAAATGGCATCTGCAATCAGATTTAGAGGTTTAAAAGAGACAACAAACGAAACCACGAAAGACCTGCACAGAATCTTTGTAAAGGCTCTGGCAACATTCCTGGGATGGGAAGTCAAGGATATTGTGTGGCAATTTGACAGAGTCCACAGAGTGAACTCATGGGCAACAACAAACAAACACCTACCAAGAGACGTGGTCATCCACTTCGCGACGAAGGGGTTCCGGGACCTAATCTCCGTAACGTCCTACAACAAGACATTATACATAGAGGAGCAGGAGGTGAAGGTACTGAAAGAGATCCCTCCGGCGATGCTACAAGACAGAAAGGACTACAAGTTCCTGGTCAATGAACTGAGATCACGCGCTCTGCAATATCGATGGGAAGCCCCAACGGGAATGTCACTTCTCTATAAAAGAAAAAGGTACCACCTGAACTCGATACAGAAAGCCAAAGAATTCCTTAAAAATGAACTTATATCGGAAATACCCCAATCCACAACGAGGGACAACGCGGACGGGTCACACGAAAGAGGAAGGGACATAGACCAATGAGCAAACTACTCAGAAGCACAGATCGGTACAGGAGCAGGAGCAGGGATTGGACCATCTCGAGATACGATGGCGCAGAGAACAGAGGGCAACAAAAACAAGGAAACATGGCAGACTACAGAGACAAGACAACTAAGATCCACTACCAAACGCACAGACCAGCAAGACAAGACCCCACAACTGAATATGAGCACCAATCCAGATATCATGGGAACGAGACCAAAGAAGAAAGCAGGAGAAAGGACTGAAGCGGTCTTGCAAGAGTATCCTGAAATCGACAATGGCAAGTAAATATTTGACCTGGAACGTTAACGGGTTAACTCCCTGCAGAAAAGGAGGAAAATATTCCACTACCTGAATCAAAGTAAAAACGATATAATCTGCCTACAAGAAACACACATCAGAGCGGCGGACCAAAAATACTTAATCAACAACAAACTAGGCACACATTTTGTTGCGGCGGCACCAGGAAAAAAGAATGGGATTGTTATATATGTAAAGAAACACGTAATAGCTAAGCTAATAGAATCGGACTCCCAAGGTAGATACCTAGCAATTGAAATAACACAGGAAGACAAGAAGATCCTGGCGGTGGGCATATATGCACCAAATCAACAACAAGGAAAATTCTACAAACGGATACACAGGAAGTTAACGCAACTCAACTATAGATCAGGTATCATACTGGGAGACTGGAACGGTGTCATAGAGATCACCCTGGATAAGAAAAGGATTGCACCTAAACCGCAAAAACACTCCAAGTTGCCCAAATCCTTCTTCGACATGAAGGAGGACCTTGAACTGACAGACGTATGGAGGGAAAGGCACGGCAAAGAGCAAGATTTCACATTTTTCTCAGATAGACATCAATCATTCTCCAGAATTGACTTTATATTAACATCTAGCGACTTGCTGATTAGCCTAAAAATGGTGAAAATTTTACCCAAAGTACTATCAGACCACAACCCGATAGTGATGGAACTAAGACGAGGTTGGAAACCGAGGAGATCCTGGAGAATTAATGAAAACCTATTTCGACATGAAGAAAAGGTGGCTGAATGCAAAAGGGCGATGAAGGAATTCTTCAGTATAAATATGATAAATGAAACACCCATAGAAATGATTTGGGACGCCAGCAAGGCGTATATGCGCGGGATACTCATGGACATGAATAACGTCGTAAACAGGAAAAAAAAGAAAGGAGCTAGAAGACGAGATAGGCAAGAAGGAGCAGCTATTAATAAAGAGACCGGAAGACAAAATCACCAAAGAAGGAATCAAGATTCTAAGAAAGCAATTTGACTTGTTGATGGCAGACCAAGTGGCAAGGAACATACAATACGCAAAACACAAGACATTCTGTAATGCCAACAAACCGGGTCGATGGCTGGCCTATACCATAAGGAAGAAACAGAAATCCCGCATAATTGAAAAGATAGAGTACAAAGGCAAGGAAGAATTTCAACAAGAAACCATCAAGAAAGCTTTTACCGAGTTCTATTCAAAGCTATACACTGAGGAGAAGATGCCAGTCAAGGAGATAGCCAAGTTTCTACAAAACGAAAAGTTACCGATCATCACCGATGGACAAAGAAATGCCCTGAATGCTCTGATCACAAAGGAGGAAATACATTCGGCGATCAAACAACTGAAAAAAAGGAAAATCGCCCGGGACAGATGGGATAACAGCTACTTACTACAAGCATCTCCGAGAGGAAATGTTAGAACCCCTCAGAAAGCTATTTGTCAACATACAAGAAGGGGGCCAAGTCCCGCCCTCCTGGAAAACAGCCTACATTTCCCTAATCCCCAAAGAGGGAAAAGATAATACACAACCTGCGAATTACAGACCCATCTTACTACTGAACACGGACTACAAAATTTTCACAAAAGTTTTGGCCACCAGACTAATGACTGTGCTACAAAAAAAATTCACCCGGATCAACGGGATTTATACAAGGACGTCAGATGAAAACTAATGTGAGACAGCTGTTGAACATAATAGAGTACTTGGAAAGGCATAACCAGGTACCCGCCACTCTCATGTTTGTGGATGCAGAAAAAGCCTTCGACAGATTGAACTGGCCGTTCCTGACAAACCTGGTCCGGGAGATGAAAATGGGAGAGCAGTTTCTCAACTCCATAGTGGCAATTTACCAGAAACAAACAGGCCAGATCATTGTGAATGGTGACCTAACAGACTCATTCAACATAGAAAGAGGCACGAGACAGGGCTGCCCGCTGTCACCCCTGCTATTTGTTCTAACATTAGAGACTCTACTGAACAAGATCAGAGCAGCAGAAGACATAAAGGGCATACGGATTAGACAACAAGACTACAGATTATGTGCCTTCGCAGATGACCTGCTGGTGACAGTGTCACAGCCAGTACAATCAGCAAAGAGACTGATGGAGATAATGAAAGACTATGGTAGGGTATCAGGCTTCAAAGTAAACATATCTAAGACGAAGATGTTAGTTAAAAATCTGGACAACAAAACAAAACGGGACTTGGAAAGGATAACGGGCTGTGAAATAGTTAAAAAAGTTAAATACTTAGGAGTGGAGATAGAAGCAACAAATGCGAAATTATACAAAAATAACTACGAAGCGCTGTGGAACAAGATACAAACAGACCTGGACAGGTGGAAAACATTACAATTGTCCCTGCTGGGCAGGATAGTGGCTGTAAAAATGAACGTATTGCCAAGATTTCTATTTCTTTTCCAAATGCTACCCATACTCAAAAAGGAAGTGGAACTGGACGACTGGCAGAAGGGCATCAACAGTGCATCTGGGATGGCAAGAAACCGAGAGTTAAATTAAAAATCATCCAGGACACAAGGAAGAGAGAGAGGGGGATTAAAAATGCCCAATCTGAAGCTATATTACTACGCCGCGGCGTTGGTGGCGCTGAGTGACTGGATTAACATGACAAACAAACGAATACTGGATATTGAAGGGCATGGTCTACTATTTGGATGGCACGCATACCTGGTGTATGACAAAAAGGCTGATATGAACTTCAGGGAGAACCCTCTACGAACCCCGTTGTTGTGGGTCTGGACGAAATATAAGTACCTCCTACACGATAGGATCCCCATCTGGATGATACCTGGGCACGCAATAGGTGACATAAATACATCTCAGGGGCAGGAAGTGGTGCCCTATAGTAAACTTGTATTGGAAGAAGAAAATGGGTTTTCATTAAAGCCACCAAATACGCTAGCAGAAGAAGGAGTAGGGGGTACCTGGCTATCATATTTGCAACTGCAGTCTAGGTGGCAAAAAGACACGAGGAAGGGCTTGTCCCTGACAGATGAGAACTTAATCGAACAAGTTAGAGAGCAGGGGATCATGCATATCAAACGAGTGTACGGTGCTCTGATAGAAATGGACTCTGAAACTGTGTTAATCAAGACCTGTATGGTAAAGTGGGAACGAGATTTTGGGCATCCCATCACGATGGAAATGTGGGAGGAAATATGGGTGAGAAATGTAGAATTCACGAAAGCGCAACATCTAAGGGAAAATTTCTACAAGATGTTCTATAGGTGGCATCTAGATCCGAAAAAACTATCATACATCTATCCAGACACCCAACCTAAATGTTGGAAGTGTGGCAATGGGGAGGCTACATATTTTCACATATGGTGGACATGCAGAAAAATTAAGGCCTTCTGGAGGAAGATATGGTGGACAATTCAAACCATTTTTAAAAAGCGTATTGAATTTCTACCTCAGGTTTTTTTGTTAGGGATCATAAAAGATTGCACTACCACTGAGATGAACTTAATTCTGAATTTGATCACAGCAGCTAGACTGCTGGTGGGACAATACTGGAAGAAGCCAGAAATACCACCTATTGAAGATTGGACTTTGAAAGTAACACATTTGGCAGAAATGGCAAAAATTTCGGCATATTTGAAGGATCGCTCAAATGAACAATATATGACAGACTGGAAACAATGGATAGACTATATACAGGAGAAACACCAATCAAATAAAATGTATCTGACATATAGTTGAGGCTTGACGTGAAGAGTGAAGAATGTTTACCAAATCAGACGTCCAAAAAGACTCATATCTAATGTTGTATTTTTATGTGTTATGACGATTGCTTCTTAATGTGGTCTTATGTTTAATGTTGAGTGCTTTAATATTGAAAAAGTGTATTGAATTTTTAAATCAGGTTATTGAATTTCTACCTCAGGATCGTTGGTTAGGGATCATAAAAGACTGCACTACTACTGAGACGAATTTAATTCTGAATTTGGTCACAGCAGCTAGACAGCTGGTGAGACAATAGTGGAAGAAGCCAGAAATACCACCTATTGAAGATTGGACTCTGAGAGTAATACATTTGGCAGAAATAGCGAAAATTTAGGCATACTTGAAGGATTGCTCGAATGAACAATACGTGATAGACTAGAAACAATAGATAGAACACATATAAGAGAAACACCAATCAAATAAAATGTATCAGGCGTATAGTTGAGGCTTGACATGAGGAGTGAGGAATGTTTACCAAACCAGACGTTTACAAGGACTACTACTTAGTGTTGTATTTCAGGTTCTATGATGATTGCTTCTTACTATGATTTTATGTTTAATGTTGATTGTTTTAATAAAAAAAATTAAAAATAATAATAATAATAAAGTTGGAAGGTACCTTGGAGGTCATCTAGTCCAACCCCCTACTCAGGCAGGAAACCCTATACCATTTCAGACAAATGGTTGTCCAGTCTCTTCTTAAAAACTTCCAGTGTTGGAGCATTCCCCGCTTCTGGAGGCAGGTTGTTCCATTGGTTAATTGTTCTGTCAGGAAGTTTCTCCTTAGTTCTTGACTGCTTCTCTCTTTGATTAGTTTCCATCTGTTGCTTCTTTTCCTGCCTTCAGGTGTTTTGGAGAATAGCTTGATTCCCTCTTCTTTGTGGCAGCCCCTGCTATCATGTCCCCCCTCGTCCTTCTCTTCATTAAACTAGACATACCCAATTCCAGCAACCGTTCCTTATATGTTTTAGCCTCCAGTCCTCTAATCATCTTTCTTCCTCTTCTCTGTACTCTTTCTAGAGTCTCAACATCTTTTTTACATCGTGGTGACCAAAACTGGATGCAGTATTCCAAGTGTGGCCTCACCAAGGCATTGTTAAGTGATATTAATACTTCACATGATCTTGATTCTATCCCTCTGTTAATGCAGCCCATCACTGTGTTGGCTTTTTTGGCAGCTGCAGCACACTGCTGGCTCATATCTAAGTGATTGTCCACTAGGACTTCAAGATCCCTCTCACAGTTGCTACTATTGAGCAAGGTACCACCTATATCGGGGGTGTCAAACTGCCAGTCCGTGGGCCGGATGCATCATCCGGAAGCCACACTCACCCCATTGCCGGCAATGGCAAAACCATCCTGATACATTGCGCAATGTCATGTGACGTTGGGAGTTTGACATGTCTGACCTATACTATACCTGTACATTTGGTTTTTCTTGCCGAAATGTAGAACCATACTTTTTTACCATTGAATTTCATTTTGTTAGATAGCACCCAATGTTCAAGTCTGTCCAGATCCTCCTGTATCTTAAACCTGTCTTCTGAAGTATTGGCTATTCCTGCCAGCTTGGTGTTGTCTGCAAATTTGATGACTTCCCCATCTATCCCTTCATCCAAATCATTGATGAAGATGTTGAAGAGCACAAAATGCCCTGCTGATTTTGTGTCATGTCAAAGCTGCATGAATGTGACCATCTGGGTGGTTGGTATATATAACTTTTCCCCCACCCAAGGCAGTCCATCTTTCATTGTGCACATGTGTTTATTTTTCTGGACCATTCATCTGTTTCCAAACTTTTCCGGAATTCAATTCCAGTTTGGCTGCCCAGCTGTGGTTTTAATTTAGTTTGGGCTCTGGTGGTTACTGGTGCTGCCAGTTGTGATTCTACCATCATCGGTTTAGAGTCGGTGGCTTGCGTGCTGTTATATTGGGGCATGTGATAAGTTCTTTCCCCCCGGCAAATGCTGAGCGTAAATTGGAACTGGTGAAAATGCTGGGACCAGCGGGCTTGCTTGGGGTTGAGCTTCCTGGGTGTTTTCAGGGCTTCCAAATTTTTGTGGTCAGTCCACACCTGGAAAGGGATTTTGTTGCCTTCAAGGAACTGGCGCCATGTGAGTAATGACCAATGTATCCCGTATGCCTCTTTCTCCCATACGGACCAGCGCTGTTCCGTTTCCGTTAGTTTGTTGGATGTATATGCACAGGGTTGCAATACCCCTTCATCGTTTTCTTGTAATAGTACAGCCACCACTGCCACATCACTTGCATCCGCCTGTATTACAAAGGGCTTATCCATGTCTGGGTGCCTCAGTACTGATTCGGCAGAAAAAAGTCTCTTTAATCTCTCAAACGCTGCTTGGCACTCCATTGTCCATGTTAGTGGCTGGCTAGGTTTTACTGAGGGCAAATGAGGGGATGAATTGGTGGTAAAAGTTTGCGAAACCCAGGAAACTTGCAGTTACTTTCTTGTGCGAGGTGGTGCCCATTCTAATACTGCTCTGACTGTTTCTGGGTCCATTTCAATGCCCTGTGGGGATATGCAATAACCTAGGCAGTCTATTCTTTCCTGGTGGAATTCGCATTTCGATAATTTGGCATATAGGTGGGCGGCTCACAGTTTCTTTAAAACTGCTCTGACTAGGTTGACATGTTCCTCTTTTGATTCGGTGAAGATAAGGATGTCATCTAAGTAATCCAGGACCCCCTTAAATAAGTGCTCCCTTAGTACCTTGTTGATTAATTGCATAAATACTGTGGGGCCCCCTTGAAATCCAAATGGCAAAACTTTGAATTGGTAGCACCCCATTGGGCAGTTAAATGTGGTTTTCCATTCATCCATTCATGCGGTAATATGCTTCCCTTAGATCCAGTTTAGTAAAAAAAAATTCCTTTTGAGAGGTGTGATAATATGTCCTTCATGAGGGGTAGGGAGTATAGGTTGCTTTCACTGATTGTATTTAGGAGCCTATAATCCACGCATAAGCATAAAGAGCCGTCCTTCTTCTTTCTCAAGAGGACCGAAGCGGCCACTTTAGGCTTGGCTGTTTCAATGAACCCCCTTTCTAGGTTTTTCTTTATGAATCTTTCCATTTCCTCCTTCTCCTTTGGGCTCATGGAATATAATATGGGCTTCGGGAGTTTTGCCCCAGGCTTGAATTCTACAGAATTCCGTGGGTCGGTGGGAGTGAGCTCATCCGCCCTCTCCTTGCTAAAAACTTCAGCAAGATCTCTGTATTCCTCTGATACTTCTGGTAGCCCCCTTTCTTCTCCCAAGGATGCTTTTTCTGTTCTTAATTTTGGTATATCCTCTTGGAGTTTTATGTCCGTAGGGTCCCCTTTCAGGAAATTTATTTCTGCCATCCTCCAATTTACCCAGGGGTTCCATTTCTTTAACCATTCCATCCCTAGGATCATCGGCCATTCCATGCCTGGGGTCACTACAAATTTTATGTCTTCCTCATGGTTGCCCAGGGAGAGGTGGATTGGTAAAGTGGCTATGGTAGCTGGCACCCCCCCTGCTATGGACCCATCTAACTAGCAAAATGAGATTGGTTGTTCTAGTCTCCTCAACAGAATGCTCAGATTCCCCACTCGCATTGGGCTAATGAGGCAGCGGATGCAGCCAGAGTCTATTAAGGCTTTCACCTTGACAGCTTTGGGCATGGAGGGAATGAATATAGTCACTGTCTTGAGGATGGGTGTAATGGGTCCACTTACCATGGGTTCACCTTCCGAGCTGTCATCTGAGGCGTTCACTAGCCTTGCGGTGTAGGCTGGAGTTCTTTCCCCACAATGGGCAGAGGTAGGGGATTCCACAGCCTCTATCACTCTCATGGCAGATTCTTTTGATTTAGCTGGGGACTTCCTGGATTTACTGGCCAGTGATCTGTCTGGGTTGTGCTGGGGAGCTTTTGAGTGGCATTTAATAGCCTGATGCCCCCCTCTCCCGCATTTGAAACAGCCCATTGTCTTCTTGGCCATAGTCGATGGCTTCGCTGGTTCGTGCATCAGCTCAGGCAGTGAGCGGCTCCATTGCTTTCCTTGACAGTGCCTCTTCAGTAGGTTGATCTCTGCTTCCTCTGCCAGAACGTACCATTCGTCAAGTTGGTGTGGGTCCCACCGGGGCAGGCAAGCATAATATAGATCGTAATTTAGGCCATCTTTGAAATGGCTAAGGATGATGTCTTCCGGCCAGTTCAGCTTGCTGGCAATGGCCTGGAATTCTTGCATATATTTGGCTACCAGGCGTTTGCCTTGCCTCATTGTTTTGATCCTTTCCCGGGCTTTGCAATCAGCCAGGGTGTCCTCAAATCGCCTTCTCAGAGAGGACATAAAACGGTTGAAGTCATTGAGCTCTGGGGCATCAGAGCCATGCAAATTCACCACCCAATCTGTGGCCGGCCCATCCAGAGCAGATTGCACAATCCGGATACGGGCTTTGTTGCTAGGGATGTGCCACCTGTCTTCCTCCATGTAGCTGAGGACTTAGGTTAGGAAAAACCCCAAGCGTGTCGGCTCTCCCTTGAATTTCGCGTCCAGCGGTGGGACTCTTTGAATGGATCAATGCCTTCATCATTGTATTCCATCCAGATCATCATCTGCAGGTTGGCAGGGAGTGGGGACTACTGGATCAGCGGACATCCCCAGGGCTGCAGGTTCCAATTCCCCCTCAGTGTCTCTCCAGTTGTGGCTCCAGGAGTTGGTGCGGCCGTAGGGCTCAGAATTATCCTCTCCTAGGGAGCCGAGGGTTCTTTTAATCAGGTTGATAGCTTTTTTTAGGATCCAGTTCGAGTGCTGTACCCAGCTTCTTCCTCTTTGCTTGCGTGCAGGGATTTCTCCATCCCCTGCTTCCATTCTGGTTGGTTGGCCCCGTCTCAGGGTCGCCTTTCTTGATTTCTTTTCCTACTCACCTTTCTTTCCAATGCCCATTGACCACCAAGGTTTGTGATTATGCGTCTCCACCACCTCTTGTCCTGAGGAATCTGACCTCTCAGATCCTGACATCTGGCAGGTTTTCAGTCGGGACAGTGGCTTCCTCTCTGGGGGGTGGCTTTCTCCCTTCCCTGCTCTGTCACCTGACATGGTATTTTTTGCAAAGTCCCCAGGCAAGGTTCTCCCTTCCAGGTTGACTAATTTTGCAGATCCTGTCTAATGTAAGGACCCACCTCAATTTACATCTTAAGAAAACAGAACTCTTGGAATGTCTCTTCCAACAGGATTTTTTATTAAGAGAAATTGATTGCAGGCATGCTAGACAGAATCTGAGGGACCCCCCCCCACATTCAATGTTTTAAAGTGTTCCCAAGCAGCTCCTACCCCACAGTTCTTCCAGGCGATTCAATATGGCAGATTTCTAGGTTGTAAGTCCAGGAAATATATCGCTAGTCCACTCCATCGGCACGATCACTCATTCTCTCTTTACCCAGATCCCAGGCGTTGCGTATTTCCCCCCCTTTTCCTTTGCTGCCAGTAAAGAGGAGAATTTCAGAGGGAGTAGGATGAAAGGCAGATGGCCACATTGTTATGGTTAGTACTCTTGAAGAGAATCAACAAAAGGTTACTTTGTAGTTAATGGAGGAAGTGAACGTCATAAAACCTTCATGCTTACCCTCCTCCTCCTTAGTAGTATGACAGAATCCAGAAGAGAGTAAGAATTGGTTTTATATCAGGGTAGGTAGATAGAAATGAAATATAATTGGATTCTGACAACTTCCCTCCTTTACAGTGAACAAAGAGCTTTTATTATATAAAATAGGGTGGGATAAAGAGGATTTTGGTGATCTCCCTTTCTCAACTGGCTACTTCAGATCTTCAGCTTGGTCCATCAGATTTTCTCATCACATCATATCTTCCCTGGCACTTAATAGTAGGGTTTTGTGAGTTTGTGTGAAAAGGTATGGCTCGAACTTTTCATTTCTCATGTCTCTCCTTTGTGTTTTTAATCCCTTTGTTTTTGTTTTTAATCTCCAATTCTTTTGACCTATCTTCAAATTTGGAGAAATTTATGATGGAAAGTGATAACAAACAATATTTTATTCATTCCTAATCTATTAAACACTTTGGTTTTAAGCCTTTTCTACATATTGCATAATTGGAAGAATTCCAACAATAAATATTCAACCATTGATGATCAAAGACTCTATTCATGTCTGAGTTTTTTTTTAAAAAAGGCATACAAAAAGTAGCTACACTTTCTGCAAGAAAAATACTGGAATATTCTGCAATGCAATGTCACTTACTGAAATGTTCAATACTATTTTCAAGTGATTAGCAAATATTAAGAATGAATACAGTGAATAGCTAATGCTATCCTCAAACAATCAAAGGATTAAGCTTAGAATATAATCTTTCCTGAATATAGTCTTTACAATCCATCATTTAAATATGAACAGTGACTGTCCATGTATTGCACAGATCTTTTTCAGGTCTCTAAATGGACATATTGGTTCACTGACTCCACAAAGAAATGGCAACGAATAACATTAGTTAAACCTGTTGTTCCAATACTAATAGATTATATTGTGGCAGAAATTGTTCTGAATTTAATCCTTCCTCTCTTTCTGTTTGTTTAGAAAGTTCAACACCCCTGCACTCATATTTTTCTTTTGCTTTGTTTGCTTTTATGTTTAACTGTGTTGATATGTGCTGTGAAGGACTAGGCTTCCTCATCAGTTGCTCCAATCTGAACCAAGATTAAAAGTAAATAATATCCAGACCTAGAGTAGCACATTACATGTTTTATATCATTTGGTTCAATGCTAAATGGTGGCATATAGATGATTTTGCTTAATCGGAAAAAGCTTAAAAGGAATCCTAGTCCTGTTTCCATAGGAAATGTCTGATGGGAAATGAAAAGAAAATAAACAGTACAGAAGAAGGCAATGGCACCCTATCTCCACACTGCTGCAAATAGGATTATACAGGCTTGCCCATAAAATAACCAATAGTGTCAAAAGAGGCACTGTGGCTCAGTGGCTTAATGATGTTGGAAATGGTCTCAGTTCTGAGGGTTCGAGCCCTAGCTATGCGTGATGGGGTGAGCTCCCATCACTTGCTTCAGCTTCTGCCCACCTTGCAGTTCGAAAGCATGTTCTATGCAAGTAGATAAAATAGGTACCACTTTGGTGGGGAGACGAGCTGTGCTCTCTGCAGACAGTCAGATTCCTGACAGCTTTGTATCTTCCTGGTTGCAGCGCCTGCCTGCAAGGCAGTTCCGGGAAAGTGTTGCTGCAGAAAAAGCTGCTCATCTTTCTATCTGATGCAAAGCCAGCTCACCTTCCTGTGGTGCACCTTGGGAAGTACACAAACTGGCTGTCTCCAGCCTTGCGCATATGGGCAAGGCGCAAAATCAGCCTTGCATTCATTGGTTGATGCTGTCCTTGCAATGACACTATAAAAGGCCTGCGTGCCATTTTTAGTTGCTGTTGTGTTGGAGTAATCAATAAAGAAGACTTGCTGTTACACCATTCGTTTCCTCGCAATGCTTTTAACCTGCGGTTTTAACAGTGGCGACGAAGGTGGGATCGCTGCAAACAAGATTACCAACAGAAGAAGATGGGACTCACCAAGGAAATCCCGAAGCCCTGGGAAAGTTCCGCATCCAGCATTGTGACTCTACCTGCCAGTACAGCATCGCTGGAGGTGAGCTTGGCAGAAGGACCCCTTCTCAGCAAAAAAAAGAGGTTTGCAGCGAAGGTGTTGACGAGGGTTGCAGAAGGCTAAGATGTCTAAGATAGGCCAGTTATCAGACTTTGATATTTCCCACCCAGAACGTGGCATGGGTGGAGAATTATGTCAGGGTTAATCAGATAAGAGAAGACAGCCTTAAAGTGGCTACTCTGCTGTGTTTGTGTGGACATGAAACATTTGACATAGCAGAAAATCTGGTGGCCCCGGCGCTTTTGGAGTCAGTGTCTTATGCAAATTTAAAGAAGATGCTGAAAGAACATTTTCAACCTAAATTTTCAGTGATTGCTTAGCGACACGCATTCGAGCAGAGGGAGCAGAGGCCTGGTAAGTCTGCTGTGGACTTTATTGCTGCCTTAAGACAAGCAGTGAGACCTTGTGAATTCAAGGATCTGGAAGACAGGCTGCGGGATCATTTCGTCTGTGGCCTAAGAAGTCGTGAGCTGCAGCAGATCTTCGCCAAGGAAGATGTTTTGTTCCAAGATGCCTTGATAGAAGTTGCAGCTGAAAAAGAAACAAGTGGCATTGTGAAGGCCTTGCAGCTCACCAGAAATCCTCCAGCCACCGTTACTGTCCATCAAGAGGTCGCTCGAGAAGATCCAGACCAGGATCCTGAAGAGGAGGTGGATAGGCTGCACCAGTCAATGGAGAGAAGGCTGAAGGAGCATCCAGACAAGGCCCCAACATCTCTTCAGTGTTTCGGGTGTGGAGGACGCCACAAGTGCGCTGACTGCAGATTCTGTTCCACCATTTGCTGGGCATGTGGCAGGCAAGGCCACATTGCCTCTGTCTGTTTGGGTCGCCAGAAGGTCTAGCCTAGGGAAGAATTGCTTCAGAAAGGTACCAGGGTCCCCAGCCAACACAGGGTGGGTTTCTGTGCATCGTGCAGGAGCATTTTAAGGACAGGAACACATAAGCCACTTAAAAAAAAGCTTCACATTGACATGACGTTGCAGGGGTTCCTTTGTTGATAGAGTTGGACACAGGGTCCACTCTATCAATTATTTCTCATGACACCTTCAAAAGGATTTGCAGCAGTAGTGGCCTTCGAGTAAAACTCAGGCCATCGAACTTAATTCTCACTGACTTCCAAAATTCCAGAGTCAGCATGAAGGGGGAGGCTACACTCAAGGTGCAGCATAGGGCTTTTGAAGGCCTACTAGGTGTGGTGGTAGTTGGAGGTGATCACACGAGTCTCATTGGACTCGATTGGTTCGAGGCCCTTGGGATCCAATTGACTGGGCTTCACAGCCTGCAAATGTTAGGTCTTGCAGAAGTCTGTAAGGAGTTTTCTGATGTGCCTTACGCTTAGACCCAACTATCACACCCATTAGGATTAAGCCTAAAAGGGTGCCTTTTGCTCAAAAAGCAAAATTGATGCAGAGCTAGACAAGCTGCTCCAGCAGGGCATACTAGAACCTGTGGACTCTAGTCCAAGGGAAACCCCCATTGTAATGCCTCTAAAGGCTAATTGAGAAGTCCGAATTTGTGCAGACTATAAATGTACACTGAATAAAGCGCTGCAACAGCATGCATATCCAGTGCCTGTGGTTAGCCACATTCTGGCCTCCCTCAAAGGGGGGCAAATTTTTGCAAAACTTGATTTGGCACAGGCCTACCGTTACCTGTTGATGAGGCAACAGCTGAGGCTCAAACAATTGTAACGCACTGGGGAGCCTTTAAGGTCAAAAGACTGCAGTTTGGGGTTAATGTAGCCCCTGGCATCTTCCAAAGTGTAATGGAGTGCACGCTCTGTGGTATTCCTGGGGTCTGTCCCTACTTTGATGACGTCCTCATTGCTGGAGAGTCATCTCTAAATTTAGCTGAAAGATTAAGGGCTATCTTGCTTCGTTTCCACCAAACAGGTCTGAAACTGAAGCAAGATAAATGTAAAATTGGAATTACTTCCACTGAATTCTTAGGCTTCAGAATTGATACTCAGGCCCAGTCCAAAAGCGAACTTCAGGCTTTTCTGGGACTCCTAAATTTTTATCATGCATTCCTTCCACACAAGGCTGCAGTGGCTAAGCCGTTACACCGGCTCTTGGATAAACAGGCTCCATGGCAGTGGACAAAGGTCCATGAAAGGAGTTTCAATGAGGTCAAGGCCTTGCTCCCTTCAAATGTGGTCTTAGCGCATTTCAATGAGCAATTGCCAATGTGCATCACATGTGATGCATCCCCTTATGGGGTGGGAGCTGTCATCTGAAGGCTGATGGGACACAAGTCCCTGTGGCCTACTATTCAAGGACTCTGTCATCTGCAGAGCGTAATTACGCTCAGATTGACAGAGAAGCCTTGGCCATAGTGGCTGGCATAAAGAAATTTCATGATCTCCATCTAGACACTATAGCAATTCTGCAAAGCATAGTCTAGGGAAGAGCATAGTCTATGGAAGTCTACCAAAAAAGGGGAGAGTGGTTTTTTTGGCCTTAAAAAAAAGCATCAATAGGTGGTACCAGGCTGAATAGTAGTAACTGCAAAAGGGATCTTGGAATCCTAGTGGACAACCACTTAGATATCAGCCAGCAGTGTGCTGCAGCTGCCAAAAAAGCCAACACAGTCTTAGGCTGCATTAATAGAGAAATAGAATCAAGATTGTGTGAAATGTTAATACCACTTCTCCAGCATGATTGGATGGAGAATCCACTAGTGGGTTGTCTTAATCTTCCTGCTCCAATAAGACTAAATCTGGAAAGTTGTCAGCAGCAGGTTGTACCATCCCTAATGGATTTTCCTTCTTAATTATTTCATAATAATGATAGAACCTCTACTGGATATTACCTTATAATATTTACTTTATATTTACTTTGTAAGAGGATCACAGGGATTGGGGCTGAGGGTGGTCCCCTTCCCAATTTCAGGGGTCTCCGCAGGCTCTGCCTGACAATGATCAGGGAGGGCTAGCTTCAGCGCAAAGGGAAGCCTCAGCGCGAGCCCTCCCGATGGCCCAAATTGAAGTAGCTGATCAGCGCCAGGCAAATTGAAGCAGCTGATCGGCGCCAGGTTGTAAAGAACTTTAAGGGCCACCGATCCTTCCCTCGCTCTGACGGAGCAAGCCGCAGCTGGAGACTAATATCTTAGCGGATTGAGGGCTAATGCTTGAGCTGATGCAGGATTGCTTTTTCCTTCCTTTTGGTCTTTCAGCGACTCTAGCAGCGTCGGTAACACCGTGCCGGCTGGAACTTGCTCAGCCGTCCAGCTTTGAAAAATGCGCGGCAGCCATTTCAGCACCACATGGCTCAATTTACATATTTGGACGGTTGCCATTTTGAATGCCCACATGGCTCAATTAGCATAGTGGGACAGTCACCATTTTGAATGCCTACATGGGCCTATTTACATCTTTGGACTGCAGCCATCAGGGCCTGCCCCTTACAATTCAATTTCGAATGAGGGCTGTCATTGTAGTGGGTTCTGGGGAGGGCAATCCAGCCCCGATAGGGCCGCATTATCTGTGGATTGATCACCCCCCACCCCTACAATTAGTTCTGGGAGAGGGTAATTCAGCCCAATAGGGCCAAATTGCCTGAGAATTTACCTCCCATTCCCCACACTATCCAACAGATGGATTCCTCTACATGATCCTATAGTCTGGAGGGAGGGGACCGGTCAACGGTCTCTAATATCACTGGGGACACTGAGTCACCTCAGATGACTTAGAATAGTGAACAAATGCTATCAGCCGCTGGTCTGGAGGAAAATTTGTGGGGCCTTTAAGGTCCAATCAGGCACAGCATAGTAATTGAACCATTTCTGTTCTCCTAATAGATAGATAATTCAGAGCCTCAAGCCCAGGGCATCCCTGACTCCCCCTCCAGGAAGAGGCAGAGAACCTCCACAATGGAAGCATTGGGGAGGTTGAATACAAAGGCCAGGGCCCAGCCCAGTAGAAAGGCCTCAAAAACAACAGACACGGAGGCCAGGAAATGTCAGGAAAGGAACTTTCCAAGGCAGATCAGTTGACTCCAAGGGAGGCGGAGATTTACAAGTCTTCTCCAACTGTGACATCACTATTTGAACCCCAGATAGTCCCCTGTAGCCCCACGGGCCTGGTCCCCTCCTCGGGAGGCCGTGCATCCAGAACACCAGGGCCTAGAGTCACAGAGGGTTACCACTCCACAACCAAGGGCACAGGCTACCTTTACCCCAGCAGGCCTCCATCCCTCTGAACCACAGGCAGCATGGCCTGATCAATTCCAGGCCATGATAGCTCAGGCCTTCGTGCAATTTATGGTCTCCTCAGTTGGTCAGTGATCCCAACAGGTCCAACAGCAGCTTCACGGCCAGTACACCAGGCGGAGGCTCCAGCGTTTCTTCAGGAGGCTTCTTTGGAATCAGATCCCGAGGATTGCGATCCTTCTGGACTGATCCTGTCAGATGATGAGGACGTCTCCCCCCTGGACCTGACACCTCCCTCAGGCCTGTTTGATCAATCCTTGTTTGGCTCACTGTTGCTCAAGGCATGTTCCTCAGCTAATATTGCTCTGGAAAAGGAGACTCAGCTGACTCCTTCTACATCTCAGGACCCAAACCCATTGTATTCTGAGCTGGTGGTAATGCAGAAACATATTCCCTGTCCCCCCTTCTTCTGCAATACAATGCAGAAGCAGTGGGTGAAGCTGGGATCTCTCTCCACTCCGGGGGTCTCAGAGAGAACTCTATTCAATGTGGCTCCCTCCTTCGCATCCTTGTTTATTTTTTCTATTTATTTATTTTGCAATTTCTATACCGCCCCCCTCCCGAAGGACTTGGGGCGGTGTACAGCCCAATTAAAAACATCAACATACAAAAAGTAAAATAAATTAAAAATAGATTAAACAATTTGGCCCAAAATCATTAAAAACCCAATACATTGTCTTAAAAGCAAAAATCCCCTAAAATAATTATGGCCTTGTTGCTACCGGAGCTACTATCCCAGGCTGGCTTGTCGAAAAAGATATGTTTTTAATTCTTGACGGAAGGAGCGCAATTCTGTCATCGTACGGAGTTCGGGGGGGAGCTCGTTCCAAAGTGTTGGAGCTCCCACAGAGAAGGCCCTCCCCCTGGGGCTCGCCAGCCGACAATGTCTGGCCGACGGCACCCTGAGGAGACCCACTCTGTGGGAGCGTACTGGACGGTTGTTGGAGGTTCCCCTGATAGACGAACCATTAAACTCTCTATTTTCTAATTACACTATTCCAGGAGACATGGTAGAAGCGCTCAAAGCAGAGGACAAGAAATTTGAATCTGCCCTTTGAATCTGCCCTTCACAGATCTCATCAGGCTTTGGCTTGGGCGGTCAAGGCCTTCTTCACCTGGGCTTCCATCATATGGCTGCGTGAGCTCCAGGACCTGTGCCCCTGATCAGGTTTGTGTCCATCAGAACCTGGGTAAGTTGGTGGCCACATCGCAGTACATGGCTGACGCTTCACTCCATGCTGCCAGGTATTCCTCATGGGCCATTGCAGCAGACATATCAGCACACAGACTTCCCTGGCTCAAGAACTGGTGTGCGGACCTAAAGGCCAAGTGGCAACTGGCTACTGAGCCTTATAATGGGGGTCATCTTTTTGATGAGGTCCTCAACCCTTATCTCATAGAGGGCAAGGACAAATGTAAGACCACGATAAATATGAATAGGAAAGGAGATAGACGTCCAGGTAGTGGCACTTCACACCATTATTTTCGCAGGCAGTCCTTCCGACCAGCCTCAAATTGGGACTGGCCTCAAACCTCCCATACCTTTAACCAGAGACCAGGCTGCCAGCAGGACCATTCCACAGCCAGGGACAAGACACAGTTCCAGGCCAAGTGGCCCTTTCGAGGCTCAGGAGGCCATCCTTTCAGAGGATCCAAGTGACTCCAGAGATATTTCACCCATAGGTGGTCGACTGTCCCTCAACTGTCCCTCTAACGTATGGGAGGACACCACCACAGACTCTTGGGTGTTAAACACTGTTACCCATGGTCTAGCTCTGGAATTCTGGTCCAGCCCTCCAGAACATTTCCGGACTTGCCCCACCCCCAAGAACACAAGCAAAGCAGAACTCATGTAAGAAGCCATTTCACATTTATCACAGATAAAAGCTATAGAACCTGTTCTGGAGGATCAGAAAGGGCTGGGATTTTACTCCAATCATCTTGCCGTCCCAAAGACCTTGGGAGGCTGGAGGCCAATTCTGAACTTAAAGAGCCTCAATTACTATCTAGATTACAGGAAGCTCAAGATGCAGTCACTCTAGTCAATCCTAGCCAGCATCAGAAAAGGGGACTTCCTGACGTCAATAGACTTAACGGAGGCATACTTACACATACCCATCCTCCCGAGTGTCATGCCTTCATCCGAGCCTGACTCTGAGGACGACATGGAGTTCCCTGTTGAGGCCCAGGAGGGGTGTCTGTGGCTTCGGAGGACTGTGGGGAGGAACAGGCTGAAGCAGGCCAGGGCCCTTCAAGTTTGGAACAGGGAAGGCCCCTCCCCATCAGATCCCAGAACAAGGAGAGCAGAGAGAAGGAGGGAACAACGGAGGCAGACTCACTTGCTTGGAAGGAGAGCATCATGCCCCACTTCACAAGACACACCTGGGGAGTAGGTATTTAAGGAGACTCTGTGGGGTGGGGCATTTGGCAGGAACAAACATGAACTCTTGTGATGTGAACTCTTGCATCTGGACTCTTTGTATTTTGGATCAAGTTTGTTTCCTGTTGAGTTTTCCTTGCTGTCTTCAGTTTTGCAGTTTGCAGGTTACAGGCAAGCTGGGCGTTGGAAAGATCATACTTTGTTTGTTATCTGTTTTACTTTAAAGAACTGTTTAACTCCGTTGACTGTTTTATTGAACTTGTGCCAGCATATGTGGGGGCTGTTGGGTGAACGTTGGCAGTGTTTACAAAGACAATTATTCTGACCAGCTAATTGCTTTGCCTCTGTTCGGGGCCCTGGGTCATCACATTTTGTTCCCGGCCCACTCCCAATTGCTCCTCCAGACCAAGTAGGGTGACCATGCATCAGCTCCGTGCAGAAAATGATCAGCTAAACCAGCAGGTGTCCCTCCTGACTGCACAGATGGCACAGATGCAAGCAACTCGGCCATGCCGCAGAAACCCTGTTCCAGTGCCAGATATATTTGATGGCTCACAGGCACGATTCTCATCATTCTTTGGGCAGTGTCAGTTATGTACGAGCTTTCGGCCGGAGGATTTCCCCACTGACCAGGATAAGGTGGGGTTTGTGCTAAGCCTGTTGACAGGAACGGCAGCACGTCGGGCAACACCCCTGCTGACCCAGCCCAATCAGCTGCTGGACAATTATGCCGAGTTTTGCCGGCAACTCAAGGCCATGTTTGAGGACCCAGTTATGGCCCAGACTGCAAACCGTCGGGTGAGAGAGTTGCAACAGGGGCGTGGTTCACTGACAGACTACATTGCTACATTTCAGTTGGTTTGTCAGGAGCTGCAGTGGAACGAGGCGGCGCTTATGGACCAGTTTCAGGAGGGACTTTCATCCGAACTCCTGGATGAGCTGGCACACACTGAATGCCCTCGCTCCTTGCAGGAGCTCATGCACCTGTGTCTCTGTATCGATGCAAGACTCCAGCAGCAACGGGTGTGATGATAGACAGAGGCCTTGCCCACATCTGTTAAGACAGTGGCACCATTGGCACCGCCTCCGGAGGAGCCAATGCAGTTGGGGGCTGCACAACCCCATCTGACCCAAGCTGAAAAAGATTGTCGCCGCCGAGAAGGCCTTTGCCTGTATTGTGGTGGTCCAGGCCATATGGCGGCCAAGTGTCTGGTGAAGGCAGCCAAAGCGGTGGTGGGAAACAGGCCGAGCCCAGCCTAGAGGTCTCCATAGGCCGGGCTCACTTGGACACGGGTCCAGTACCTCCACCTCAGCAGACTCTTGTTAAACACCTTGTATTACCAGCGACTGTGTTCGTGCCTGGTCAGGGAGTGGTGGAGGTCCAGGCCTTGGTGGACTCCGGGGCTACAGCTAATTTCATGGACTCGGATTTTGTTGCGCAGTGGTCCATTCCCCAGTAGCAGTTGTCACTGCCAGTCTTGGTGGAGACCATTGATGGGCAGCCCCTTCGTTCCGGCCCAGTGGTTGCTGCAACCAGACCCCTTCACATGCGTATTGGGCCGCATATGGAAGAAACCGTATTCTATGTGGCTACCATTTCTCACTTTCCTGTGGTGTTGGGTTTGGAATGGTTGAGGGTGCATGATCCACAGATTATTTGGTCATCTAGGACAGTGTGGTTCCCTGGCAAAAAGTGTGCCACCCATCACCTGCATGTCTACACAGGGAAGGTGGCTACCCCTGTGGACCTGGACCTACTGGCAGAGTTGGGGGATTATGCTGATGTCTTTGGGGAAAAAGAGGCAGATCAGTTGCCCCCGCATTGGTCTTATGACTGCCCGGTTGATTTAGTGCCCGATGCCAAATTGCCGGTTGGCTGCATTTACTCTCTGTTGGAACTGGAATTGGCAGCTTTGAGGGACTTCATGGACAACAATCTCCGGAAGGGGTTTATATGGCCTTCCACCTCCCCATTGGCTGCGCCAGTGCTCTTCATGAAGAAGAAGTCAGGGGAGCTTAGACTGTGCTGTGATTACCAGAAACTGAATGCCATCATGATCCGTAATCGGTACCCACTCCCACTCATCCCCGAACTCATCGAGAGGCTCCACCAGGCCAAAATATTTACTAAGTTGGACTTACGGGGAGTGTATAACTTAGTCTGAGTTCAAGATGGAGATGAGTGGAAGACAGTATTCGGGACGCGTTATGGACATTTTGAGTACACGGTTATGCCCTTTGGCCAGACCAATGTGCCAGGAGTGTTCATGCACTTTATGCATGACATGTTCAGGGACCTACTGGATAAGTTTGTGGTCATCTATCTTGATGACATCCTGATTTACTCATTCTCCCCACGAGAGCATTGGAACCATGTTTGGCTTGTGTCGCAACGATTGCGGGATAACCATCTCTTTGCCAAGTGTGAGATGTGCCAGTTTGCGCAAACCACGATCAACTTTCTGGGCCATTGCATCTTGCCCGAGGGTGTGGAGATGGATCTGGAGAAAGTAAAGTTGCTGCAGGAATGGCAGCCTCCACGGAGGGTCAAGGACATGCAGCATCTGTTGGGGTTTGCGAATTATTACCTCACATTCATTCCTCATTTTGCGACCCTGACTGCTCCTGTTTCCAATCTGTTAAGGAAAGTGATGAAGTTCTGCTGGGGCACAGAGGAGCAGGGGGCCTTGGATGTCCTTAAGGTCGCGTTTGCCTCCGAGCCTATCCTCAAACATTCTGATCCCTTAAGGCCATTCGTAGTGGAGACGGATACATCGGATGTGGCCATCGGGGCGGTGCTTCTGCAAGCCTATGCTCCCACAGGTACCTTGTTCCCATGTGCCTATTATTCATGGAAGCTGTTGGCCCCTGAACGGAATTACACGATCTGGAACAAGGAATTGTTGGCGGTCAAAGTCACTTTTGAGACATGGTGGCACCACTTAGAGGGGGCCCGTCACCAAGTTGAGGTTCGAACAGACCATCAGAACCTAGAGCACCTATGGACTGCCAGAACGCTAAATCAGCGACAGGTGCGATGGTCACTGTTTTTTGCGAGGTTTGACTTCCAGGTGACCTATGTCCCTAGTGGGCAGAACCAGCGTATGGACACGCTGTCTCGGAAGCCCAAATTCACCCAAAAGGAGAACAAGATCATGCCCAGAACGGTTATCCCCTTGGAACGGTTGGCGGCCACAGAGGAGCCCATGGACCTACGGGGCAGAATTCGTGACACACAGCGGTAGGATCCGTTCGTGGCAGCTCGACATCATGAGTTGGCTGTCAATGAGGGAGATAAGACCCCTTGGATGTACACGGATGACCTTTGTGTTTTCGAGACTGCATCTATGTTCCTGGGGGACCCCTCTGTGGCATCATTCTGAAACAATGCCATGATAGTCTATCAGCGGGTCACTTCAGGGTCTTCAAAACACTGCACCTTGTCTCCAGAATGTTTTGGTGGCTGCGGCTCCGGCACAATGTGTCTAGTTATGTGGCATCATGCAGCATTTGTTGACAGGCCAAGTATGCTACTGGTGTGCCCCCTGGTCTCTTGCAGCCACTACCCATGCCGGAAAGACCCTGGGGGTGGTCTTTTTGGACTTCATTACCGAGTTGCCTCCTTCCAAGGGTCCCACAACCATCTTGGTGGTGACGGACATGCTCACCAAAATGGCTCATTTTATCCCATTTGTGGGTCTCCCTACAGCACGGATGACGGCCCAGTTGTTTATTGCCCATGTATTTCGGCTGCATGGGTTACCGGATCGAGTCGTGTCAGATTGGGAGGTGCAATTTATGGCATGCTTCTGGCAGACCCTACTCATGGAACTGCAGGTACAGGCATGTCTGTCTTCTGCCCATCACCCCAAAACTGACGGGGGCACAGAGAGGGTGAATGCAATCTTGGAACAGTACCTCCACTGTTTCAGCAACACCCAACAGGACAATTGGGCGGAGCTGCTGGCTTTGGTGGAGTTCACCTATAACAATGCCCAGCGTGCATCTACCCGTGTGTCACCGTTCTTTGCCAGTTACGGATTTCATCCACGGCTGTTTCTGTTGGCTCCATCAGACTCCCCAGTTCTGGCCGTGGACAAGTTCCTCAGGAGCTGAAGGTGGTACATCAAGTAGTTCGGCACCAGCTGGAGAAAGCCAAGGTGTCAAAGCCCAACAAACTAAAAGATAGCCCTTAACATATGCTTTTGTTTACTTTACAGGATCTGTCCTTCTTGTAAGGATGTCAATGCTGCAAATACTGTATATTCTTGCTTTGACAATATGCAAAACTGTCTGGTATTTATTGGGTTAATACATAGCTTAGAGTGGGGGGGGGTAAAAAGCCCGGGAAAGAAAGAGGAAGTAAACCTTTGACCTTCACACTAATTGGATAATGTGACTTGTGACTGCAAGATAAGGGAGGGGTTTAGCAAGAAAAGTTAGATGCCAGCAAGAGGAAGTCAGATTCTGGCATAAAACGTCCATGATGTGCCATCAATTTCTAACACTGTAATAAAGGCTTTAGGATAAACATGCCTGAAAGTTCTTTGAAGTGTTTCATTAGTCAGAACCTTGACACAAGGAGGATTACAAATGATTCACTGACCATCATCATCAAGATGTCCCTCTGTTATCTGTGGATGATTGGGTTTGGCTTTCCATGGTGCACCTGCCTACAGCATGGCCATCGAAAAAACTTGATTATCGTTACTTGGGTCCATTTCTGGTTGAAGCGGTGATCAATCTGGTGATGTTTCACTTGTCATTGCCCCGGATCATGTGGATTCACGCAGTTTTCCACAGGTCTTTGCTGGTTCCAGTCACAGCCAACGATCTACATTGGCCAGCTCCACAACCGCCAGGTCTAGCCACCCCCCATGGAGATATGGAGTATGAAGTGGACAGTATTCAGGATTCCCGTCAGTTGTGGGGCCAGTTTCAGTATCTCGTGGCGTGGAAAGTCTATGGACTTGAGGACTTCACATGGAATGATGCCACTGACGTTCACACCCCTCGTCTGGTTCACGACTTTCATATCTGGTTCCCACACCGTCCTAGTCCACATGGTCCCGGGGGAGGGGGTCCTGTGGGGGGGATAGTGTCATGCCTCTGTCCGAGCCTGACTCTGAAGACAACATGGAGTTCCCTATTGAGGCCCAGAAGGGGGTGTCTGTGGCTTCGGAGGACTGTGGGGAGGAACAGGCTGAAGCAGGCCAGGGCCCTTCGAGTTTGGAACAGGGAAAGCAGAGCTCAGGTGAGGAGCAAGGCCCCTCCCCATCAGATCCCAGAGCAAGGAGAGCAGAGAGAAGGAGGGAACAACGGAGGCAGACTCACTTGCTTGGAAGGAGAGCATCATGCCCCACTTCACAAGACACACCTGGAGAGTAGGTATTTAAGGAGACTCTGTGGGGTGGGGCATTTGGCAGGAACAAACATGAACTCTTGTGATGTGAACTCTTGTATCTGGACTCTTTGTATTTTGGATCAAGTTTGTTTCCTGTTGAGTTTTCCTTGCTGTCTTCAGTTTTGCAGTTTGCAGGTTACAGGCAAGCTGGGCGTTGGAAAGATCATACTTTGTTTGTTATCTGTTTTACTTTAAAGAACTGTTTAACTCCGTTGACTGTTTTATTGAACTTGTGCCAGCATATGTGGGGGCTGTTGGGTGAACGTTGGCAGTGTTTACAAAGACAATTATTCTGACCAGCTAATTGCTTTGCCTCCATTCGGGGCCCTGGGTTATCACACCTGGGCATTGCAAGTTCCTCAGATTCTGCTATGCCCACCAGCATTTCCAGTACATGGCCCTTCCATTTGGGCTATCCTCAGCCCCCTGAGTGTTTATAAATATATTGGCAGTGCTGGCAGCCCACCTGAGACAAATTCCAATCCATGTCCAATGTTACCTGGACAATATTCTAATACAATCTCCATCCTTCCAGCAGGCTCAGTCGGACCTATTCCGCATCATAAAAACCCTCCAGACTTATGGATTTTCTATCAATTTTCAGAAAAGCCACACAGTCCCATCAACCCGTCTCCTCCTTTTCGGGGCGGTTATCGACACAAACACTTGCACAGTTTCTCTGTGACAGGACCGATGGGACAGCATACGGACACTGGTCCTACGAGTACGGAGGGAGCGGGTAGTATCCCTGGCATTGTTGTCTCAACTCCTGGGGAAGATGGTGTCTTGTATAGTAATTGTACCGTGGGCATGCCTTCACACCAGGGAATTACAGTGGGTCTTGCTTCCGTTCCAGAAACTACGCATCAGCAATTCCAACCGGAAGGTCCGAGTTCCACGTCAGGCGTTGAGTTCCTTTCAGTGGTGGGCCTCCCCAGCAATGGCAAAGGGCACCCTGTTCAAAGAACCCGTCAATATTACCCTGACAACAGATGCCAGCCTCTTTGGCTGGGGAGCACACCTTCACTCAGAATTGGCTCAGGGCCGGTGGTCCCAGACAGACTTACAGAACAATATAAACTGGTTGGAGCTCAGGGCAATACATCTAGCCTTACACCATTTCAGCAGCAGGGTGGTGGGGCAACATGTCCTAGTGCTCATAGACAATATTGCTGCAAAGGCTCATGTAAACAGGCAGGGGGGGACCAGGTCCCGGCCTCTCATGGAAGAGGCCCAGTTGCTGGGGACTTGGGCGGAAAACAATCTGTTCTCCATCAGAGAGGAACACATCTCTGGAGAGGCAAATCAACAGGCGGACTCCCTGAGCAGGGTCACAGTGGATCGGAGTGGCGCCTGGAACCTGACTTGTTCAGGGAGATCGCGGACAGGTTTGGCCATCCAGCATTAGAACTTTTTGTCTCTCCAACCAACTCTCAACTCCCAAGGTTTTTTTCCAAGTTCCCATCTTGGGGAGCGGAGAGGACGGATGCCCTCTGCAGCCCCTGGCCTAGGGAGCTATTGTACATCTTCCTCCCCCTTCCTCTGCTTCCGGCGACAATCTGCAAGATACTACATGAACAGGCAGAGGTCGTCCTGATTGCCTCACACTGGCCAAGGCATCCATGGTTTGTTGACCTGGTGGAGCTTTCCATCTCTCAGCCATGGAGGATTCCTTCAGAACGCATCAGCCTCAGTCAGGGAGTACTCCAGCATCCGGATCCCCAGTGGTTTCAGCTAACCGCCTGGCATTTGAGTGGCGGGCCTTGACCAGAGGCTCATATTCATCAAAGATGATTGCAATGATCCAGCGATCCAGATGCTCCTCCACAAATAGGATTTCTGATATCACGTGGAGGAGTTTCTGTGCCTGGTGTTCAGATCACAAAATGGATCTTTCAGGCATTACTATTCTGGTTATCCTGGAATTCCTGATGGATGGGTTGGACAAGGGGTTATCACCTAATACCATATGCAGACAGGTTTCAGCCCTCTCCACAGTGATCATGTGTGACAATTCTGCCCCCTTGGGGCAACACCCTGCAGTGCATTCCTTTCTAAAAGGGGCTACCAATGCTAGGCCTCCGGTGGTCTGCCGTTACCCCTCCTGGGACTTACCCCGGGTGTTACAGGCCCTCACATCGTCACCCTTTGAGCCCATTACCATGTGTTCCCTGAAACTGTTATCTATGAAGGTGGCCTTCCTGGTAGCGTCACGTTGGCCAGACGGATTTCAGAGCTGGCCGCCCTCTCCGTCAGAGAGGACCTGTGCATTTTCCACGCAGACAGGGTGACTCTGCACCTGGACCCTTCCTTTGTTCCCAATGTTAATTCCTTGTACCATAGGTCACAGGAGGTAGTACTGCCTAAGTTCTGCCCTAACCTGACTCATGATCTAGAAAAGCAATGGCATACACTGGACGTTCATAGGGCCCTGCAATGTTACATCAAGAGGACTTCTGCTTTCCTCAAATCCGAGGCTCTGTTCATTTCCTTTCAGCCGTCATCCATGGGTCGGAAGATTTCCTCATCAACTGTTGGCAGGTGGATCCGGGCTTGCATCTCCCAAGCCTATTGGTCCCAATCGCTGACTGTCCCCGGTCACATCACTGCCCATTCCACCCGCAGTGTGGCCACATCAGCGGCCTGGGATACCCAGGCACCTATTGGAGAGATCTGCAGGGTGGCGACATGGTCTTCACCATCTTCATTTGTCAAGCATTATAAAATTGACAAATTTGCCTCTGCGGAGGCCACATTCAGACAGAGGGTATTACAGCAGATGGTAGTTACCAGTGGAACTCAGGCCCAAACTTCTCCCCCCCCCTTAGGGACAACAGGGCTTTGGTATGTCCCACTAGTGGATTCTCCATCCAATCATGCTGGAGAAGGGGCGTTGTGTTACCTGAATGCGTTTTCTCAACATGATGATGGAGAATCCACACCTTCCCATTTTTAGTATCTGTTTGGTCAGAGGATCTGTATAGGATGAGCACATGCATCGGACTAATGTCTGTGCTTTGCCTTCATCGCAAACTGGGGGGTTCTTGCACAGCAGAGGCATGGCAACTTTCCAGACTTAGCCTTATTGGAGCAGGAAGATTAAGACAACCCTCTAATGGATTCTCCATCATCATGCTGAGAAAAGGCGTTCAGGTAAGACAACGCCCCTTTACAATGGCTTGGAAGGCCACACTTGAAATATTGCATCCAGTTTTGGTCGCCATTATATAAAAAAGATGTTGAGTGTCTAGAATGAGTGCAGAGAAGAGTAATAAAGATGATTAAGAGACTAGAAGATAAAACATATGAAGAACCACTGCAGGAATTGGGTATGTCTAATTTAATGAAAATAAGGACTAAGGGTGATATGATAGCAGTGTTCCAATATCTAAGAGGCTGTTGTGAAGAAGGGGGAGATCAACCTGTTCTCCAAAGCACCTAAAGGTGGGAACGGAAGCAATGGATGGAAACTAATTAAAAAGAGAATCCACCTAGAATTAAGGACAAAATTCTGCCAGTTAGAACAATTAATCAGTAGAACAACTTGCCTCCAGAAGTTGTGGGTGCTCCATCACTGCAAGTTTTTAAGAAGAGATTGGACAGCCATTTGAGTGAAATAGTATAGGGGGTTGGACTAGAAGACCTGCAAGGTCCATTCCAACTCTGTTATTCTTTTATTCTATTAATCTGGTTGTGGTGAATTGAGACACCACTGGCCATCAAAGACAAATAAATTCAATTAGGCTGGATAGTGGAGTTATACCAGAAAATATGATACTGCAATAAACTCTAACTCTCCTTCCTTCTCATTTTTAGGCAATGCTTGAACATATTTTTTTTTAATTCCAGAAAGCATTTTATGATGTGCTTTGTTCTTTTCATTATGTTTCTACTGTGTTTCAGTGTTTTTATGTAATGCTGTATTTAATTTTTCATACTGTATTTTATTGTTTCTTTAGGTGCCAATTCTTTTGGAAATGCAAGTTCTGAAGCAGGGTACAAATACTTAGTGAAAGAAAATGATGTAAAAAGCAGCAGCCACAGAGGAAAAAACACCGGTACAATTGGATGCATGAATAAACAGACATCTGCATGCTAAAGAAAGCAAGCCTTCCCCAACTTCTTATTATGAGGAATATGTAATCACAATAATTGCCCGTGTGTGTAGTTTTAACGTGTACTAGAATAATAACAATTTCATCTAGACTTCTGAAGAAATTAACATAGAAATATAAATAGAAAATTAAAATTGTTCCTTCAAGACCATCATTTGCCAGTGAGAATAGAATAGAATTTCGTTGCATTCAGCTCTCAAAAAAAATACCATTATGCATATACTCACACACACACACACACACATATAACACAGAAATGTGACAGTCCAGTTCGAATGTATAAATATGCATGGCAAAAAGAAAAAGAATCCTGTGAATTTACAAGATGGATGGCATAAGGAACAAAGCTGTTACAGAATGTAATAGTTCTGTTATAAATACTTCAAAATCTCGTTTCAGAGGAGAGCAACAAAACAGACCGTGAAGTGGGTGTGTGGGGTATCTAACAATGCTCTGAGCTCTAAGCACATAGCGCTTATAAGTAGCATCCTGAATACCAGGGAGTGAGCTTCCTATGATCTTCTCAGCTGTCCTTACCATGCTCTGTATGGACCTTCTATCTGAGACACTGCTACCACCAAACCAAACAGTGTTTGGTAAAATGCTCTTAATCATGCCTCTGTGAAAAGTGGCCAGAATAGGAGAAAGATGTGCTCTCCTCATCCAACTCAAGAAATGCAAATGCTGGTTTGCATGCCTCATTAAAGATAACTTATGAAGATACCAAGTGATTAACACATATCTACTAATCTGTCAGATCGTAAATAGGAAATTGATTTGTACAATATGACATACCTGTCATATTGTACCTGTAAAAAAAATCCCCTCCCCTCCCAACATTTTGTCTTTCAAGGCAAGCACACTACACCATTTCCACTAGGCCACCATGCCACTCGTTTGAAGACTTTTCTGTTTCATTAAAAACTAAAATGTCACTTTTGTAAAACATGGTATTTTTTGTTTCTTTGTTTTGGATTCTGAGTGGAAGAGTTTTTTCAAAATGGCAATCATGAAGAAAAAGAAAAAGAAAAAAGCATTGTCCTATATTTTGCTGCCAGATGCAATAAATGGCATATGTAGCCAGCTCCTCAAAATTTCCCATCACTTATTTTTTCCACAGAAGTTTCAGAATTCAGTTGTATTTGTCAATCTTTATGAAGGAATTGCCTAAAAGTCATACATTTCTATAAGTTAAGTCATAAATCAGAAAGACTGCAATACTTTCAGTGGCTGAACAAAAAGACTCTGACCAAATTTAGTCAGCCAAATATAGAATGAACATTTATTTCTGAATTCGTTCATTCATTCTTTCATTCATTCAATTAATCAATTTATACCTGCCACAATTAAAAAAAATTCTTGATGATAATTAAGGTTCTGCATGCTTCATATGTTATTTGAAATTAAAACTTTGGACTTTCCATGAACTAATACTTAAAAGTTGCATTAACTTCCTAGAAATAAGAAAAATCATGCTTAGATGCCTCAGAATACTGGACTTCCTTCATAAATAATAGAGAGATGCTGCATTTGTTCTCATGTAAATTTGGAAGCAATTTTCCAAATACTTTTTCATAGCAAACATGCATACGGAGTCAAAAATGTCAAGATGCTAATCATGAACATTCCCAAACACACTCATCCCTGTTTCCAATAATCATTAGAATGCAGCTTTTAATAATAATAACAGATTTGGAAAGACCTTGTAGGTCATCTAGTCCAACCCCCTGCCCAAGCAGGAGTCACTACACCATTTCTGACAGATGGAAATCTAGTCTCTTCTTGAAAGCCTCCAGTGATGAAACATCAACAACATCTGCTGTCTGTTCCATTGGTTGATTGTTCTCACTGTCAGAAAATTTCTCCTTATTTCCAGGTTGAATCTCTCCTTGATCAGTTTCCATCCATCATTCCTTGTCTGGCCTTCAGGTGCTTTGGAAAATAGCTTGACTCCCTCTTCTTTGTGGCAGCCCCTGAGATATTGGAACACTGCTATCATGTCCCCCCCTTGTCCTTCTCTTCATTAAACTAGACATACCCAATTCCAGCAACCGTTCTTTATATGTTTTAGCCTCCAGTCCCCTAATCATCTGGTCTACTAATTTAGTTACTTAATCAAAGAATGAAATAAGATTGGTTTGGCATGATCTGCATTTAGCAAGCAATGCTGGCTTCTAGTTATAACTTTGTTTCTAGATGTTCACAGGTCTGGTTTTTTAATTATCTTTTCCAGGATCTTCCTAGGTATTGAAGTTAGACTGATTGGTCTGTAGTTTCCTGGATCTGTTTTTTCTTTCTTTTTTTTGAAGATGGGAACTGTTAAGTACTTTGTTTGTGTGCAAATGATGAAGACACATGGCGATGTTAACAGCTCTTTATTTCCCTCTCTAACAGCAACGAATGAACAAGTAAAAGACAACAGGCTCTTTTAAGTGACCAGAGACCTGGACAATGGCAAACAAAGTATCTGACCGCTTCTCGCCTTGCGCATGCACACAAGGCTGGCACCGCTCAGTCTGGTCCCGGGCAGCCAACGGCTTGCACATGCGCTCAAGGCTGGCACCACTCTGTCTGGTCCCGGGCAGCTTTTGGAATGCCCAGGACCAATGCAACGTCCCGAGCCTGCTTTTGCAGGCTCAGGACACAACACCCCTCCCCCCTAGGTGGAACATACCTTGCACACACACATGTGTGCCATGCATTGGAAGGAGTGTCATACAGTTCCAATAATCAAATGCAAGGAGTGTGGAATAATCGAGTCTGCCCTCAGACAAATCCTTTCAATGTTTCTGAAATCAAAACATACTACAAGTATTCTATCACGAGTACTCCCATTATCCGGGCCTCATGAAAAGAGCCCTAGTGACTTGACAGCAACTTCACAAATTCCCTAAGATGTTTGGGTGGACACTTGGTCCGCTGCGACCTTCTAAGGCCAGAAGAGATTGCTTGGCCTACCTGCTCACCTACCAGGCTAGGCAGGCCAGGACTTTGCTGCCCCAAATACCCTGTTGACCCACCCATCTGCTGGCTGGCTGGACCCTCTAAGTCCAAGCCAGCATACCTTGGAGTGGTGGAAGTCCCCGGGTCCACAATGGATCCTTCTTGGGAACACCATCCCTCGAACCCAAGGCCAGCAGATGGAGAGTGCTGAGTAGCGGAAGTGCCCCAGTACTCTGTGGCCCCCAAGCACATGCCCAAGGTGCCAGAGTCAGGAGTCACCTCCATGGAAACCCCCTTTGCTGGTGACCTCCTTTTGGGAGCAATTGTGGAATTGGACAAGTGCCCCTGTTGGAATTCTTTTTCTCTTGCTGCTTGTGATTTGTTTGGATACCCCCAGTCAGTCTCCCTGACCGGGGGTATCCCTGACATATATGAATACTGTGGATACCCCCGGTGTGACTCCCTGTCTGTAGTAATTATTGACGTGTGGGATGACCCCCTATCCATTGAATTCTTGTTAGAAGCACTTGTGGAACCTTGGGATGAATCCCAATTGGCCTCAGTAGCAGCTAGTGATGGCCTGTTGGACCTGGAAAACTGTGACCCAGAATGCATATTATGGTCCTCCTCCCCCCCAGAGCAGAGTCAGGAGCGGAAGGGTGAGAGTCCAATCTCCAACGCAGTTGGTCTATGTGTCTGCGCAGAATGCGGCCGTCTTCCAAGGCAACTTTGTATGACAACGGCCCAGAGACCTTGCAGACCACAGCTGTGACCCGGAGATGACCGGGCCCATAGTTTCTTACACAAACCGGATCGCCCACCTGGAGTCTCCTAGGTGACCGCGGTTGTGACACTTGTGAAGCCACCCGGTCCAGGTGTAGCCTGTCCAGTTTAGTGATGAGGCGGCGACCCCAGCGGAGTTCAGCAGGGCTCTTCACTGTGGCTGTGCATGGTGTGGTGCAGTGTGCAAGAAGGAAATCTGCTAACCTGTGATGCCAGTTACCGTAAGTCAGTTTCTTGAGGGCATCTTTGGTAGTTCGCATCATCCTCTCTGCCAGTCCGTTGGAGGATGGATGGAAGGGAGCCAAAGTTGCATGGCGAATCAGGTTGGCCTGAAGAAAAACCTGGAACTCAGAAGAGGTAAATTGAGGCCCATTATCTGACACCAGAACATCTGGAAGACCGTGTGATGCAAAAATTCCTCTCAACACCTGGATGATCCTGGCAGTAGTAGTGGAGGAAACAGGAACAGCCTCTAGCCACTTGGAATGGCTGTCAACAACAACAAGGAAGAATTGCCCCTGAAAGGGCCCAGCATAATCTATATGCACCCTAGACCATGGGGTTTGAGTTTCCTCCCACCTATGTACTGGGGCCTGAGGCATTTCAGGCCAAAACTGTTGGCACACTTGGCACCCGTGCACCTGGGCCTCGATGGCTTTATCGAGTCCAGGCTACCAAAGATGGCTATGCGCAAGCGCTTTCATCCTGACTATACCAGGACAAAACAGGAACCACATCAGCTCTTTCCCAATCCTTGAATGTTTGTTTATTTGTGTCAAAAACATCACAATTAAAATAAGGCATACTATATGTCATAAAATTCAAAATATAAAATATACATTTAAAATATGTACAAATTAAACAGATCTTGCCTGGAATCTAGCAAGATTAATTGCATTCTGTCACAATGCCATGAGGAAATCCTGGAATAATATCTGTACTACAGCATGCAGATAATGCTGTGATCTCATCCTGGACACCAATTGGCCTCAGAACACCCCTGAAGACCCTTCTCTGCACTAATAATAATCTTTTACTGCTACAAAACAAGGCTTGTAAGTGTTTGCCAATTAGAAGAATCAAGATCATACCACAGAACTGGTTAAATGTTTTAAACATAGCTTAAATAGGTTAAATCAAATCAAACTTGTTAATACTATCAAAGATCAACAATATCAAATTTGGGATTAGTATTCCATGCCTCAGGCAAGAAGTAAAGAGACAATGTTTCTATGAAAAGAAAAGCAGCTTTGTACTGGATGCTATCAAATCATTTAGTGTTAAGTCATTGACTTAATGGAGCCCAGTACACAATTAGCCCCTGGAAAGTGTTCAATCTAAATTCATGAGGATCTCCAAGTATATCCCAAATGTCAGACTGCACTGGCAGTTGTCCAACCCAAGGTAGAGATTCATTTGGCTGGTGAAGTTTAATTCAAGCTTAACTTTTATCCAATGGCTCTAGGTTCCTTAGTAATTTCTGACAAATTCCATTTAAGCTGGAAGCAGACCCTGTTGGATAAATTGTAAACTGTCTTCAGAATTTTTGTTGTCCATGGGCTCCCATCAATTTAGGGTACTTCTTATAAAGTGAATCCTGGATTAAGAATGGCAAAATAAGTTGAATCTGAGACTTGAATCCCAGACTATAGTCAGTGGAATATCTTACTATGTTAGAACAGCCTAAACACCACAGTGTCTCTTCTTGGATTTGATGTACATTTTTATATACACTCTGCTGGAAGGCAGATTTAATAGGGTTCCCTAAGAAGAACATATTTGCCTAGGTCTCTGGATCCAAATACTTGGATGTTTATTTTATACTGCAAATATTGTAGGAATCTGTGCAGTAAATTTATTACAGCACTGTTAGTAAACTTTGCAAGCCTGAAACAATCTCTGCTACAGCCATATTTGGTAGAGCTGCCTATAGATTGAAGCAACAAGGAAGGGTTACTCACAAAATTAGTAAACTACCCTCTGGGGATATTCATAGTAGTTTGTGCAAAATGGTGTATATGCCCACAGAAAAGGGACAGTGGTGTTTAGGCTGTTCTAACATAGTAAGATATTCCACTGATTTGATTGTGACATTGAGCCTGCCATCTTACAAAATGGAGCTCTCCTCCCCATCCCTGAGATATCCCTGGAGCTTTCTCAACAATTGTAACCATCTTCTCCTGCCTTTATGTTATTATCTGTTTATTCTGTGTTGTCTATAGCCTAGACATTTTATGAAGTAATGGTGGGAGGGAGTAAATTGCTGGCCTTTGGCAGTTCTGAGAAATATATATGTACACTACTGTAGTTTGTAATTTGCAAGGAGGAGGAAGGAAGGAAGGAAGGAAGGAAGGAAGGAAGGAAGGAAGGAAGGAAGGAAGGAAGGAAGGAAGGAAGGAAGGAAGGATGGAACTCTAAACATAGTTTAGGAGGCTAGGAGACATGAAAGAAAAGAGTAGAATTGCATGAAAACTATTTCTATGATATCCCTCCAACTTTTTTCCTGTTTTCTTTTTACTATCATTTATTTATTTATTTAATCAAATGTATTGGTGTCATCTATTTTTGAATTGGTGTCATCTATTTTTCTTGCTTTCAAATACATTTTAGAAATTCTAAATTTTCTTTATTTTCATTTCTATATTTAGGACACTGAATGGATATCTCGTAGAATATTCTAGCTTTATTCAATATCCTTTTTCTGCTTGTTGTCTACCATTTTTTATATTTTGCAGCTGGAAATGACTGTGCAGTAGAAAATCTAATCATGTTTAAGTACAGTCATCAAGTCTTATTGCTGCTGTGTGAATCTATGGATGCTACTTATTTTCATGTATGGTGGACTTGTAGAAAAATCAAGGCTTTTTGGATAAAAATATGGTGTATACTTCAAAATATTCTGAAAAAACGTATTGAATTTTTACCATAGTTGTTTTTGTTAGGTATTATAAAAGACTGCACCACCATAGAGACGAACTTAATTTTGAACTTGATTACAGCAGCAAGATTGTTGGTGGGACAATATTGGAAGGAGCCAGAATTACCATCTATCGAAGAATGGACTTTAAAAGTTATAAACTTGGCAGAAATGGCTAAAATATCTGCATATTTGAAGGATCACTCAAATGAAAGATATATGTTGGACTGGAAAAAATGGATAGAGTATATACAAGGGAAATATCATCTAAGAAATTGTATTTAGCATATAGTTAAACACTTATATGTTGGACTGAAAAATATATTTAAATCTTCAATAGGATTTATATAATATTTTGGTGTAGTTTAGTGGGTTTTCTTGTGTTTTTTACCCTGTATTCACTTTGGGAAGTCGGGGGCGGGGGGGCGGGCGGGCGGGTTCTTATTCTTATAATTATAATCTTATAATTTTCTCAACTGTAATATTGTATTGGTATTATATAAGAATGGCATTTTTTTTGATAAAAGATGGGTTGCTCGGCACCACATCTGGAGGGGATGGAGATGGAGGAGTGAAGGTCAGAGGGAAGTAGGGAGGTGGTAGTAGGAGGGAGGAGAGAGAGGGAGGCAGAGAGTGGGTGGATAGAAGTAGAGGTAGGGAGAAAGGAAGAGGGGGATGTGGTGGGGGGGTGCCGACGAGCAATACCCATAATTATTTTAACTATTTTAGCTAAGTTTTTATGTTTTGTTTTTGTGATGGAAAAAGTTGTAAATGATTGTACTCAGTTGAGTTGTTTTAATTTGATTTTTTTGTGTTATATTTATAATTATAAAAATTAATAAAAAAAGAAAAAAAAACAGAAAAAAGTCTTATTGCTGCTATGATTTTATTTCATACTTAGGTGAATACTCATTATTCATTTACATATATCCTTCCATTTCATAGGAAAACATTTCTGTTAATTCAGTATAGTGGTAGTCTTGTTTATTTCTCATTAGAAAATTACAAATCATAAAAATGAAAGAAAGAAGGAACTATAGGCCATGGTTGGGGATACAAATGGAAGGGAAGGATAGAATGTAATCTACTTTTTCTTTTTTTCATTATGGTTTTCTTTTCTGATTTTTTATTTAAACATAATTATCTTCTCTTTCTCTCTCTCTTTTTGCATCATCTTGCTTTTTTCTACTTTCTTTGCATTCCAATATTTGCTTTTAAAGTATTATTTGAATTTCAATGTTTTAATAAAAAGGCATTTATAAAAGAGAGATATACAAACACATACACTGTCTATGGAGATTCTCAGTTATCCAGGTCATTATTGTCTCAAAGGTGCTTTTCCAAAAGGCAATTAGACTTTTATGATTTTTTTCTTTAAACCGTTTTGTTTCCCATTCAAGAAGCTTCTTTCATTCTGACTGAATGGTGTGGAATGCATTAGCACTCTCTCTGGGAGTCATTGAGGCCTCTTGGGAATTTATCTATATCCTCAGAGTCATTTGGATGACTTTCTCTCTCTCAGATGGGTGTGGAGCCTTTTGAGCACTGCTAATAAAAGGACTGTGTTGTACATAGGAGATATGACACCACCTATCTACATGTACTGCCTTCATTCCAGAAGGAAAGGTTGGATATAAATCATATAATGCACATTCCTTTTATCAATTCCTATGCTACCTTTTATGCTAGTTTCTCATTTTCAACATGGCATCTCCAAGTGGACATAGAATGCTTCTGGGTGGGAAACCTTGGACAGTCACTGGCTGCCAGTCAGTGTGAACACTACAGCTAGTCCTTGACTTATGACCACAGTTGAGCCCCAAATTTCTGTTGCTAAGTGAGACATTTGCTGTGAGTTTTGCCTCAGTTTAAGACCTTTCTTGTCACAGTTGTTAAGTGAATCACCGTTAAATTAGTAATAGAGTTATTAAATGAATCTGGCTTCCCGATTGACTTTGCTTGTCGGAAGGTTGCAAAAGGTGATCACATGACCCCAGGACATTGCAACCATCATAAATATGAGTCGGTTGCCAAGCAATGGTCATAAGTGTGAAAACAGTTATAAGTCACTTTTTCAGTGCCATTGTAACTTTGAACAGTCACTAAATGAACTGTTGTAAGTTGAGGACTACCCGGACTGGGTGGATAGTCCAGTGGTTTGATTCTACATTAAGCAGCATCTTTTGTTCCTCAATTTCCTGTTGCCTGACCTCAAGCAGCAGTGGTAACAATAAGGTGCTACTTGTGAAAGTCCAGCAGAAAAGAAAACAGTTTCCCTCCTGATGTGATTTGATTTTTATTTTAATGCCAATCAACTCCAGAGTGACTGGATTTAGATTAATTTAGAGGAAAGAGGTGTCAGTGATGATCCATAACAAAACAAGAGGATGAAGACTATGGAGAGTCACTGCACAGCATGAGCAAGGTACTGTTGGAAGAAAAGTCTTCATCCTGGTTCAGTCCAAGCTGGGGATAAACAACATGGTGACTGCTTTAGAAAGAAGGTTACCTTGAGCTTCCAGTCAGGTTTGCACATTCCTCCCAAAATTCTTCACAACCATGGTTTGTCTCAGTACATAACCACTGGCTGCCCATTTTCAAGGGTTGTTTCCTGCCTTAGCTCTTAGTTCAGTGCATCCAGGTTTGTAATGTCCAATTGAGGTTAGCCAGTATGCAAGCCAGGCTATTAATTTTTTTAAAAAAATTACATATAGTGAGCCCTAGGACTCCCAATCTGAGTCCATCAGTGCAAGATATTCAGGGCTTAGGTTTGGAGATCTCTTTCCTGCTACTTCCTCAGTCAGGGCATTTGAATTGCAAATCACCTGAGGGGGCCTGGTTGCCTCCCCCTTGGAATTTGCTGGAAGTTGTGAATGCAAAGCTTTGATGCAACAAAGCAAAAATCAGTCAGGGGAACTTTACTGAACGTAGTGGAAGAGTGTCAGAATCCAATTATATTTCATCTCTAGTTATCGACTATGGAAAACCCCATTTCTGCCCTCTCTGGATTCTGTCATATGATGAAGGAGAAGGGGGGGTGAACAAAGGGGTTTTATGGCCCTCACTTCCTTTGGTACAACTTCAAAGGAATTGAATGTGGATACCACCAAAAGGACTAATTCATAACAATGGGGCCATCAGCTTTCATCTACTCATCTCTGAAGTCTCCCTTCCACCGGCAGTGAGGAAAAAGGGGGTGGAAATGTACGCCTGGGATTGTCACTGGAAATATGGTGGGGTGGGGTGGAGTTGCTGGGGACCCCTTAAAACCTTGAACCATAGGGCTTGGGCCCCAGGTCCTGTCTAGAATGCCTGCAACCATTTTCTCTTAATAAAGGATGCCTGTTGGAAGAAATATTCCAAGAGTTCTGTCTTCTTAAGATGCAAAGTGGGGTGGGTCCTTACAAAGAGACTCAGTGTGATTATGAATGGTGTGTGTGTGTGTGTGTGTGTGTGTGTGTGCAGCTACTAATATAAACAGGCAATACAAACATTCTGGATAAATTTTCCCTCCCACCAGACATAGGTCCAATGTGTTGAGGACTTGCTGTGTCAACTATTCCCAAATGCCATCACTCCATGAATCCATTCAACTGCTTATTACAATACAAATGGGGCAAGAAGAAAAACCTTACAATGAGTTTCCACCCTCCCCCCATAGTCTTCCTAATTTTCTTCTGAGGCTTCATGTGGGGACCAATGGCTCCAGGACTCCTTCCTTCTTCTGCAGCTTCACAGGCATCTGGGGGAATTATAGGACTTGGGAACATCTGTTCCACTCAGGTTGCATGGTGGCTTTTTTTATGGCTGGATTCAAAACTCAATTCCATGGCTCAAATGAATGGAGGAAGCATCTGGGTCAGTGTGCTCTGCTTCCAAAGGTTGGGGGAGTCATCTGTGTAGGGCTGAAAGACATGAGAACAAGATCTCCTTCCCCTTTCTGGGTGGGCTTTCCCAGGAGAAGACAAAGGTATGGAGAACAAAGGATAAGAAAAGGAGAAGTAGAATTGGGAGGGGGGTAGCTTGCAGACAGAGTTTGAAAAGGCATTAATACTGCAGTGGTTAAAGAAACAGATAGGCAGACAAAATGAGGAAATCACAGATGAGGACAAAAGAAAGTTGGATTCTGGTAAGAGAACATAAATGAAAGGTCTCATTTCTGAAATGAACATTTGTAACATAATAAAGACTTAAGGACTTGCAACTTGAAAAAAAATGCTGGGCAGCTTGAGAACGCTGAAAGCTCAAAGTAACTTTAAAAGCCTAATATTTTAAGGTGTGCAATTTGCCAGGGACAGGAGAATCTACCTTTAACATTTATTCTAAAACAGACCACATTATTTTAGAGATTGAAAAATGCTTATATGTTCCAGGATTAGCTTCATAGTAGTCTTACCAACTAGTGATAGGCTAAGAAAAGTAACTTAAGAAGATTATTCCCCACAGAAGCAAACATGAGTTTCAGGAGGCTCTTGTAGCTAGACACACCTCATGTTTTAGGAAAAGGGTAAACAGATAAAACCCATTTACAACACATACAATAAATACAAGAGTTACACTTTTCCAGCAGATGAACTTAAAACATTCCCTCCTGGTAACTTTGGGCTGTTCTTATGAGTACAGAGAGAGAAAGGAAGAGAACAAACAAACAAACACTTCACTCTCTTTGTTGGCCAGATAAACAGAGTGAGAGTATTTTTCTTTTTGGTGGCTTGTTTTAAGCAGAATTTGTAGCAGAATTTTAAAATTCTTTTATCTTTGGATTTGAAACAATAAACAGTCACATTTACCTCACACACAAAGACATTGACACACATATATACACAAAGACAAGAGAACAGAAAAGGAAACAGAAGTCTTAGTTTTAAACATCCTAGTCATTCCCACCACAAATCTCAGTTAACTCAAATTAGGGAAGGCACAAATCTTAAACATACCACGTGGTTGCAGAGAGAGAGAGAGAGAGAGAGAGAGAGAGAGAGAGAGAGAGAGAGAGAGAGAGAGAGAGAGAGAGAGAGAGAGAGAGAGAGAGAGAGAGAGAGAGAGAGAGAGAGAGAGAATCACTATTTCTTATTTTCCCTTTAAGTACCTTTATTTAGCCGAATTGGTTTCCCAGCAAAGCCCATTTCTTACATATATCTTTTGCTCTTCGTTTTGTGCAAACCTCCTAGGGGAGTCCTAATTGTCACCTTTGAACTGCTGCTTCCCATGTTCCCTCTCAGATGTGGGGCTCACTTTGGCTCAGTCAGGTACAAAAGGAAAAAACTTCTGGGATTTTTGGAAAAAATAAAGTCTCCAGGAGGACTTTGTTTCCCTGTCGAAGTACCCTCAACTCCTTCCCTGGGAATTCTGGGTTTTTGGACAGAAAAAAAGGTGTCCAGGAGGACTCCGGTTGCCAGACAGAGTATCCTGGACATCTTTGTGGGGGAATGTTTCCAGACTCTTTGCTAGTCCTCTCCTCCCTGCTACTTACATGGGGAATATAGGCACTTCTCCCTGTTGCCTTACAGGGATTACAGGCACTTTCCAGGCATTTTTCTGAGCTAGGCTTTGCTTACAGGGCCTTACCAGCTGGTTGCCCAAATCCAATTCTCTCATTCACTCATTCCATTCCATTTTCACACAACCTCTCCCTTTTCCCCAACACAAAGTCCTGCACTCTGGCCAAACCCCCATGCTTTCCAGAGTCTGCCACTTGAATAGATCCTTTCTGCGGCTAGGAAAGAACAGAGGGAGCAAAATCCAACTGTGATTGGGAAAAGAGGGTCTTTTCACTCACTCACACACACATTTCCTTTGTTCCCCTGGGCTTTAAAGTTAAAATTTAGAGGTACTCACCTTCACCTTCTTTTCAAAGCAGCCCTTGAGGTCAAACCCAAAACTCCCTTTACTGGCTCCACATGGGCAGGGCCTGGGAAACCCATCCACAGACACCAGGGGGTCTGCTACCGACAAGATGGGGCTTACCAGTCTCAGTCCATTGGACAGGTTAGCTTGGAGTCCCATTCTGGGGTGCCAAATTGTTGGAAGAAAAATCTTCATCCTGGTTCAGTCAAAGCTGGGGATAAACAACATGGCAACTGCTTTAGAAAGAAGGTTGCAGTTTATTAAAGAGGAGAGCCAAACAGGAAGATGGCTGTGGCAGAAAAAAAGGAGTGAACACATGTAAGGAGTGGGTTTTATGCCCTCTGGAGTCTTTTGTTTGGAGTTGTTCCTGTGGCATGAACTTTGACCTGAGTCTGAGTGTGCCTTTCTGGTATTCTGATGGTGATGGGTTAATCCTATTATGTCCAAAGGTCATACCCTGCTTCCTGGGGTTGGGGCTGATGACTCTTAGAATTTGGATGGGGTATGTAGATTTTAGGTCTTTGTCTTCTTAATCTCTTAGCTCTCTGGATTTACATCTGCATCTCTATAGAGCTGGTTTCTGCTTTGGGAAGGGAGACCTGGGGCTATTAAGAAAACTGGGCATGCTTTCCTGTCTCTTTAAGATCCTTTGAGGAAATATATTTTTCTGCCCTTTTAATATTTCCTTCTCTGGGAGGCTGATTTCCCACAGTACAAAATGCACTATAATAGTACCTATTTGGACCACAGTTTTATCTAAACTGGAAGAGAAATCATTTCTAATTTCAAGTTTACTATTTAGAAATCAATGAGATAGGGCAAAGAAAACAAGGCAGGAAGGAAAGGGTCTCAGAAGGCAGTTATCAATGCACCAAACATACAGGACTTATTAATATTGGGTTCAGACTCAGTCATAATGAAAAAAGCAATAAAAGGCAAAATGAAAGTAAATGCAAATGGTTTAAATGGGCAAGCCAGAAAAAAACAATATCATAAAATAGTAAATAAAACTGGTTAAAAAACTGACGGGACATAAAGACAAAAATGTTAAAAGACATTAGTTGGTGGCAGGCCAGGTCCTATACTTGAGAAAATGAGTGCCCTCTTTCTCTGGGCTTTGCAAGATTCCCCAATAGCGGCATGGGATAACAGCAACATGTCTCCAACCAGCATTAGATGATAAAGTCTTATGGAAGATGAAAATATAGCCCATTAATTCAATGGACTTGACAAGGTCTAGGTAACTTAAAGAAGACCCCACAAAGCTTCCAGTTACTAATTTTTCTATTTTTTCTAACAATTCCTTTATACTATACCAGGGATGTCAAACTCAATTTCATTGAGGGCCGCATCAGCATTGCAGTTGTCCTCAGGGGCTGGGTAGGTGTGGCCAGGGTGGGTGTGGCCTACTGGATGGGTGTGGCTGGAGTGGGTGTGGCCTACTGTGTGGGCATGGCCAGCTCTACATCGTTCGTGTCAAGGGTGCCTGTGGGGGTCTGGGCAGGAGTGAGACAGATCTGAGGGTCTCTGGCAGAAGAGGGTAGGACCGGGACAAGCACCAAGGCATGATCCACTGAAAGAGCCTCACTGTTCCTCTCAGGCCATGCGAGGGGGGACTGTATGGTGCTGTGGGCTTCCCGGAGCCCTGGGCAGCACAGGTCAAATGCCCAGCCCGGCCCTCAAGCACCTGTGGCACCATGCTCAGCCTCACTACCCCAAGGGTGTGCCCAGCTGCATTTACCTCCTCCTCAAGGCTGCTGCTGCTGTGCTTGCTCTCCTTAGACAGGTTGCTCATGATGGGTATGAGGGCACAGTCAGAGGGAGGCCCATTCCCTCTCCAAGGGAGACCTGGCTTTGTATCCAAAGCTTCCTTAGCAATAGGATGGGAGACCCCCAGGCTAGGCCAGGAGGAGGGGGCAAGGGGATGGTGAAAGGGCAGCAGGGCAGGACTAAGGCAAGACTTCCCTCAGATCCTCCCTCCCTCTCTTTCCTTCCTTCCTTCCTTCCTTCCTTCCTTCCTTCCTTCCTTCCTTCCTTCCTTCCTTCCTTCCTTCCTTCCTTCCAAAAACAGAGTGGTGGGAAAATATTTGAGGTGAGGGAGGGAGAAAAAAAGGCAAGAAACGCAGCTGGGGAGGTGTCACCCTTCTTGAGGAATGAAGAAATGTACCATCATCTGGAAGTGGCCAGCACATGGCTGCCTACTTCACATATCTGGCTTGATGGGCTTTAGGGGAGGGGACACCATGAACAACGTTACCTGCGCAATGCCGGCCAGCCCCCAGCCTGCCTGGTTTCGGCAGGCAGCGGGGCGCTCTCCTCACAGCACTGAGAGGCTGAGCCAGGCAGTGTGAAGCTTGCCAGCTTTGCACTTTGCTGCCTGCTGAAATCGGGCAGGCTGGAGGCTGAGCAGTGGTGCGCTTCTTTTTGAATTTGCACAGCAGTGCTGTGAGGAGAGCACCCTGCTGCCTGCCAAAATCAGGCAGGCTGGGGGATGAGCAGCGTTGTGCTTCTTTTTCTATTCGTGCCACCTGGCTCAGCCTCTTGGTGCTGTGAGGACAGTGCCCCACTGCCTGCTGAAACCCCTCCCCTGGAGCCCATCAAGCCGGATATGTGAAGTAGGTGAGGGCCATTTGCTGGCCACTTCCAGGCAATGGTGCATTTCTTCATTCCTCACAAAGGGTGAAACCTTGCCAGTGCACGCCCAGTGGCGGGGCCAATGTGGCAGAGGCCAGTCCCTTGCTGTTTCCAGATGGCCTTGTGGAGCTAAGACTGAATGCATTTCAGCATAGATGGCCACCACAAAATTGTACATTGGCTCCCGGGCAGCTTGGGCTGGGGCCAAGGCAGCAGAGGCCATTCCCTCACTGTTTCCAGGATGGCTTCACGGGCCACATGAAACCACTTCACGGGTTGCATCCGGCCCCTGGGCCTTGTGTTTGACATGTCTGTACTATACTAAGACCATTCCTAATTTGTAATTATGCTAGTGGAACCAGTGGTTCTGCTTATGACTTCCTGCATGAACAACATTGAGGTATGGTACTCAGCTAAGTGGAATAGGTGGAATAATCACTTGAGTGACATCTTAACCAACCAATGGAACAGTTTGCCTCCCGAACTTGTGGAAGTTGCACTGCTGGAGGTATTTGACGAAGGCAACACTGGGAGCTAAGTAGTTAGATCAGGGGTCTTCAAACTTGGCTCTTTTATGACTTGTGGACTTCAACTCCCAGAATTCCTCAGCCAGGCAGTGCAAGTCATAAAAGGGCCAAGTTTGAAGACCCCTGAGTTAGATGTTAAATGACAGCATGTACAATTGCTACATAAGGCAAGATCTCTCATCATTAACAGCCCCCTAGCTCAATTAAAATGTGAATACTCTTTCAAGTCTGGTTCAACACTTGGTGATATCACAGATATATCTATGTAGCTTTCTTAACAGCAATATGCAAATGATCTGTTTTGCCCTTCCTCTGAAGTGTTGTTTTGACTTTCCATCCTAGACTGCAGCTCTGGCATTCTGTGGAAGTTTCCCATCCCAACACTGCTGAATTTGTGAGCTTGACAAAGATGACTTGCTACTTGTTTATACTACGGTAGTTAAGAAATGCTGATATGAGTGAACCTGTATTAACTTCCCCTCTCATGGTCCAATTTTCCATTTATTTGTAGGAACATGAGACTTGATTGATTTATCGATTGATTATATGCCATCAAGTCATATCAACTCCTAGTGATCACCTGGCTCTTCAACTTGTGCAATGGTGGACATGCAGAATGAGTTTATCTATCTACGTTATTTCTGGTTGTTTTCTTCTCTTTCTTTCTATCTCTCCTAGAGTTAGAGCATTTTCCAGGGAGCTAGGTCTTTGAATAATGTATCTGAAAGAATTTTAGCCAGGTAATGTTTGCCTCAAGCAAGAACTCTTGAGTTAATTTGTTCAATGATCCTTTTGTTTGTTTACTTGGCTATCCATCATATTCACAGGAGCCTTCTCTAATACCAACTTTCAAAAATACCAATATTCTTTCTACCCTCTACTCCAACTTTTCCATTCAGGAAAACCACTCTCTCCACAATTCTGATTTTTGTAGACATAAAAACATGATGGCATCTGATATTTCCAGTGCCTTCACTTTTATCTTACCAAGTCATTGGCTGTTATTGCAGAGCTTTTCAACCGGTGGTATGCTACCACTTGTGGTACATTAATGAGTGGCAGGTGGTATGCAGCCCTGCCTAGCCAAGTGTAGTGCGGGATGGAAAGAGCCAGCACAGGCAATGACTTACTGTGAGAGAGTCCTCCGGAGCTGCAGAATGGCTGAGGCAAGGCAAAAGCCCCAGGCTCGCTTCTAGCTCACCCTCCCTCATGAGAAAGGAGGAGGAGGGGAGCAGAGACAGGAGAAGCTATAAAAGGAGGCAATTTGGGTGGGAGAGGAACAGAGAAAAAAGAAGCAGCCTTGGGAGGAGGCAGAGTCAGCTCTAGCTGTACCAAAGGGAAAGAAGAAGGAGGAGGAGGAGGAGAGTGGGGGGAGAAGAGAGGAGATCAAGCAGGCAGGCCAGCCATGATCCGATCTGCAACTGCTGTGGCAGCCATCTTTGCTGGCAGCAGCAAACAGGCAAGAAATGTACTGGGGGAGGGGTCGCCCTCCAAGAGGAATGAAAAAAGGCAGCAATAGCTAGAAGTGAGGCACAGAGGGAGATGGAGAGTGGAAGGATTCTTATATGCTTTTGTGATTTTGAACTTCTGGGATTTGTGCAATGTGGGCTTTGTGTTGTTAAGGAGTGTTTGGCAATTTCTATTTGGCTGATGTCTGATGTCTCCTGTTAACTTCTATTGCTCTGCTATTGTTAGCTGTAAGTTTTGCTGCAAGGGATTTTGAAGTATTTTTCTCCTGAATGAATTTTGCCTGTAGCATTCCTTTATTTATGAATGGAGCCATTTGGGGAGGCTGCCTGAGCCAGCAGCCAATACTTACTACATTTTTTTCCTTTTTCTTTAAGTGCTGGCTGTGCTCCTTTCCTTTCTAGCCAGTAGCTAATTCTTAAAGGAGAACATGCCTTTTAAAGCTAGTTCATTCAGCAGTTTGCCTTTTCTGTCTCTTGAGGCTTTTCCTTCTTTGATGAATATACGGAAGAGAGAAAATATGGGGGGAGGGTTCAAATTCTTCCTTCAGAAGGAGGTGGACATGAGAAAAAGGGAGGCAGGGAAGGAGGGAGGGAGGGAAGTCCCACCTTAGCACTTGGCCACCAGCAGCCCTGCCATTAACTTTGCTTGTCAAAAGGTTGCAAAAGGGGATCACATGACCCTGGGACACTGTGACCATCATAAATATGAATCAGTTGCCAAGCATCCAAATATAAATCATATGACCCTGGGCATGCTGCAATGGTCATAAGTGTGAAAAATGGTCATAAGTCATTTCAGTGCAATTGCAACTTTGAACAGGGTTTTTTTTTGTTTTTGGTCATCAAGTTTTTGACACCTTGCTAGATGGTACTCGAATATTGCCATATCCTAAAAGTGGTACAATCAGTGAAAAGGTTGAAAAGCCCTGTGCTACTGCACTTGATATGAACTTTTGGGTTGCTAAAGAGTGTGATCTGATACTGCTCCAATCAGGAGGCTGTAAGCCAATGCCCCCCCTTTGATGCTAACAAATCCTGGATGGAATGGGAGCCCCAAAGGCTAATTGTTCAGCAGCCTCCAAAAGAAGAATGGCAGCTGCAGCAGCCTGAAGGTATGCTGGCCATCCTTGAGCAACAGGATCCAGTTGTTTGGAACAATAGGCTACAGGGCAAGACCAAGTACCAAGAGTTTGAATAAGGACCCCAGCAGCCACCCCTTTACTTTCAGCCACATACAAGGTGAACGGTTTAGTGACATCAGGATTGCCAAGGGCTGATAAATTGACTAAAGCAGTTTGAATGTTATCAAACACCACCTGACAGTCCTTGGTTCATTCAAAAGGTTTTTTATCTGTGCCTGTAGTGGCCTGATACAAGGGCATAGCCATTAGAGCAAAGATGGTGGCTTGTAAATCGCATCCTAAAAGGGGCATAGGGCAGTCTGGAAGGTAAAGAAATTGATGTGTAAGGCAAATACCAACCATAAAGCATTCCAAAGGGTTGAGTATTGCAGCTGACACAGAATGGCCATTGGCCTCAAAGACCTGGAACATTTGTGAGGAAGTATCACAGTATCACGCCTAGGCCTGGTCAACAGTGGGAAATATATAAGGAGCAACCACAAACCACACACGACTTGCAACCTGTTGGAGCATGAGAGTACAAGGTTAATGCCCCTTGCTTTCTAAGCACCCCCAGCACCCCCAAAATGAGGAGGGCTAGGTGCAGCTGGCGCAAACCCTTCCACCCAGCTCTGGTCAACGGTGGGAAATGATTCAAGGAAACAGACATATTTTTACACACGTACACACACTCCCCCAGGCAAGCCAGTGCAACAAAGCAATGTGTATCTTTGTATCTTACCTTATCTTCAGCCCTCCTGAGTATGCAGGAACTAAGTAAAAGGCAACCAAAAAGAAGAAAAAAACCTGGTTCTTGTTAAAAACCAAAATGAAGAGTCAAGAAGGGGGCACCTCCAGGAAATCCTGGAGCGTGCTTGGTGCCTTCCCTTTTCCTGACAAGTCTTACCAAAAATGATATGCAGGTGCTGAGGTTTTGCTTGATAAAAAAATACAGGAAACCAGAAGTTCCCTTTAAGCTTTTACATTTTTATTCAGCTGAACAAAGACTCCCCTAAATGAGAGAAGCCCCGAATGACAAGAAATCCTTGTATTTATTCTTTCTGATTACATAAGCAACCCATCCAGCAAAGCTGACACATATAAGATAAATATTTCACCCAGTAAGTCTGGCACAGTGTAGATAAGAAGGGAGAAAGCAGAAGTAGCTAAACGTGTTCCTGTTTGGGTGTTTCCCTAAAGATATCATATGTTCTCGGGTGGGTTAGGACATTGGGTGAAGCATCTGGCTGAAGTCCTGGTACTAACTTTCCAGGGTGAGATACACATGATGGGGTCTTTGGTTTTTCTGGCCAGCATCTGGACTCACCCAACCATGGGTAAGAAGAAACCGTCCTTGCCAAGATATGGGGGTGGGCAAAGCAACAGGAGAGTTCATGCTTGGAGGGTGTGTCAGATTGTACATCCAGTCCACAGCAGCTGTGCCCATAGCCATGTCACATACCTTGACCATGACCAGAACCTGACCTCGAACTTGACCACCCTTCCCAAAATCCCCCCCCAGAAGGGTAGATCAGGCTCCACACAAAAAAAGAAAGCATGGAGTAGGGAAAGAAAAACAAGACAGAGTAATTAAAAAGAAAAGATGAACAGCCCAAAGAAAAAAACCAGACATCAGCCAAGAGAGAGAGGACCGATGCCTGCAGTGTAAGTAAACAGGAAGCCAGTGAGAGGAAACTGCCCATGTAGAAGCCTGGCGGGCACAGGTAGCACAATGACCAAAACGTTCTGGCATACAGATCAGTGTTGGCTCTCAAACAAGTTTTAGCGAGGAGTAGTGCCTGGACCCAAGTAAGATGTGTTTCCTGAGCAAGCTTGGCAAGATGATGTTTAAGAATGCCATTAGTCTTCTCCACACGCCCCGAGGATTGGGGCCTGTAGGCTGAATGAAGCTGCCACTCAATACCCAGGGCCTGTGACACCTGCTGGGTAATATCAGAGATAAAGTGGGGCCCATTGTAAGAGCAATGCCTTGGTAAGAAAAGAAAAAAGCAGAACAATTCCCTTCAGGAGGGCCTCAACCACCTCACATGCCTTGTTAGTATGACAGGGAAAGGCCTCATTCTATCCAGAAAAAGCACCCACAAAAACTTGCAAGTACCTAAAATCCCATGTCCATGGCAACTCAGTAAAATCAACCTCCCAAAAACTAGCAGGATCCTGGCCAGCCCCAAGCCTCCCCAAGAGGAACTTAATAATTTCTACAGGTCATTACATCGACAAATCACACATTGCTTAATCATTGTGAGGGCCTTGTTATAGATCCTAGGACAAATATAGTCCTTTATAATAAACTCGGCCATGGCCTCGTAACCCCAATGAGTGCTGGCATGCAATTCATGTCTTGGGAGAAAGCATTTCTCATCCTTCCCCAGCCTACATCCATGATAAACAGCACCCAGTTCAGAAGCTCTGTGCCCATCCTGTGTTGGAGCCAGCACAGGCAAATGTGAGGGTACAAGCACACCCATATACCAAGGGGACAGGGGACCAGATGCGGCAGACTTTGTGGTGCTGTCGGCCAAGGCATTCCCCCTTCCATGTTTAGTATCATCCTTACCATGGGCCCTCACATGCATAATAGCCACCTTGCATGGGAGCAAAATAGTATCCAGCAGCCTCAAAATATCCTGTCCATATTTTACAGGGGTACCTTGAGCAGTGAGCAAACCACATGCTTTCCACAAGGCCCCATGTACATGTAAAACACTAAAGGCAAATTTACTATCTGTAAAAATATTAACAACCGCACCTTCTGATAATTCCAAGGCCCCGTCAAAGCAATGAGTTCAGCTTCTTGAGTTGAGGTACCTGCAGGGAGAAGTGCTGCTTCAACCACCTGGTCCAATGTGACCATGGCATAGCCAACTAGCCTTTCTCCCTGACTCATAAAACTGCTGCTTATCTTTAAGCTTTTACATTTTTATTCAGCTGAACAAAGACTCCTCTAAATGAGAGAAGCCCCGAATGACAAGAAATCCTTGTATTTATTCTTTCTGATTACATAAGCAACCCATCCAGCAAAGCTGACATAAGATAAAGATTTCACCCAGTAAGTCTGGCACACTGTAGATAAGGAGGGAGAAAGCAGAAGTAGCTAAACATGTTCCCGTTTGGGTGTTTCCCTAAAGATATCGTATGTTCTCAGGTGGGTTAGGACATTGGGTATTTTCCTTGCTGTCCTTTCATGACCCTGCATCCAGGGCTCTGCAAGTGACTAGAGATGGGCCATCTGTACATATTCACAATTGATACTGTCCCCTAGGTCCTGGTCATCAGAGTACTATTTTGTTTTCCACTTAATAGCAGCATTTCAAGTTTGAACTCATCCCATTCACTCAGAGCTGGTATTTGATTGTACATATATATTCCTATCATACCAAAGAAAGCTTTTTTCCTAACTATGGGCTGCACTAAGCCTTTTTTAAGTAAGAAAAAGTAAAGTAGATAAAAATTGTATACTATAGTACATTCATGTTCAAATTATCCAGCTAACTGCATCTTTGCCTGAAATTTCCATTCAGAGAAGTGAAGGGATTAACATTCTTCCAAAATACTATTGTGACACTTAATAACTATTTTAAGCAACAGTGAGCTCCCATATGCAGTATCTTCCATGTCATTTCTACAGGAACAGGTGATCATTTGTATACCAAAGAGGCTATGTAGCTACCATTGGCATCAAGGATTTATAGTGACTTCAGGACTTCAATATCTGAACAAGAACCTCCCCCTGCATGCATCAGTCTGTACACTATGTTTGAATTGCACAGCTATGAAATATTAGGATCTGTAGCGTAGATCCTCCTTATGAACCAATGATTTGAACAGGGTGTTCAGCAGCCAAAAAAGCCAACACAATCCTAGATTGCAGTGACAGAGGAGTAGAATCAAGATACTGTGAAATATTAGTACCACTTTATAAAGCCTTATCAAGACCACACTTAGAATACTGCATCCAGTTTTAGTCAACATACTATAAAAAGATGTTGAGACTATGGAAAGAGTGCAGAAAAGAGCAACAAAGATGATTAGGGGGCTGGAGGCTAAAACACATAAAGAATGGTTGCAGGAATTAGGTTTGTGTAGCCTAGTAAAAAGGACTAGGGGTGACATGATAGCCCTGTTCCAATATTTGAGGGGCTGCTACAAAGAAGAGGGGGTCAACCTATTTTTCAAAGTACCAGAAGGCAAGACAAGAAACAATGGATGGAAATTAATCAAAGAGAGAAGTAACCTAGTACTAAGGAGAAATTTCCTAACATGAGAATAATTAACCAGAGGAACAGTCTGCCTTCAGAAGTTGTGGGTGCTCCATCACTGGTAGACTTTTAACTGGATAGTAACTAGTCTGGAATGTATAGAGTCTCCTACTTGAGCAGGGCATTGATCTAGAACAAGGGTCCCCAACCCCCAGTCCATGGACCAGTACCAGGCCGTGGCATGCCAGCAACTGATCCAAACAAACAAGCAAAGCCCCAACCACAGGATGCAGGCAGCACAAAAAACTATGCACCCTCTAGTCCATAGAAAAACCTCTCTCCATGGAACTGGTCCCTGGTGCCCAAAAAGTTGGGGACCTCTAATCTAGAAGACATCCAAGGTCCCTTCCAACTTTGTTATTCTGTTATTCTTCACCTGCAGCCTAAAACTAAAAATTGTTATTTCCAACAAGCATAGTTCTCATAGAGTTTTCTTTAGCAAGATTGATTGATATGAACAGAATGGGGTTGCAAGAATTCTAGCAACTTAACGTCTTCCCATTTAGAAGCCATAAACTCCCAGGTAGAGTGAAGAGTCTCTGATTCTCTCCCTTACAGGCTTGCTGTGATCCAGCAAGGAGGCCGATCCCTTCACTGATAAAGAAAAAGCTTGTTCTTGTCTGCTTACATAATAGTCTCCTGAATCTTTATCAGACTGAGAGCAGGCTTTTTCAGGTGTCTTATATGGGGGAAGACTTCTCAGTTACAAAATCTAGCACTGGAATGCTCTTTCCTTGAGAAACATTTTCTGATTTTCCACACCAGATAAAATTCTGGCTTTTTACTTTTGCATTCAGGATATAACAAATACAATCTTGCCATGCTGAATTGTCCTTTCTGAAAATGTGTGCCTCTTTACTATAATATTATGGTTACCACTGCTTTAATCTTTCTTTTCTCCCATTTTATTTTTCTATCCTTTTATGAAGGGTAACCTCCTCTAAAACCTTAGGAGGCTCTAAATATTTTAGATGACTAAATAAAGGATCATTAAAGCACAGACAAAAGGGCAAGATGTAAATGCCAAGAAATACATACCTTAAAGAAAAACCTTTAACCACTTCACAAGATGACATTAGCTGATGATACATTGTGAGAAAATAGCTTGCAAAATAGAAAGGGGCCTTAACAGCTTAAACATTTTTACAGCATGTATTTATTTATTCATTTATTTATTGAAAATTATTGCTAGTTACATCTTGCAAGCAAATTTCTACATGGTTATATGTTGGCTGAAGTGCATGTTAAAGGGTGATATTACTTTGTTTTAATACCTGAAAGAATCAGAAATAGAAATTGCACTCTTATATTACGTGGCTTATGATACTTTTTCATCTCAACTTGTTTTGGTAACTAAAACTTATATGAACATTAAGCATTGATGCATAAATACAATGGTTTTGGGAAATCTCATAAACCCACATGAAGTCCACACTGCCTAAAGATTGCATTTATTTCAGGTGAAGAGGTGTAGAACTTCTTGTATCTAGATGGTTACCTCTGAGAAGCTTCATCCACACAACTTATTTCAACAAGTACATGGGCTATAAGACCATTCATAAAATGAAATTGTACAATTTAAGAGAGGAATACTTACAGCTGTACAAAACTATTCTCCTGTTGAGGTTTAGATCTTCTCCTCAAAGTTGTGATACAAATATATTAGGTAATTTGGTTTGTGTATGGCATCTTTTAAAAATTCAAGAACCTTGGCTGATCTCAAATGGTCAAGGAGGCTATATCTGGCTAGTATTTTCATGGAAGGCCATCAAGAACTCTCATAGCTGTAGAGTAGACTAGAAAATTGAAAAACATCCTCAAAAAAGTCAATATGTCCTTGCATTCATAGATATCTTGCATACATTTACTTGTATGTTCTTTACCTTTTGTAATTTATGATTATATTTACTGAGGTTCTGAATTCATACCATAATTTATCACTGAAAAAATGGCATTTGGTTCTCAAAGAGGTTCACTTTCCAGGACCAAGTTTTCTTTTTGTTCTAAGCAATGTCACTTGGTTTTGACTCAATATATAAACATGGATCTGGGTCAAACATTTATTGCAAGTTCAGAAGGGGATATTTCAAAATCCAGATACTTCTCACAGTATGTCAGAACATCACTGGAAGATTCCTAGTAAGATTGAAATAACTCATGTTGCACTGAGGAAACACTTCAAGCTGAACATGGAGTGGTTTGAGATCAAAACTTTCCAGTTCCCAATGTTTAGTCGTTTCTAATATTACTTAGACAGATATATAGCTCAATACATTCCTGCATTTTAGACATTTCTCTACATATGGAAAGATCTTTGCAAACATCAGAGGGCATGCTCATTTACATGCCCATAATCTCAACTCAATTCAGATTCTACCCACATGTGCACAAATTCCTGCATAAGGCAAAAGCAGAACTGGCAATTCATTTTCAGTCTTCTTCTAAAAGTCAATAGCAAAGTGCCAAAAATCAGTGAGTGACACCATTTCCAACTGATTTTCAGCAACAAGATCAATGAGCATGTGAAGCTTTGCCCTCCGTAGGCAAGCTTCAATTCTGATCTGGGGCACCTCATTGCGCCCCAAACAATGGCGGGTCCTTCACGATAGCTGAATTAAGAGACACATGCTGATCACATTTCTCTGGGTGAAGCAACTAGTGACAAAAGGCTGCCTCCCCTTTTTATTAACTGTTACAGTGGGCGGTTACACAATGCATCACATGGTTACAAACAGCCAATGACAATGTTATTTCTTCAGCCAATGACAAGGTTACACTGCAGGGCCACCCTGTGGCCAATGGATTCAAATCTTGGTACAACGTCCATCCACCTATTAGCCCCCCTTATTTCCTGTTCCTAGGCCATATGGCCTTTGTCCTTTGTTCCAAAGCACGCACATGGCTTGTTCCTCTGATGTGGCCAATGGACTCCACCTCTTGACTCCTCCTCCATTTCCTGTTGCTCCAAAACAGCATGGCAAAGTCACATGGCACAGTCTCTTTGTCCCAAGCCTCTCCAAGCCTCATGCATCACAACATATTACAACAAGCATGTGCCTTCTATAGCTCCTATATGTTGCACCAAATGTATCCCATTTCTATGATCAACATGTGTAATTTGCTTATATGGTTGCAGCTGACACAATGCACATGCCAACCTACATGCTACCATTATGTGGGTTGACTCAGCCTTCCATCCTTGCGAGGTCGATAAAATGAGGAGCCAGATTATTGTGGGTCATTATGCTGACTCTGTAAACCACTTAGAGAGGGCTGTAGAGCATATGGAACAGTATATAAGTCTAAGTGCTATTGCTATTGCTATCAACAAAGAGAAATCTTGTGTACAACATACAATCAAGAAAGGCAAGGAATGAGCAGTTATAAATTCCCCATGGTTATGATTTGATTAATCTTCTCTACTCTACCATGAAATGAGAACAATTTTTAACACAGTAAGGCCAACCGAAACAAGCAAAAGGTAAATCCTGCCTTGTTCTGATGCAATCACTATATTTTAGAGGGGGGGGAGAACTCCAAAGGTGTAACAAATATTTTCTCTGTTAGTAAAGAAATTGCAAGCTGCCATTGTGATCTTACAAACATCTCTGAACTCTTCAATAAGTCAATACAATTTTATTTACAGAAAATGGTCCACAAACACTCTCCTTCGCAACAGAAGGTTCGTAAATGATTTTGCAGAAAATACTAATGCCAGGGAAGAAAAAAACAAGGCATCGCCAATCACTTTTTGGCAGAGGCAGAGGTTTCTTTCCTTTTTCTGAAGATCCTTTAGTGCTATTTTGATTCTCAACTATGAAAAGATTAGCCTTCTAGAGATGAATGTGAATTAAAGATTATCCTATCTTCAGCAGCCAATAGGATTGTTCTTTGTGACAAAGCATAGCCTCACCATATAAATCAGACTTAAACAGTCAAAAAATGGTCTGTAACTTCTCTAGGACAACAGATCAATCCCATAGTGCTTATCACAGAAGCCAAAAGCGTGTTTAGTTTACAGATGAGTCCCGCTGCATCGTTGTTTTAAAATGCTGCTATTCCCCACCTCAAAAGTGGTAGTTCAAAACTCCATCCTCTTGAACAGAATACCAGTTTCAGAATAAGAGAAATCTACTTTAATATGCTTAAAACTGTTACTTTAAGAAGAGTGAACATCTGGTTTTTGCTCCTGAGAGATGATTCAGTTACATGTGAGAAAACGTCATGATTTGGCTTACCATAACAGCCGGGTATGACTTAAGGAACAAAACAAAATAAGAATGTAACAAAGGTTGCACATAGAATCATCAACTATGATGAAATTGAGTATATTTTCAGACATAACCAGAATAGAGACATTCTATTATATAAACATGGAATATATAACACGTCCAATTTTTTCTTGAAGACTTTCATTCAATCTAGTTCTGACTATATGATTTCTATAAATACTTTACATGATATAAAATAATGGGATTAAGGTATTGCTCCCTCCCCAAGTAATATTATTGTTGCCATGTGCATTTGTATTGTATTTGATATTCCCTGAACCTTCACTCAAAGATTCACTAGGAGTATTTTTACTCTAGTTTACAGTGGCCTACATTTGAGAGCCAGTGTAATGTAGCAGGTAAATGTGAGCCTTGGACGGAAGAGATCCAAGTTCAAGGTCTCACACAGCTCTCTTACAAACTGGGTCCTGTTGGTTCACCCTCTTCTCAATCCAATCTTCCTCACAGAATTTTTGTTGAGAGGCTAAAATGAGAGAAGTCCTGCTTTGCCATCCTGCCAGGATGCAGTCTCTGAGGAAAGTTGGATTGTATAAAAATAAAAATATTAAGAGTCTGTGTCTCAACAACCTGCCAGTTTCCTTCCACAATGTCCCTAATAGTAGTTGGCCCTTTTAGGGTTCCCATTCAACACATACAAAGAATCTTCCAATCATTCCCTCATTTTTTTCCTCTTTGTTAACAGAAACCTAGTCTCTTTTCCCCAAGCTGTGCCTTCTAAATATTTCGGTGCAATAGCTCTTACATTGTGGGGTCCTTGGTGCTCTCTGAGATTGGTAGTTTTTTTTGCGCACATTTCATTACCAAACTAAGTAACATAATTAATACTAGGTGCACTGATGATGTTATGTAGTTTGGTAATGAAATGCTGCAAGAAAACCACCAAGCTCAGAGAGCCCAAGCACCCCACAGTTTAATCCTGCTATACAAATATTTTCTTCTATTGTTAGCCCTTGCACTTTCTTCTCAGAAACCCAAGCTTTTTCAGGTGTCTTATATGGGGGAAGACTTCTCAGTTACAAAATCTAGCACTGGAATGCTCTTTCCTTGAGAAACATTTTCTGATTTTCCACACCAGATAAAATTCTGGCTTTTTACTTTTGCATTCAGGACATAACAAATACAATCTTGCCATGCTGAATTGTCCTTTCTGAAAATGTGTGCCTCTTTACTATAATATTATGGTTACCACTGCTTTAATCTTTCTTTTCTCCCATTTTATTTTTCTATCCTTTTATGAAGGGTAACCTCCTTGGTGCTCTCTGAGATTGGTAGCTTTTTTTGCGCACATTTCATTACCAAACTAAGTAACATAATTAATACTAGGTGCACGGATGATGTTATGTAGTTTGGTAATGAAATGCTGCAAGAAAACCACCAAGCTCAGAGAGCCCAAGCACCCCACAGTTTAATCCTGCTATACAAATATTTTCTTCTATTGTTAGCCCTTGCACTTTCTTCTCAGAAACCCAAGCAAGATCGTGTCAGTTGAGCCAAACCACTGGTCCAACTCATCTTGAGTCAAATACATTGCCCTTATCTACCAGTCACTTGGTTTTTTTATTAGATATACATTCCTTCAAAAGTCATGCAAGATGATTAGCAGCAGATATGATTACTTGCTTCTTGGCTTGAAGCAACAGTCAATCTAGCTTCTAGCAGATCTCTCCTGCCACTTTTCTTGGACTGTTAGCAAGATCTCTCTTTTTCACCTCACTGTGATAACAAAACAAATAGAAAGTCTTTTAACATCTTTCAAGTTGTTAACACCTTGTTAATATTTCACAATGGCTGACTGCTTTTTCATCCGCACTGTGAATTATATCAGAAAAATAATTAACTTTGTATCTCAATGCTGCTTTGATTCTCTACTGTCCACAAGAAATTGGTCTCACTTTCAAACCACCCTAGAAATCAAAGTCTATTTTGACTGTGGGAGAAATAGAAGAAAAGCAGCCCTTTTCACCATCTTTAGTTTCACAATCCAGTTCTAGTTATGGCAACAATCCAATCCAATTAGCAGGGTGTCAGAAAAAACAGCCATGAATTGTGATCTAATCTTTTGGGAGCTGTTACATGCTTTAAAAGAAAACTGCCCAAAAAGAATCAAAGCAAAGATAACAGCTTCTTTAGAAATATCAGGATAGATTGGGTAAAAAAAACCATAAGCCATATGTGACCTCAAACATTTAAAGTCATTATTGCAGGTGAAACAAGACCTTCTGGTTAGCTAACAAAGCATGGTTTACAAACTGTTATGCATGAACTCAGCCAGCATATGATTATATATTATAAGCGTGACCATGTAGCCTTTCCTTCCTTCACACCAACCTTATGGAAGCAGAGCTGCTAAATTAGGTCTATATTCTTAGAAGGCTTCTATATCAATTATATGCTCACCACCAATTCAAACCAAATATTATTTTTTCAGCTTGGAAGTTGTTGTTCTGACCAAGGAAGCCCACCCATCCCTTCTTACATTTGGGGTAGAAACTGCGTCCCTCACTAATTCAAATGCTGTTTGTATATCATACCTTTCATCAGTGAACATGAAGGATAATTGTCAGGGTAAGTGACAATTTGGGAGGAGATTTTTTTCCATCATTTCTTGAATGATCTTTCACATTTCATTACATGACTGTCCCATCTCAGTCTGAAAGAACATTTAAGCGTGTTGTCAACTGGATGACGCCGTGCAATATAGACAGAGTTAATTCTTTCCTTTGTAATTTTCCATTTGTAATGTTTTACATCTTTCCTTTTGAAAACACATTTACTTCAAATCTATCACATTCCCAATGATGAAGCTATTGTATACAAGCCACTTAGTAATCCAGGCTGAAATTTTGCCGTCACGCACATAAAAACTTTTCCAAAGTCAATAATGCAGATTTGTTATTAGAGGGTACAGATTGGCTCCAAACCATTTCAAACTGTCAGTTCAGTTTGGATTTTCAGTACACCATTACTCAATTATTTCAATCAACTTGATGAATTTAATTGATTCACTTCCATGTTTTGCTTTGAATCACATGCAAATTGTTTGATTTGTTGACTCAATCCAAACTGCAAGTTTTATTTGGATTGTCAGTTCAGCTCAGAAATTGGATCAATTACTTCTGAATCCAGTCTTCATAGAACCCTGTTAATTCTTATCTCATTTTTATAAGCCTTCCCAATTACAATGGCATAGAAATATACAAAGACCTTGACATATTGCTCACATTCTTTCACTATTTGGTTTGGCTCATCTAATAAAAATTGTGTTTATTGGTTTTTTTCTGTGTTTATTTTTCACAATTATTTGGCCTTGTCCAGAATTTCTTTTCTATGTTAATAAACTCAGAGAAGCTAATTGATTTTTTTTACCCAGAGTTAACAATTATCACAATTTCTTTTATATAATTTGCAGATATATTTGCTGGAAAGAATGGTCTTAAAACCTTGAGGTCCTCTCTCTTATTTTAAGGAAAACATTTTATTTATTGTTAAAGAAATTTAAAACTAGAACCAAGCAAGGAACACAATAAAAAAGAAATAGCAAGTGAGATTTACAAAAAGTAAAAATTAGATCAGATTTTCAAAATGTGAAGGAAAAAATCCTCTATTATTCTAACATGCATTATAACAAGAAACATTAATTTGACACTATTGTCCATAGTAAGACAACATATACTGATTACTATTGTTGTTTTAAAATAGTAATCTTTAGCTATTATTTAACTATTTATAAAATTCATTAATGGGTTGGGTTGGGTTGAGTTGAGTTGGGTGCCTACCCATCTCATATACATGACTCTGGGTAGCTCACAATATTAAAAATAATAAATAGAGACACAAAAATCTAATTCATATCAGCCAATGAAAAATGATTGCAAAAGTATGATTACTGTCCACCTTTATTTTTCAACAGCTTGATGTGATGTATATAATGCTTCCTCTGATTTTCCCACAATTATAACCCTATAAAGTAGGTTGAGTTAAAAGAGAATTATTATCTGAAGTTACACACTGGCTTTTATCATTAAAGGAAAACTAGAATTAACAGTCCTCCTATTAATCCAGCCCATTAACAACAACATCAAATAAGAATAGAAGATAATCTGAAATAAATAATCCATCCTTAAATTTAGGGTCAATGAGACATAATTCAATGCTTTAAGTTTTGATTTGTTAAAATAGACCCAAATTTCTAGCAGAAATCTATGCTCACTTTCTTCTAATCCAGCTTCTCTTAATATATATTCAGAATATAGGTGGAATAAATAAGAAAATAGTATGCAGCCTTGTCACACTTCTTTGCCAACCTGGAGCCAGTTGGTTTGTCTAGTTCTGTTCATACTGTGGCTTTCTGTCATGTATATAAATTTCTTATGTGGAAAGAAACATTCTGAGATTCCTGTTTTTCTAAACACAAAGTATCCCAGCAGGTATTGTCATGGACAAAGTAAAATGCTATACTTTGTAGAAATATAAGGCTTAGTGGTATATAACAGAGAATATGCTGGCAGAAAGGGAAAGTCAATATTTACAACCTTTCATATTTACAATATTTACAATATTTACAATATTTACAACACATCATCTCCCCAAATTTCAGGATTCATTACACCGATACTGTTGTATCTGGCCCTTCTCAGCTTAGTAAAGTCCACAGGAATATTTCTTTAAGAGTTTTATTTAACACAGTTCAAGAGATACACTTCAAAGCGAGATGCTGGCAGTTCGTTTGCGGAACGGCCGAGTCTGACTTATTTACATTCAGCTTAAACATGCGCTCCTCCCTTCCAATAACTCACTCTTTATCTCTCAGGTTGTCCAAGACCTCATTAATCTTCCGTAGATTCCAAAAACACCAGAAAACTGAGTTCAAACCAACTCCTCGATGTATCAGGCTACTTCTTGATATTAACGTTGCTCGTGACAAAGAATTAGTCCCTCCTTCACCTTCTAATATAGTTTTCGATACGTCACTTCCCCCATTACTCCCTTTTTCCACGTAACTGAAACCTCCGCCTATCCAACCTTCGGAATCTCGGATCAAGCCATATATTTTCCTGTTCCAAGTCTGACTCCCCGCTTTGAGATTCTGACCCAGACTGCATGTAAATCTCCTCACTGTCTGTCTCGGCTGCCGGGAGGGGACAAGACCCTTAGGGGCCTGGCTGCTCTTCCTCATCCTCTGACATTTCCCAAGCTGGTCTAGAGACACCCACAACACTATTCCCCCCCGCAGGCCCCGTCCCTCGGGTCCGTCGCAGGGGATGCGGTTTGTAGGGAAACGCAGCATGAAAATCCCTAATTAACTCAGGAGCCTCAATATCCTGAGCATCTACCCAACAGCAAGCATCTGGCCCACTCCCTGTCCAATCAACCAAATATTGGAAGCGGTCGTTGAGCCATCGGGAATCTCGGATGCCGGACACCTCCAACCAGGAAACAGGAACTTGAGCACGGCGAGCTGTCGGGCCCGGATCAGGAGGTCGAAGCGGAGAATCAGGGTTGACAGGAACAAGCAAGGAGCGATGAAACACGGGATGTACACGAAGAGACCTAGGCAAAGTCAAACGATAGGTCACCGGATTGATGACCGTCTCCACAGGAAAAGGACCCAGGAACCGTTGGTCAAGCTTGCGGTGAATTCTCCCTGGAAACAAGTACTTGGTGGAGAGCCAAACCCGATCTCCAACAGCGAACGGCGGCGTGTCGCGACGAGAGCGGTCTGCAACCCTCTTGTAGTCTTCCTTGGCCTTAGTCAAGTGCTGCTTAACCATCTCTTGAACTGACTGGAGCTCGGATAAATAGTCCTCTGCAACGGGAACTGGAGAATCAAGGAGCGTGAGCGGGAAAAATCTGGGATGATAGCCGTAGTTGGCAAAAAACGGAGTGGTCTGAGTGGAAGTGTGCTGAGAGTTGTTGAAAGCGAATTCGGCCATGGAGAGATATTTGGACCAATTGTTCTGTTGGTCGTTGATGAAACAACGCAAATACTGCTCCAGGATGCCAATCACTTTCTCTGTACCCCCATCAGTCTCTGGGTGATGCGTGGAGGCTAGATTAACTTGGACTTGAAGCGCAGACATGAGTTCTCTCCAGAACTCCGAGGTGAACTGGGTTCCTCGGTCGGACACTATTTTGTCAGGCAAACCGTGTAGCCGGAAGATATGTTGAATGAACAGCTGAGAAGTGACCTTGGCTGTCGGTATTCTTCGGCAAGGAATGAAATGTGCCATCTTGGTCAGCATGTCCACCACTACAAAGACAACGGTGTAGCCAGCAGAAACAGGTAGACAAGTCAAGAAGTCCATGGAAATAGCCCCCCAGGGTCTCTCCGGCGTGGGCAAAGGCTGTAACAATCCTGGAAGGGCTCCTGTGGCATGTTTTGCCTGGCGGCACCGTACACAGGAATTCACATAAGAATGAACATCATGGCGAAGTCTGGGCCACCAAAAAGTCCGAGATACTAAGTGGAGAGTCTTAAAGAGACCAAAATGACCCGCCGCAGGGTTATCATGGCATTGAGTCAGGATGAGACCATGGAGTGGGCCTGCTGGAACATATAACAGGTTACGGAAGCGTAATAGACCCTCGGACAATGTCCAAGGTGAGTCGGGACCCACCTCTTGCTTCCTCTGTGCCACAAAGTCATCTAGTTGTTGCGCTTCCCGAATCTGTCGTCGTAGATCTACCGGATCGTGCACGGCTGCGATCGATTCGACAGGCAGAATGGTTCGAAGCGGCAACAAATCAATGGCACAGTCATATGGTCTATGCGGAGGCAATTGGTCTGCCTCTTTCTCACTGAAGATATCTGCAAAGTCCGCTAGGTCGGCCGGCAAGGTGATGTCAGGGTGGGATGGTAGCTGGGCTGCGCAAACTTGGCGTACGTGGTCCACGCATTGCAAACTGGGAAATGAAACAAAGTTCTGGGACCACACCACACAAGGATCATGGGTTCTCAACCAGGCTAGGCCGAGAACTAAGGGTAAATGAAGTCCCTTGGTAACATATAATTGGATGGCTTCTTCATGTTGTCCTATGACCAGGCGTATGGGCTGGGTCATGAACTTGATCGGTCCAGACAACAACTCACGACCATCGATTGTCTCAACCAACATAGGTGGCTTAACGGAGCACAAAGGTATGGCATGCTGACGAGCGAAAGCTTCATCCATGAAATTAGTGGTGGCTCCCGAATCCAACAAGGCGTGTGCCGGAATGCCCTGGGTATGGTTTCCCAGAAGTATATTGGTTGCTAGGATCAAATGTCTCGGAGGGCCGGGATCTTCGTCTGCGGAACTGGAACGTGGTTTGGCGCCTGCCCGACCCAACGTTTCCATTAGGCCGGGCTCTGGCCGTTTCCCGGCAAGGGGGGCTTGAAACTGCTGAGTGGGAGGCCAAGCTGGAACAGGAGTAGGACTTGCCGTACCGCGTCGTTTCTGGGGGCAGGCCATGACGAAGTGACCCATCTCTCCACAGTACAGGCACAATCCCTCAGCTCTCCGTCTTGCCTTATCAGCCTCGTTCAAGCGAGATCTGGCTGCACCAAGATCCATGGGCTCATCTCTGGCCATGGGTACAGGACGCCTCTCAGTGTAAGCCGGCAGTGGTTGGAAAATACGTCTGGGTGCCGGGATGGGTGGAGTGATAGGTAGAGTCTGGAATCCTCTGCGTGGTGCAGGAACTGGCTTGGCACTTCCTGTGACTGGAACCATCTGTCTGACCAGGCGGGCATCCGTGGCTTGCGTTTGCGCCTCAATGTCCAAACAATGTTGATATAAGGCATCCAGGGTCGCAGGCATTACAGTATGTCTAAATTCATCCAAGATCTGGGAAGACAGGCCATCTTGAAAGATTTCCATGAGAGCCTCTTCATTCCAATTAAGTTCTTGAGCTAGGCGGCGAAAATCTGATATATAGTCCGCTACGCAGTGCGATCCTTGACGTAACTCTCGTATCCGCCTGGTGGCATTTTGTCTACGAAGGGGGTCTGCAAATTCTCTTTCCATCAGCTGGCAGAATCTTGCATAATTGCGCAGGACAGGATCTTGTCTGTCTATCAAAGGAGATGACCAATCAGCAGCTGGACCAGAGAGCAAACTTAAAATAAAAGCCACTTTAGTTTCATCAAGCTGGAAATCTGCTGGAGTTGAAGCAATGAATGTTCTGCATTGGTTTAAAAAAACTGGAAATTTACTACGCTCTCCAGTAAACTTATCAGGCAATGCTAAATAACACCTGCTTCTTCTGGGAGGGGGGGGCTGGAGCTGGGGCTGGGGCTACTGCAGCTTGCTGAATCTGCTGCTGCAAATTGCCAATTTGCAGCTGGAGACCTTGAACTAGTTGATACAAAACAGGATTATCAGCTAGAAGCTGCTCCATGACGTCACTGGACTTGCGCAGTACTGAAAGCTCGGACTATGGTTTTGTTTTGTTTTGTGGTTTTTAGGTCACGAGCAATCTGTTGTATCTGGCCCTTCTCAGCTTAGTAAAGTCCACAGGAATATTTCTTTAAGAGTTTTATTTAACACAGTTCAAGAGATACACTTCAAAGCGAGATGCTGGCAGTTCGTTTGCGGAACGGCCGAGTCTGACTTATTTACATTCAGCTTAAACATGCGCTCCTCCCTTCCAATAACTCACTCTTTATCTCTCAGGTTGTCCAAGACCTCATTAATCTTCCGTAGATTCCAAAAACACCAGAAAACTGAGTTCAAACCAACTCCTCGATGTATCAGGCTACTTCTTGATATTAACGTTGCTCGTGACAAAGAATTAGTCCCTCCTTCACCTTCTAATATAGTTTTCGATACGTCACTTCCCCCATTACTCCCTTTTTCCACGTAACTGAAACCTCCGCCTATCCAACCTTCGGAATCTCGGATCAAGCCATATATTTTCCTGTTCCAAGTCTGACTCCCCGCTTTGAGATTCTGACCCAGACTGCATGTAAATCTCCTCACTGTCTGTCTCGGCTGCCGGGAGGGGACAAGACCCTTAGGGGCCTGGCTGCTCTTCCTCATCCTCTGACATTTCCCAAGCTGGTCTAGAGACACCCACAACACTATTCCCCCCCGCAGGCCCCGTCCCTCGGGTCCGTCGCAGGGGATGCGGTTTGTAGGGAAACGCAGCATGAAAATCCCTAATTAACTCAGGAGCCTCAATATCCTGAGCATCTACCCAACAGCAAGCATCTGGCCCACTCCCTGTCCAATCAACCAAATATTGGAAGCGGTCGTTGAGCCATCGGGAATCTCGGATGCCGGACACCTCCAACCAGGAAACAGGAACTTGAGCACGGCGAGCTGTCGGGCCCGGATCAGGAGGTCGAAGCGGAGAATCAGGGTTGACAGGAACAAGCAAGGAGCGATGAAACACGGGATGTACACGAAGAGACCTAGGCAAAGTCAAACGATAGGTCACCGGATTGATGACCGTCTCCACAGGAAAAGGACCCAGGAACCGTTGGTCAAGCTTGCGGTGAATTCTCCCTGGAAACAAGTACTTGGTGGAGAGCCAAACCCGATCTCCAACAGCGAACGGCGGCGTGTCGCGACGAGAGCGGTCTGCAACCCTCTTGTAGTCTTCCTTGGCCTTAGTCAAGTGCTGCTTAACCATCTCTTGAACTGACTGGAGCTCGGATAAATAGTCCTCTGCAACGGGAACTGGAGAATCAAGGAGCGTGAGCGGGAAAAATCTGGGATGATAGCCGTAGTTGGCAAAAAACGGAGTGGTCTGAGTGGAAGTGTGCTGAGAGTTGTTGAAAGCGAATTCGGCCATGGAGAGATATTTGGACCAATTGTTCTGTTGGTCGTTGATGAAACAACGCAAATACTGCTCCAGGATGCCAATCACTTTCTCTGTACCCCCATCAGTCTCTGGGTGATGCGTGGAGGCTAGATTAACTTGGACTTGAAGCGCAGACATGAGTTCTCTCCAGAACTCCGAGGTGAACTGGGTTCCTCGGTCGGACACTATTTTGTCAGGCAAACCGTGTAGCCGGAAGATATGTTGAATGAACAGCTGAGAAGTGACCTTGGCTGTCGGTATTCTTCGGCAAGGAATGAAATGTGCCATCTTGGTCAGCATGTCCACCACTACAAAGACAACGGTGTAGCCAGCAGAAACAGGTAGACAAGTCAAGAAGTCCATGGAAATAGCCCCCCAGGGTCTCTCCGGCGTGGGCAAAGGCTGTAACAATCCTGGAAGGGCTCCTGTGGCATGTTTTGCCTGGCGGCACCGTACACAGGAATTCACATAAGAATGAACATCATGGCGAAGTCTGGGCCACCAAAAAGTCCGAGATACTAAGTGGAGAGTCTTAAAGAGACCAAAATGACCCGCCGCAGGGTTATCATGGCATTGAGTCAGGATGAGACCATGGAGTGGGCCTGCTGGAACATATAACAGGTTACGGAAGCGTAATAGACCCTCGGACAATGTCCAAGGTGAGTCGGGACCCACCTCTTGCTTCCTCTGTGCCACAAAGTCATCTAGTTGTTGCGCTTCCCGAATCTGTCGTCGTAGATCTACCGGATCGTGCACGGCTGCGATCGATTCGACAGGCAGAATGGTTCGAAGCGGCAACAAATCAATGGCACAGTCATATGGTCTATGCGGAGGCAATTGGTCTGCCTCTTTCTCACTGAAGATATCTGCAAAGTCCGCTAGGTCGGCCGGCAAGGTGATGTCAGGGTGGGATGGTAGCTGGGCTGCGCAAACTTGGCGTACGTGGTCCACGCATTGCAAACTGGGAAATGAAACAAAGTTCTGGGACCACACCACACAAGGATCATGGGTTCTCAACCAGGCTAGGCCGAGAACTAAGGGTAAATGAAGTCCCTTGGTAACATATAATTGGATGGCTTCTTCATGTTGTCCTATGACCAGGCGTATGGGCTGGGTCATGAACTTGATCGGTCCAGACAACAACTCACGACCATCGATTGTCTCAACCAACATAGGTGGCTTAACGGAGCACAAAGGTATGGCATGCTGACGAGCGAAAGCTTCATCCATGAAATTAGTGGTGGCTCCCGAATCCAACAAGGCGTGTGCCGGAATGCCCTGGGTATGGTTTCCCAGAAGTATATTGGTTGCTAGGATCAAATGTCTCGGAGGGCCGGGATCTTCGTCTGCGGAACTGGAACGTGGTTTGGCGCCTGCCCGACCCAACGTTTCCATTAGGCCGGGCTCTGGCCGTTTCCCGGCAAGGGGGGCTTGAAACTGCTGAGTGGGAGGCCAAGCTGGAACAGGAGTAGGACTTGCCGTACCGCGTCGTTTCTGGGGGCAGGCCATGACGAAGTGACCCATCTCTCCACAGTACAGGCACAATCCCTCAGCTCTCCGTCTTGCCTTATCAGCCTCGTTCAAGCGAGATCTGGCTGCACCAAGATCCATGGGCTCATCTCTGGCCATGGGTACAGGACGCCTCTCAGTGTAAGCCGGCAGTGGTTGGAAAATACGTCTGGGTGCCGGGATGGGTGGAGTGATAGGTAGAGTCTGGAATCCTCTGCGTGGTGCAGGAACTGGCTTGGCACTTCCTGTGACTGGAACCATCTGTCTGACCAGGCGGGCATCCGTGGCTTGCGTTTGCGCCTCAATGTCCAAACAATGTTGATATAAGGCATCCAGGGTCGCAGGCATTACAGTATGTCTAAATTCATCCAAGATCTGGGAAGACAGGCCATCTTGAAAGATTTCCATGAGAGCCTCTTCATTCCAATTAAGTTCTTGAGCTAGGCGGCGAAAATCTGATATATAGTCCGCTACGCAGTGCGATCCTTGACGTAACTCTCGTATCCGCCTGGTGGCATTTTGTCTACGAAGGGGGTCTGCAAATTCTCTTTCCATCAGCTGGCAGAATCTTGCATAATTGCGCAGGACAGGATCTTGTCTGTCTATCAAAGGAGATGACCAATCAGCAGCTGGACCAGAGAGCAAACTTAAAATAAAAGCCACTTTAGTTTCATCAAGCTGGAAATCTGCTGGAGTTGAAGCAATGAATGTTCTGCATTGGTTTAAAAAAACTGGAAATTTACTACGCTCTCCAGTAAACTTATCAGGCAATGCTAAATAACACCTGCTTCTTCTGGGAGGGGGGGCTGGAGCTGGGGCTGGGGCTACTGCAGCTTGCTGAATCTGCTGCTGCAAATTGCCAATTTGCAGCTGGAGACCTTGAACTAGTTGATACAAAACAGGATTATCAGCTAGAAGCTGCTCCATGACGTCACTGGACTTGCGCAGTACTGAAAGCTCGGACTATGGTTTTGTTTTGTTTTGTGGTTTTTAGGTCACGAGCAATCTGTTGTATCTGGCCCTTCTCAGCTTAGTAAAGTCCACAGGAATATTTCTTTAAGAGTTTTATTTAACACAGTTCAAGAGATACACTTCAAAGCGAGATGCTGGCAGTTCGTTTGCGGAACGGCCGAGTCTGACTTATTTACATTCAGCTTAAACATGCGCTCCTCCCTTCCAATAACTCACTCTTTATCTCTCAGGTTGTCCAAGACCTCATTAATCTTCCGTAGATTCCAAAAACACCAGAAAACTGAGTTCAAACCAACTCCTCGATGTATCAGGCTACTTCTTGATATTAACGTTGCTCGTGACAAAGAATTAGTCCCTCCTTCACCTTCTAATATAGTTTTCGATACGTCACTTCCCCCATTACTCCCTTTTTCCACGTAACTGAAACCTCCGCCTATCCAACCTTCGGAATCTCGGATCAAGCCATATATTTTCCTGTTCCAAGTCTGACTCCCCGCTTTGAGATTCTGACCCAGACTGCATGTAAATCTCCTCACTGTCTGTCTCGGCTGCCGGGAGGGGACAAGACCCTTAGGGGCCTGGCTGCTCTTCCTCATCCTCTGACATTTCCCAAGCTGGTCTAGAGACACCCACAACAGATACTAGGTTTGGAAAAATGACTCAAATTAATTATTATATTTACCGTACTTTTTTGAATATGTATGTATGTATGTATGTATGTATTTATGTATGTATGTATGTATGTATGTATGTATTAGTAATCAACATACCATTTAAAAAATGTGTACGAGAGATCCGTATTACTTACAAGAGCTAGTAAATTAAGAGAAATATAATATCATTTGCCAACATAGTTAGTTGTGGATAAGTTTATTCTTTCAAACAGTTTGCAAATACTGATGGCTTTAGGAATGCCCAGTTGAGCACTAGCCCAGAACTTTGCATCTGATGGGGCTTCCAATTTTAGCAGAATTTCCCCAAACAAAAAAGGAAATCTAGTGTGAACAATTTGGTGGCTTTCTCCCCTAAATAGAACAGAAACATCAGGCGCATCAAAATGAAGACATTTATAAATGTAATGATTTGTTATTCAGGAAAATGTTGAGCATATTTGTAGCCTCCCCAAGCTCATTGCCCCCTTCATAAAATTTCAGACAAATCATCCAACATTTATTGTATGAAAATAATTTAATGACTACTATTTCAAATAATGTTATTATGAATAATAATAAAAACAACAATAATGGATAGTCCCATTGACTCCTAGGGTTTGATATTGACCACTTTGGAAAATCCTGCTCTACTCTATGATCTTTGATTGTATCCCAGACTGAAATCAAAATGGCAGATGGCACATACTAAGAATAGTCAGTGCTGAAGACAATGAACTTGCGGCTAAAAAGCACTTTGTAGCAATAGTAATAGTAGTTAGATTTATATACCACACTATAGTACTTCGTGGCACTCTCTAGGTGATTTACAACATCAGCATTATTTGTATATTTCCCCAACAATCTGGGTCCTCATTTTATTGACCTCAGAAGGACAGAAGGCGGAGTCAATCTTGAGCCCCATCAGGACTGAACTCCAGGCTGTGGGCAGAGTTTGCCTGCAATACTGCACTTAACCAACTGTGTCACCATTCCTATTTTGTAGGATATATAAATATCAGAACTTCTAGTGGTACTAGACTAACAAAATAAAGTTATTTTTATGAGTCAAGGACTCCCTTCTGAGACTGATGAAGCTACTAGTTTGTTAATGAAACTTCTGCAAGAAAACAACCAAGCTCAGAGAGCATCTAGGATCCTGCAAATCCTAATCATTTATATCCCCTGTTCTGTTTCGATCGCAAAGGCATTGAGACGAGGCAGGAGTAACAACAGAACACAACAGAACCAAAAACAAAATGGCGCAGATTGCTCTTATACCCCTTTGTAGGGACAGTATCAGCCAATCAATGCAAGGCATTTCTCCCTCCCTGCGCATGCGCGCAAGGCAGGAGACAGCCTGTCTGGTTCCGGGCATTCACGTGGTCTGCCTGGGCCTTTCTGCAGCTTCATGCACCTGCTGAGTGACTCAGCAGGCCCAGGACATAATACCCTTCCCCCTTGGATGAAACAATAAGCAAATAGTTATTATTTTAAATTACTACAAACTATTCCAGTTCTTCATCTCCTTTGTTCACAACAGTAATACTCAATATTTTGTACTACTATAACTTCAACACTTTTTCTTCTGAAGCATTCTACTTTATGTAGAGCTATTAAGCTTCCTCCATACTTGACAGGAACTTCACATAGTCCTTTAAGTATTTGGGTGGACCCTTGGCCCACTCCGACCTTCTTGTAGCAGGTGTGATTGCCTGGTCTGCCACCTCGCCTGCCAGGCTAAGCAGACCACGACTTTGATGCCCCCTAGACTCAGGCGACTCTCCATGCTGCTCACTGGCTGGATCCTCTAAACCCAGACCAGAGTTCCTTGGTGGGGTGGAATTCCCCAAGTCCATTGGTGGGGTAGAATTCCCCAAATCCACAATGGACCCTTCTTGGGAGCACTATCCATGAGCCCAAGACCAGCAGATGGATTGGCCTAAAAAGCCAGTTGTGAGCAATGTCCCATTGACCCAGTGCCGGTGCCAGGGTCAGGAGTGCCAGAGTCAGGAGCCACCTCCATGGCAAGACCCCCTACTGGCACCTGGGAAATTCCACGTTCATGGAGAGACTGTGGTCCCCTCCCCCCTGAGAGCAGAGCCAGGAGCGGAAGTGTGGCTGGGAAGCCTCCAGTGCAATTGGTCGATGTGTCGACAGATCACCCGACCATCATCCAAGGCCACTTCATATGACAGCGGCCCAGAGACCTTGCATACTACTGCTGTCACCCAGAGATGTCCAGGTCCATAGTTCCTTGCCCAGACTGGATCACCCACCTGAAGTCTCCTAGGTGCTCGCGGCTGTGACACCTGTGAAGACACCTGCTCTGGGTGCAACCTGTCCAGTTTTGTAATGAGTCTGCGACCCCAGCGGAGTTCAGCTGGGCTCTTGCCAGTAGCTCTGCAAGGTGTAGTGTGGTGGCACAAAAAAAAGTCAGCTAACCTGTGATGCCAACTGCCATGAGTGATCCTCTTTAAAGCATCTTTAGTTGTACGCACCATACGCTCAGCTTGGCCGTTGGACGAAAGATGAAATGGTGCTGATGTGGCATGACGGATCATGTTGGCCTTAGAAAAACCTGAAACTCAGAAGAAGTGAATTGGGGTTCATTGTCGGAGACAAGGACATCTGGAAGCTCATGAGAGGTGAAGATTCCTCTCAACACCTGGATGGTCCTGGCAGTAGTAGTGGAGGAGACTGGAATGACCTCTAGCCACTTGGAATGGCTGTCCATGAGGAGAAGGAAGAATTGCCCCTGAAAAGGCCCAGCGTAGTCGATATGAACACTCAACCAAGGGGCGTGTGTCACCTCCCACCTATGTACAGGAGTCTGAGGCATTTCAGGCCTGGTCTGTTGGCAAACAGTACATCTGTGGACCTGGGCCTCAATCTCTTGATCAAGCCCAGGCCACCAATGATGGCTGCGTGCAAGTGCCTTCATCTGGACTATACCTGGATGTCCCTCATGCAGAGAGAGCAAGACTCTAGTCCTCAATGAGGTTGGGATCACTACCCTACTATGCCAGAGGACACAACCCTTGAAGGTGGATAGCTCATGCTTCCTCTTCAAGAAACTCTGGAACTCTGTGCCAGGACACGTGTCAGGCCACCCTGACAGCACCCATGTCAGCATGCGTGTTAGCGTGTGATCAGTGGCTGTTTCTGCAGCCACATCCCTAGCATTGAGAGGAGACTCAGGCATCTCCTGAATGGAAAGTATGTGGTGAGCTAGAGCAGGATCTGACTCCACTAGCTGTAGAGGTAGTCTGCTGAGGCCATCTGCATGGCCCATTTCTTTGCCCGGTTTGTGAACCAGTGTGTAGTCATAGGCAGAAAGGAAAATTGACCATCTCAGCATTCTAGGAGAGATGATGTGTGGGGTGTTATGATTCCAGCTAATGAAACACTTCAAAGAACTTCCATGCATTGATTTCCCTAAAAGTCTTTTATTGATTCAAAATGTCAGCACAGGCATATGCTAAGATCTAAGTTCTATGCTAAGATCTAAGTTCTCTTCCTCTGAGCAGTTAAATTATCAGCATGTTCCCTCCCTAAATTAGCTGTCATATATCACATTATCCAATTAGTGTAAAGGTCAAAGGTTCCCTTCCTCTTTCTTTCCCGAGCTTTACCCCCACCCTCTTCTGCTCTGTATTAACCCCCAAAATACCAGACAGTTCTGCATATTGTCAAAGCAAGAATATATAGTATTTGCAGTGTTGACATCCGGCCCCCCTTACAAGAAGGACAGATCCTGTAAAGTAAACAAAAGCATATATTAAGGATTATCTTTTGGTTTGTTGGGGTGTTTCACATGAAACCTTTTGACCAATCTGTCAGCTTTCACTTCACTCGATTTCACCCAGGTGGCTTCAGACAACAGGTATCCTTTCCATTGTATTAGGTACTGCAATTTCCCTTTAAAAATTCTAGAGTCAAGAATACGTTTTACTTCATAGTGGGTCTGTCCTGCGACTACAAGGGGCCCAGGTGCCTTCTTCAGAGGAGGTCTTAAAATGGAGCCCCGATAAGGCTTCAACAAGCTACAATGGAAAAATGGACGAATTTTCCCTAAAAGTCTAGGGAGTTTTAGTTCTACTGTGACTGGGTTGATGATCCTTACTATGGAGAAAGGCCCCAAGAATTTTGGTCCCAATTTCTTGCTGGGCAATTTGAAGCATAGATATTTAGTTGACAGATAGACCTTTTCCCCAGCTTGGAATGTTCTTTGGGGAGCCCTCTTTTTATCAGCATGCTTTTTATAGGTTTCAAAAGTCTTTTTTAAAGCAGTTTTTGTGTTTCTCCAAACTTCTTCCCACCCCCTCACCCACTGATCAAGTGTCTGGGAAGCAGAGGGCAACTGAGGACATTCAGGTATTGGGCTGAACTCCTTTCCTGTGGCCACTCTGAAAGGCGTGTAGCCAGTGCTGCTGTGCACAGAATTATTGTATGCCATCTCTGCAAAAGGGAGGAGATCAGTACAGTTCGTCTATTGGTAAGAAACATAGCATCTAAGATATTGTTCCACCATTTTGTTAGCAGCTTCTGTGGCCCCGTTGGTGACCGGATGAAAAACAGATGATAAACCCTGAGATGATCCAATTAATGTAAGGAAACTTCTCCAAAATTTCGCTGTGAACTGCACCCCCCATCCGAAATTATTCGCTTAGGGGCACCATGTAGCCGGTAGATATGTTTCAAGAACAATTTGGTCAGTCGTTGGGCAAATGGGAGTCCTTTGCAGGTGATGAAATGAGCCTGCTTTGAGAACAGGTCTATTACAGTCCAGATGACAGTATTTCCACTACTTTCAGGTAGATCTACTATAAAGTCCATAGCTATTTCTTCCCATGGTTGAGAAGGGTCTACCACGGGTTGCAGTAACCCAGGGATTTTCCCTGGCATTCTTTTCATTCTGTACAGTACAACTTTTTACATAGTTTTCCACATCCTTTTTCAGCCCCAGCCACCAAAATTGCCGGCGGGTGAAGTGTAGGGGTTTTCAAATATCCAAAGTGTCCAGCCTGTTTTACATCGTGGCTGTGTTTGAGGGCATTAAGATGGAGGGCTTCTGGCAAATATAGCTTCCCCCCTTTGTAAGCCAAGCCATCCCTGCATGTTAGGGAGGTTTGATTATCTCACCATTGGTCGGTGAGGAGCTCTTGTTTTATTTTCTTTACTCCAGGGTCATCAGGATTGGGGACCCTGCGAGGTGTAAGTTGAGCAGCAGTTTGTGGATTGGGAATAATTGGCTCGTTAACCTCCTCTCGCTTGCTTTTGTATTGGGGTAACCGGGATAGTGCATCAGCTAGGAAGTTTGTTAGAGAATTTTAATTTCTCTACTGGTGAAAATAAATCAGAAGCTGTTGTGAGTGTCTCTGGCCAGGCTAGATACTTGTCCGATGATGATTATGACTCAGCACCGGCAGGCCCTTCTGGGTGTTTTCTCCTCCCGGCAGCTGAGCCAGATACCACGGAGATTGGTATGCATGCTGAGTCAGAGGACGATGACTCAGATGTGGGCCAGGAAACTAATTGGCTCAATCCACGATACCGACGGGCTGATAGGCGTAGGGGTCAGTTGGGTGGACGACGAACGTGACCTGGGAGGCTATATTAACAGGGAAACGGAAGCCTCTGTTTTAGTCACGAGCAACGTTGTGCTCAAGAAGAGACCTGAGAGATTTCACAGTGAGTTTATAACTGGTGTTCTTAGTGTGCTTGTGTAAACTGTTAAATAAAGCCGTGTGTTTTGAACTGCCTTCGTGTGCACACCTAATGACCTCGTTAAGGGGATTCTTGGCAGCTGAGAGGGGCTAGACAGAACAGATTGCTCGTGACTAAAAAAGCAAAACAAGATAACAGAAAGGACGAACATTAGTCCGAGCTTTCAGTGCCAGCATGGAACAATTACTTGCTGATAACCCGGCTCTGTCTCAATTAGTGCAATCTCTCCAGCAGCAAATTGGACAATTGCAACAACAGCTTCACGCTGCAACAGCCCAAGCTCCAGCTGCCCCTCCCAGACCAAGCAGGTGTTACCTAGCCTTGCCGGATAAGTTCACTGGGGAACGTGGTAAATTTCCTGCTTTTTTGAATCAATGTAAAATCTTCATTGCCTCAACCCCAGCAGACTTTCAGCTGGATGAAACGAAGGTAGCGTTCATTTTGAGTCTACTCTCTGGCCCCGCTGCTGAGTGGTCGTCTCCTTTAATAGAAGGACAAGATCCTGTCTTGAGCAATTATGCTGGATTCTGTCAGCTGATGGAAAGGGAGTTTGCTGATCCCCTTCGTAGGCAAAATGCCACCTGTCGGATATGAGAGCTACGGCAAGGATCGCGCTGCGTAGCGGACTATATATCAGAGTTTCGCCGCCTAGCTCAAGACATTAAGTGGAATGACGAAGCTCTCATAGAAATCTTTCTCGATGGTCTGTCTGCCCAAATCCTGAATGGGTTGAAAGTGACTGTAATACCCCCAACCCTGGCTGCAGTATACCAACATTGTTTGGCTCTTGAATCGCAAACACAAGCCATGGATGCCCGCTTGGCCACACAGATGGTTCACGTCACCGGCAATACCAAGCCAGTTCCTGCACCACGCAGAGGATTCCAGACCCTACCTATCACCCCACCCATCCCGGCACCCAGACGTCTTCTCCAATCATTGCCGGCTTACACCGAGAGGCGTCCTGTACCCATGGCCAGTGAGGAACCTGTTGTGATAAATGTCCATTTCTCCTTTAAGAAATTCTCTGCCTGGATGGGCTTCTCTCTCCCTCCCTTACAGGCTGTCAGCTGATAGCTGTACTAAGGGGGTGGAGGAGAAAGCAGGGAAAAGTTTCGTTTCTTGAAAAAGACTTCATGCTTTCAAAGTGTATGTTTTAACTATCTGTGTAATGTAATTGGCTGTAAATCAGTAGGGTGACAATTTGTGGGAAGAAACCTTTGATGTATAATAAAAGGAGATGGCCTGGCTTCGGCCGGGGCTTTCCATCCCAGACAGAAACTCAGGTCTCTGTCATTAATCATGGTTGCCGGGACTCCACGAACATACTTTCATCGCAACAGGAACCCATGGATCTCGGGGCAGTTAGATCTCGTTTGACCGCGGCTGAGAAGGCAAGACGGAGAGCTGAGGGATTGTGCCTGTACTGTGGAGAGATGGGGCACTTCGTTATGGCCTGCCCCCAGAAACGACGTGGCACGGCAGGTCCTACTCCTGTTCCAGCTCGACCTCCCACTCAGCAGTTTCAAGCCACCTTGCCGGGAAACGGCCGGAGCCCGGCCTAATGGAAACATTGGGTCGGGCAGGCGTCAAACCCAGTCCTCGTTCCGCAGATGAAGACCCCGGTCCTCCGAGACATCTGATCCTGGCAACCAATATATGTCTGGGAAACCGTGCCCAGGGCATTCCAGCACACGCCTTGTTGGATTCTGGAGCCACCACTAATTTCATGGATGAAGCTTTCGCTCGTCACCATGCCATACCTTTGTGCTCCGTAAAGCCGCCTATGTCGGTTGAGACAATCGATGGTCGTGAGTTGTTGTCTGGACCAATCAAGTTTATGACCCAGCCCATACGCCTGGTCATAGGACAACATGAAGAAGCCATCCAATTCTATATTACCAAGGGACTTCATTTGCCCTTAGTTCTCGGCTTAGCCTGGTTGAGAACCCATGATCCTTGTGTGGTGTGGTCCCAGAACTTTGTTTCCTTTCTTAGTTTGCAATGCGTTGACCACGTACGCCACGTTTGCGCAGCCCAACTACCATCTCACCCTGACATCACCTTGCCGGCCGACCTAGCGGACTTTGCGGATATATTCAGTGAGAAAGAGGCAGACCAATTGCCTCCGCATAGACCATATGACTGCGCCATTGATTTGCTGCCAAATGCCAAGCTTCCAGGGGGACGCCTTTACTCCATGTCTGAACCCGAGTTGGCCGCATTAAAAGACTTTGTGGACAAAAACCTGGCCAGAGGTTTCATTCGTCCCTCTTCCTCGCCTTTGTCAGCTCCTGTGTTATTCGTGAAGAAGAAAACCGGAGATTTACGCCTATGCTGTGACTATCGCAAGCTCAATGCCATCACGGTGCGCAATCGGTACCCTCTGCCTTTGATTCCTGATCTCATGGACCGTCTCCGATCAGCGACCATCTTCACCAAGATAGATCTACGAGGTGCTTACAACTTGGTTCGCATCCGAGAGGGGGACGAGTGGAAAACCGCGTTTGGGACCAGATACGGTCATTTTGAATATACAGTCATGCCCTTTGGACTCACCAATGCTCCGGCCGTCTTTCAACATTTCATGAATGACATTTTCCGGGATTTATTGGATCAATTTGTGGTGGTTTACCTCGATGACATCCTGATTTATTCCCCGTCACGAGCAACTCATCTTCAGCATCTCCGGCGAGTTTTGCAACGCTTACGACAGCATCACCTTTACGCCAAGTTAGAGAAATGTCAATTCTATCAAACCACCATTGAGTTTCTAGGACATGTGATTTCTCCACAAGGCATCGCCATGGATCCTGGCAAGGTTGAAGCCTTGCAAACCTGGCAACCCCCATGCAAAGCAAAGGATGTCCAAAGACTTTTGGGCTTTGCGAACTATTACCGGATGTTCATTCCGAGGTTTTCTGCGTTGACTGCGCCCCTTACTCGACTGTTACGGAAAGGCGTTAAGTTCCAGTGGGGCGATGCCGAGCAACAGGCGTTTCAGACCCTCAAAAAGGCTTTTGTTCAGGAACCCATTCTCAAGTATCCAGATCCTTGTCGTCCCTTTGTAGTGGAGGCCGACGCCTCAGATGTGGCAGTAGGGGCTGTGCTACTTCAAACGCGCCAGGATGGCGGCCCCCTGTTCCCGTGTGCTTATTACTCCAGGAGATTGAGTCCCTCCGAAAGCCATTATACCATTTGGGAAAAGGAACTCTTGGCCATCAAGACTGCTTTTGAGACCTGGAGACACCACCTGGAAGGAGCTCGCTATCAAGTTGAAGTTCGGACTGACCATAAAAACTTGGAATTCTTGCAATCTGCCAGGAAGTTGAATCAACGTCAGATCCGTTGGTCTTTGTTCTTCGCTTGATTCAACTTCAAAGTCACCTACATTCCGAAAGGGTACAACAAAAGAGCAGATGCCCTGTCCCGTAAACCTGAGTATCTACAGGTCAAGGATCCCTTGCCGCTTCGAACCATTCTGCCTGTCGAATCGATCGCAGCAGTGCACGATCCGGTAGATCTACGACGACAGATTCGGGAAGCGCAACAACTGGATGACTTTGCGATACGAAAGAGACAAGAGATGGGTCCCGACTCACCTTGGACCTTGTCCGAGGGACTGTTGCGCTGCCGCAGCCTGTTGTATGTTCCAGCGGGCCCACTCCGGGGTCTCATCCTGACTCAGTGCCATGATAACCCTGCGGCAGGTCATTTTGGTTTCTTTAAGACTCTTCACTTAGTGTCTCGGACTTTCTGGTGGCCCAGACTTCGCCATGATGTTCAGTCCTATGTGACTTCATGTGTACGGTGCCGTCAGGCAAAACACGCCACAGGAGCCCCTCTGGGATTATTACAGCCGTTGCCCACACCGGAGAGACCCTGGGGAGCTATTTCCATGGACTTCTTGACTTGTCTACCTGTTTCTGCCGGCTACACCGTTGTCTTTGTCGTGGTGGACATGCTGACCAAAATGGCACATTTCATTCCTTGCCGACGAATACCAACAGCCAAGGTCACTGCTCAGCTGTTCATTCAACATGTCTTCCGGCTACACGGTTTGCCTGACAAAATAGTGTCCGACCGAGGAACCCAGTTCACCTCGGAGTTCTGGAGAGAACTCATGTCCGCGCTGCAAGTCCAAGTTAATTTAGCTTCCACGCATCACCCAGAGACTGATGGGGGTACAGAGAAAGTGATTGGCATCCTGGAGCAGTATTTGCGTTGTTTCATCAACGACCAACAGAACGATTGGTCCAAATACCTCTCCGTGGCCGAATTCGCTTTCAACAACTCTCAGCACACTTCCACTCAGACCACTCCATTTTTTGCCAACTATGGCTATCATCCCAGATTTTTCCTGCTCACGCTCCTTGATTCTCCCGTACCAGTTGCAGAGGACTATTTAACCGAACTCCAGTCAGTCCACGAGATGGTGAAGCAGCACTTGACGAAGGCCAAGGAAGACTACAAGAGGGTTGCAGATCGCTCGCGTCGTGACACGCCGCCGTTAGCTGTTGGAGATCGGGTCTGGCTCTCCACCAAGTACTTGTTTCCAGGGAGACTTCACCGCAAACTTGATCAACGTTTCCTGGGTCCTTTTCCTGTGGAGACGGTCATCAATCCGGTGACCTATCGGTTGACTTTGCCTAGGTCTCTTCGTGTCCATCCTGTGTTTCATCGCTCTTTGCTTGTTCCTGTCAACCCTGATTCTCCGCTTCGACCTCCTGATCCGGGCCCGACAGCTCGCCGTGCTCACGTTCCTGTTTCCCGGTTGGAGGTGTCCGGCATCCGAGATTCCCGATGGCTCAATGACCACTTCCAATATTTAGTTGACTTGACCGGGGGTGGGCCATCCGCTGGCACTTGGGTAGATGCTCAGGATATTGAGGCTCCTGAGTTAACAAGGGATTTCCATACCGCGTTCCCCTCCAAACCGCATCCCTTACGACGGACCCCGGAGGAGGGGCCTGCGGGGGGGGATAGTGTTGTGAGTGTCTCTGGCCAGGCTAGATACTTGTCCGATGATGATTATGACTCAGCACCGGCAGGCCCTTCTGGGTGTTTTCTCCTCCCGGCAGCTGAGCCAGATACCACGGAGATTGGTATGCATGCTGAGTCAGAGGACGATGACTCAGATGTGGGCCAGGAAACTAATTGGCTCAATCCACGATACCGACGGGCTGATAGGCGTAGGGGTCAGTTGGGTGGACGACGAACGTGACCTGGGAGGCTATATTAACAGGGAAATGGAAGCCTCTGTTTTAGTCACGAGCAACGTTGTGCTCAAGAAGAGACCTGAGAGATTTCACAGTGAGTTTATAACTGGTGTTCTTAGTGTGCTTGTGTAAACTGTTAAATAAAGCCGTGTGTTTTGAACTGCCTTCGTGTGCACTCCTAACGACCTCGTTAAGGGGATTCTTGGCAGCTGAGAGGGGCTAGACAGAACAGAAGCTCTCACAGTTGACTGCATTCAGCTGATTCAAAATAACTTCTTTATATTTATATAAAAATATTTACAATACCATACATTCTTCTTTACAGCAACATAGCTTAATTGAAGACTTCTTACAGAGAGAGACAAACCTGAGACTGAAAATTCAGCTTCTAACTCAATACCCTTTTTGCACAGACTCAGTAGCACTTTCTTCACATTGGCTGACTGAGTTACCACATGACTCTTCCTGCTCATGAATATTCCAACACTCCTCCCTTCATGACAGGAAGAGACATCAGACCTATGGACTTAATACATTCTCCATAGTGAACACTACCCAATGGTTTAGTCATCATGTCTGTCAAATTATCCTCAGAAGAACAATGATGTAAACTAATCAATTTTCCTTTTACAGCTTCCCTGACATTACAATACTTAATGTCTACATGTTTACTTCTGTTCTTCACCCTGTCACCAGTTGCCATTTTAGACAGGCAGCATTGTCTTCAAATACCTTTACAGATTCTTTTACATTAATATTTAAATTTTGCAATAACTGTACATACCATGTTACTTCAGAACGCAATTCAGATAAAGCAATAAACTCTGCTTCCGCTGTTGAAATAGCAACAGTTGTTTGTTTTCTGGACTTCCATCCAATCAGAGTCTCTCCAAACAATATTATAATCCAAGAATTTGATTTCCTTGTGTTTATGTCATTTGCATAATCACTATCGACATAAAACTTTAATTTCAATTTCTCAGTAATCTGTATTTGAAGACCCAAATTTATAATTCCCTTTATATATCTGAGAACCCTTTTTACACCCATCCAATGTAACTTTGTAGGTGCAGCAGTAAAACGACTCAAAATGCTTACTGCGCAAGCTATGTCTGGTCTGGATCACTGTGATAGATATAACAAACTCCCTATTGCTGAGTGATATATCTCTTGATCACAGGTTTCACCTTTGTCCGCACTTAAACTATTATAAAAATCCGTACTCATGGGTGTTGCAATCTTTCATATTATATTTCTCCAATAACTGCTCAATTTTTCTCCTTTGACTGAGAATATAACCACCTTTTTCATTTTTCTGTATCTCTACACCGAGATAATTTTTTATTTCTCCCAAATTCTTTAATTCAAATTTCTTTCCTAATTTATCAGCAAATTCCTTGACTTGTGATGCATCCTTTGTGATGAAGCAAAGATCATCCACAAATGATAACTGTAAACAATTCCTTCCTTGTAACTGTCCAGTATATATACAATTATCAGCTTTGCAACTCTTAAATCCAAGACCCTTTAAAGCAGTATCTAAACATATATTCCAGTTTCTGGCTGACTGCTTCAGCCCATAAATAGCCTTGTTTAATTTATATACCATGTTAGGTTTTGCAATTTCATATCCTGGTGCTTGGATCATATAAATTTCTTCCTCTAACTCAGCATTGAGGAATGCAGTTGTGATATCAAAGTGCCAGATTTTATGCTTATATGCCGCTGCCAACATCAGTGCTAATCTTATATTTTCACTTTTCACAGTTGGCGCAAATACTTCATCGTAGTGCACATTCTTTAATTGTGAAAAACCTTGTGCCACTAACCTGGCCTTATACTGTACATCATATTTGGCAATACCTTTTTCTTATATACCCACTCACAACCCACAGCTTTGGTTCCCTGTGGCAAAGTCACTGATTTAAATACTTCATGGTCTTCCATGGATTTCATCTCTTTATCCATGGCCTCCTTCCATTTTTCTTGTTCAGCTTTTGGTAATGCCAACACCTCTTTATAACTTCTTGGTTCATACCACACATTGCAAACCTTTACCTTGCTGCAGAATACCTGTCAGGTGGAATTCCTTTGTTACATCGCTCTGACCTACGTGGTATTAACTGCTCCAGTGTCTCAAGTCTTTCTGGTTTCATGTCTTGTATAGCCTCTCTTCCCTGAACATTGACATCTTCAATAATCATTTTTTATCATTAGATGAGTTATTGTCATTAAACAGATCACCATCATTAAGTGAGACATACCCAGAATTTGCATTAATTCTGTCCCAATTTTGTTCTGCAAAATTAGCAGACCTTGAAATTACAATTTTTTTACTTCCATCGCTAAAGCGATATCCTTTTGACCCTGGCTCATAGCCCACAAACCTGAGCTTTCTTGCCTTTTGCTGTCCCTTTCTTCTGATTGCTTTTGAAATATGTACCCATGCAGTACTTCCAAAAATTCTCAAATGTGCCAGTGATGGCTTTCTCCTATATAGAATGTCATATGGAGTATTATTAATGGAGGAACTCCACAGCTTGTTAACTATATAATTGGCAGTCAATATGGCTTCTCCCCAATATGACCTGCTCATACCAGAATCTTCTAATAATGAATCTTTCATTGCTTGCAAAACACCATTCCTTCTTTCAGCTACACCGTTCTCTGCTGCTGTGTAAGGATTTGTACATCTGTGTCTTATCCCCAATTGCCCCAACCATTGTTGGAATTTAGTTGACATAAATTCAGTACCTCTGTCAGTTTGCAACTGACACACTTGTTGTCTGTACCTTCTCTCTACAAAACCTACCCACTATTTGAATTGTTGTAGCACCTCTGTCTTACTTCTAAGCAAGTAGCAAAACAAATACCTGCTATAATCAACAATTACCAGTGCATATTTTGCTCCTCCCAAACTGGCTTGCATAGGTCCCACCAGATTTGCATGGACCAGCTCTAGAGCTCTTTTTGTTTGTCTTGTGCTATATTTACTAACTGGGAATGCCTTTGACTTCGATGCATACTGCACAGTCCAAATATGTTTTGCACCCCTTCAAATTTAGCCCTTCTGCAAACTCTTGCATTTGCTGCAAAACCTTAAAGCTTGCATGGTCAAGTCTTCTATGTAGAAGATGAACACATGAATCATGCTCTGCAACATTCTTAAATATATGGGAACATTGAACCTTTTGTCCCTGCAATACATATAGATTATCTTCCTTTATGCCTTCTGCACAAATATTCCCATTCCTTTTGATGAGACACTTCCCATTTACAAAAATGACCTCAAAACCTTGTTTGTCTAAATTAGACACACTTAACAAATTATGTTCCATCTCAGGTACACAAAGCACATTGGTAAACTTTGATTCCAAATATGGAATTTTTACATCGCCTCTTCCGATGACTTTTGCTTTCTGACCATTTGCTAAAGCCACAGTTTCTTGTGCTACTGGAACAAACCTGCAAAATAATTCAGAGTCATTAACAATTGTTTGACTTGCCCCACTGTCTATTAGCCACTTGTCTCTGTTGTTGCTATTGAAAACTTTTGCAACACCAAAATGTTCCTTTTGCAAATCAGTCCTTTTTGCTTGTATAAATGTACTTCACTGCAAATTGTTCTTCTGCAAACAGTTCCTTTTCAGATGTGTCTTTTCTCCACAAATGTAGCAATTCTTTTCTTCCTGAGCTCTCTGCTTGCAAAATCTCTCTGTTGATGCAACTTGGTCCCATCTGCTTGCTTCTTCTCTGGAGACTTGCAGTCTGGACCCCCTCCTCAGGAATTTCACCTCCTCATGGCTGCTTCTAAAATTGCGCTTTTCTTCTTCATTAAGCAAACATGCCTGTAAAGCCTCAAAATTTAAGTCTTGCTCTTCTTTACACTCAAATATCGCAGAAACTGTGTCCCAGGTTTTATCTAAACTGTTCAACACCAATAAAACCTTCTGGGACTCAGGGAATTTAATCCCACATTGTTCTAAGTCCAAAAATAAACTTTGCATTTTATTTAAATGCTGTTCCACAGATTCACCAGGTTGCAAACAGGCCCTGTAAAGTTTTCTTGACAATTGCACTATATTGCATGCAGAAACATTCACGTGCACAGCTCTCAATTTCAACCAAATCTCCTTTGCATTTTTTAAATTTGCAACATTTAGAAATTGTTCATCATCTAAATTCAAGATGAGATAAGCCATTGCTTGATCATGACTTTTTCTGATCAGCACCTGCAAACACTTGTAGTGGATTTTCTACGATATACCACAGCTCTTTAGCTTTCAGCAAACATTCCATTTTAGCAGCCCACACAATGTAATTCTTCTGGCCCAAACGAGGCACACAGCTTTCCTTAAATTCCATTGCAGCCATTCTGCTTATTCTGCCTTGTTCTTATACTTTCTAAACACAGGCAATTTCTTCCAGCTTTAAATTACAATGCAGTCCTTAGTAAGCTCTGGGCCCATAACCTGTTAGAGAATTTTAATTTCTCTATTGGTGAAAATAAATCAGAAGCTCTCACAGTTGACTGCATTTAGCTGATTCAAAATAACTTCTTTATATTTATATCAAAATATTTATAATACCATACATTCTTCTTTACAGCAAGATAGCTTAATTGAAGACTTCTTACAGAGACATACAGAGACAAACCTGAGACTGAAAATTCAGCTTCTAACTCAATACCTTTTTTGCACAGACTCAGTAGCACTTTCTTCACATTGGCTGACTGAGTTACCACATGACTCTTCCTGCTCATGAATATTCCAACAAAGTTCTTTCCTCCTGGTATGTACTTTAGAGTGAAGTTGAAGCGGTTAAAGTACTGTGCCCACTGTACTTGCTTTGGGGACAATTTGCGGGGAGTTTTCAGTGCTTCTAGATTTTTGTGATCTATCCATACCTCAAATGGCACCTTGCTCTCTTCTAGATAGTGTCGCCAGTTTAATAGTGCCCATCTAATTGCGAAGGCCTCTTGCTGCCAGATTGCCCATCTCCACTCACTCTTAGTAAATTTCTTAGAGGTGTAGGTGCAGGGTTGCAGGGTTCCATTTTTGTTCTTCTGCAGTAACACAGCTCCAACTGCCACATCGCTGGCATTGGCTTGAATCACAAAGGGTTCCCCTGTGCAGGGGTGCTTTAGGACCGGTTCAGCAGCAAATAGTCTCTTTAAATTCTCAAAAGCTGTTTGACAGCCCATGCTAGTGGTTGGCCCAGTCATGGCTTCCCTCCTCCTTTGCCTGTTTTGAGTAGTTCTGTAAGGGGTAGGGCAATCTCTGCAAAAGAGGGGATGAATTGATGATAAAAGTTGGCAAAACCCAGACAGCTCTGGAGCTGTTTGCGAGTCTTTGGGGGCTGCCATTCGATTATAGTTTTCACCTTGGCTGGATGCATTTCAATACCCTCGTTGGATATTCTGTAGCCAAGATAATCTAATCGGGTTTGGTGAAATTCACATTTTGACAATTTGGCATAAAGCTTGGCATTCAATAGTTTCCTTAACACTTCTCTCACCAGCGTTATGTGATCAGTCATATTCGTGCTGTATATCAGGATATCATCAAGATACACTAAAACCCCTTTGTACAAGTGATTATGTAGGACCTCATTAATCAACTGCATAAATACAGCTGGGGCCCCCTGTAGTCCAAATGGCATGACTTTGAACTGATAGCTCCCCATAGGACAGTTGAAGGCAGTTTTCCATTCATCTCCCTCTTTTATTCTCACCTGGAAGTATGCCTCTCTCAGATCTAATTTAGTGAAGACACTCCCCTTAGCCAGATGGGTTACTAAATCCTTTAGGGGGGAGGGGGTATTTATTTTCCACACTCACAGTATTGACACCCTTATAGTCTATGCAGAGATGAAGAGACCCATCTTTTTTCTCTTTGAGCAACACAGGGGCTCCCACAGTAGATTTGGCCCGTTCGATAAACCCCCTCGCTAGGTTTTTGTTCATGTATCGCTGTGTCTCCTCCATTTCAAGGGGGGACATTGTATACATTCTCGGTCATGGGAGTTTGGCTCCAGGCACCAGAGCAGTCATTGGGTCTATGAGGGGGTAGGGCATCACATTCTTTTTCACTAAATGCCTCCGCCAGGTCCCAGTATTCCTTGGGGATGACTGGTTCGCCTGGAGGCAATGAGGTGGCCATGTGCGCTCGCTCATTGGGTGGCCTAAGATGTCCAACAACATCTGTTGAATCAGGCCCTATAGGTAGTCTCACAGTTCTCATTGCTTTCTCCCACCAGATAAACGGCTTCCATTTGTCTAACCAGGCTAGCCCTAGGATCACCGCCTCAGTCATTTTTGGAGCCACCAGGAAGTGAATAAACTCCCAGTGCTCACCTATTTCTAGGTGTAAGGGCTCAGTTAATTGTGTGACAAGAGTCCCTCCCATTAGGGAGCCATCGGCTTGCTCAAATCTCACCAGTCTGGAAAGCTGTTTTTCCTGTATGCCCATTTTCATGGCAAACACCAGACTAATAATGCAGTTGGTGCATCCCGAATCAATTAGTACGTTCAAGTCCATTTGTGCCCCAGACTTAGGGATTATAAGTTTGGCAGCCAGTGAAAAAGGCGGGATTTGTCGACTCACCATCAGGTCGTTCTCTTCTTCATTGTCGCTGTCAAAGAAGGGTAGAACAGGGGTGGGTCCACCCGGAGTCCCGGCGTCCTCCTGTGTGGGGGGTGTAAACTGGGCGACAGGTTCCTGTGTGAATCGGTTGGATTTTTCTCTCGTTAGCCGCTGAGCAGGTTTCTTTCGCATTGCTGATTCTGCTCTGCTCTGCTCTGCTCTGCAGTCGGGGGTAGGGGACTGGACAGGTGGCCGCTCGATGTCCTCCTTGTCCACACCGGAAACACTTGAAGGAAGGGCGTGTAGGTGGCCTGGGTCTCTCAGCCATTGCAGTAATTGAAGGCTTTCGTGGGGGTGATTGCTGTCTGGGTAGCTCTGGTTGCTGCTCAGGTTCATGTGGGGGAGGCTTCTTATAATGAGAGAGCTTAACATCTAGCTTCACTGCTGTCTGGTACCACTCGTATAGCCGATCAGGTACTTCTCGATAGATACAGGCCTGAGAGAGGTGATCGTCTAATCCCTCGACGAAGTATTGAATCAGGGATTGTTCAGGCCACCTCTCTATTCAGCCTGTTATCTTGCGGAACTCTCACATGTACTCCAGGGCAGGCCTGCCGGCTTGTTTTATTTTGTGAATTTGTTCTGCTGCTTTGAGGCCTATGGATGGGTCCTCAAATCTTTCTCTCAGTCCTAGGAGGAAAAGGTGGGGATCTCCCAGTTCAGGGGCTTGCTCACTATATAGATTGTTCAGCCATTCAGATGCTTCTCCCTCTAGGTTGGACGCAATGACATCGACCATGGCACCTGGTTCCGGGTAGAGATAGGCCCAGCGATTCCAGTGAGAATGCACTTGGTTGAGGAAAAGAACCAGCTTCTCTGGGTCCCCATCGAAGGTTGCTCTGAAAGGTGGTGCAATTAGAGGCTGTTGCTGCTGGCCCCACTGTGGCCACTGGTGCAATGGTTGCTGGGCTCCCCACTGCTCTTGTGCCCCCCAGTTGCTGTTGGCCCCATCCTGGCTACAGATTTATGCCCAGGGGTTGCACATTTGGGGGCTGTTGCCAATCTCCTTGCTGTGGCTGTTCTCCCACCAGCTGCTGATCTCCTGGCTTCTGTACCACCCCAAAGCATTGCCAGGCCTCTATTAGCTGTGGCAAGTTCAGAGGATGTGGATCAGCTACCTGCTGGGGAACCCAATCTCCCCATTGCTGCAGAGTACTCAGACTGGGATTCCCCCTCTTTTCAGAGCTGGAGTCCCTGGCAGGAACATCTGCAATGGAAGGGCTGTAGGCTTCTCTCTGTAGAAATTGATTTCTGGTTTTCATCTCTGAGTTTTGAAATCTTTCCAGTGACTCACCCACAACTTTGTTATCTCTCCATTCTGCTTTTGAAGTCTTTGCTCTCAGCTGGGAAATCTGCCAGATTCCTCTCTCCCCCAGCTTGCCAGCTATCGGTTCCCCCACCCCGGGGAAACTGTTGCAGCCAGGGGGCTGGCCTCAGGCAATCTTTCTTTCTCCATAATGAGATCTTCCCTGAATCTTTACCAGCTCCTCTCAAGCCTAGAGACAGTGGATGGATTTCGGGACCCCAGGTCATTTGAAAAGGATTGAGATCTTAGCATGTTGTTAAGGTTCCGGCTAATGAAACACTTCAAAGAACTTCCAGGCATTGATTTCCCTAAAAGTCTTTTATTGATTCAAAATGCCGGCACAGGCATAACGAAGTCTATGCTAAGATCTAAGTTCTCTTCCTCTGAGCAGTTAAATTATCAGCATGTTCCCTCCCTAAATTAGCTGTCATACATCACATTATCCAATTAGTGTGAAGATCAAAGGTTCCCTTCCTCTTTCTTTCCCAAGCTTTACCCCCACCCTCTTCTGCTCTGTATTAACCCCCAAAATACTAGACAGTTCTGCATATTGTCAAAGCAAGAATATACAGTATTTGCAGCGTTGACATGGGGTTTGCTTGTTGGTTGTAAACAACCCCAGCAGTGGCTTATGGTCTGTAAAGACTGTGAATTGGTGGCCATATAAAAAGTCATGGAACTTTTTTATGCCAGCCACTATGGCCAAGGCTTCTCTGTCAATCTGCGCGTTATTACGCTCAGCAGATGATAGAGTCCTAGAATAGTAGGCTACAGGGACTTGTGTCCCATCAGCCTTTAAGTGACTTAACACAGCCCCAATCCCATAAGGGGATGCATCACAGGCTATGCACATAGGCAATTGCTCATTGAAATGCGCATTTGAAGATAGCAAAGCCTTGACCTCTGCGAAACTCCTTTTGTGGACTTTTGTTCACAGCCATGAAGCCTGTTTATTCAAGAGCCGGTGTAACAGTTCAGCCACTGCAGCCTTGTGAGGGAGGAATGAATGGTAAAAGTTTAACAGTCCCATAAGAGCCTGAAGTTCGCTTTTGGACTTGGGACTTGGGGCCTGCTGAATTGTTTTAAGCTTAGATTCAGCAGGATGGATGCCTTCAACATCAATACGGAACCTCAGAAACTCTGTGGAAGTAACTCCAATTTTACATTTGTCTTGCTTTAGCTTCAGCCCCTCTTGGCGGAAACGCAGCAAGATGGCTCTAAGCCTTTCAGCCAGATTTTCAGATGATTCTCCAGCGATAAGGACATCATCAAAGTATGGGCAAATGCCTGGAATATTGCAGAGTGCTCACTCCATCACACTCTGGAAGATGCCAGGGGCTATGTTAACCCCAAACTGCAGCCTTTTAACTTTAATTGCTCCCCGGTGCGTTACAATTGTTTGGGCCTCTGCTGTTGCCTCTTCAACTGGTAATTGTTGATAGGCCTGAGCCAAGTCAAGTTTGGCAAAAACGCGGCCTCCTTTGAGGGAGGCCAGAATGTGGCTCACCACTGGCACTGGGTACGAGTGATGCTGCAATGCTTTGTTAAGTGTACATTTATAATCTGCACAAATTTGGACTTCTCCATTGGCCTTCAGTGGCTTGACTATGGGGGTTTCCCATGGACTGCTGTCCACAGGCTCTAAGATGCCCTGCTGGAGTAGCTTGTCCAGCTCTGCATTAATCTTGTTCTTCAAGATTAATGTGAAGGGCACCCATCAGGGCTTAATCCTAATGGGTGTGACAACTGGGTCTAAGTGTAAAGCAATGGGAAGCCCCTTGTACGAGCCAAGCTCTGAACTGAACACATCAGCAAATTCCTTGCAAACTTCTGCAAGGTCTGTGGTTTGCGAACTGTGAAGTCCAGTCACTTGGATTCCAAGGGCCTCAAACCAATCAAGTCCAATAAGACTTGTGCGATCACCCCCAACTACCACTCTTCAAAATTCCTACGCTGCACCTTGAGTGTGGCCTCCCCCTTCACGCTGACTCAGGAATTCTGGAAGTCAGTAAGAATTAAATTTGAAGGCCTGAGTTTAACTTGTAGGCAACTTCTACAACAAATCTTTTTGAAAGTGTCTTGGGAAATGATCAATAAAGCAGATCCTGTGTCCAACTCCATTGATAAGGGAACCCCTTGCAATTTCACGTCAATGTGAAGCTTCTTCCTAAGCGGCCTGTGGGCCCTGATTTTAAAAATGCTTCTACGGGACGCAGAAAAACCCACCGTGCTCTGGCTGGGGACCCTGGTACCTTTCTGAAGCAATTCTTCCAAAGACCGGTCCTTCTGGCAACTCAAACAGACGGAGGCAATGTGGCCTTGCCTACCACATGCCCGGCAAATGGCTGAGCGGAAACGGCAATTGGAGCCTTGTGGCGTCCTCCACATCTGAAACACCGAAGGAATGAGGTTGCCTTGTCTCTGTGCTCTTGAGGCCTTCTATCTGCTGGCTGCTGTAGTCGGTCCATCTCCATCTCTGGATCCTGTTCGGATTCTTCTCGAGCAACCTCTTGATGGACGGAGATCAAAGTTGGAGGGTTCTTGACGAGCCACAAGGCCTTCACAGCTCCGCCCACCACTTCTTCAGCTGCAATTTCTCTCAAGGCATCTTGGAAAGAGACGTCTTCCTTTGCAAAGATCTTCTGTTGCAGCTCACGACTTCTCAGACCACAAACTAAATGATCCCGAAGTCTCTCTTCCAGATCCTTGAATTCGCATGGCCTAGCTGCTTGTCGTAATGCAGCAATAAAGTCTGCAGCAGACTCAACAGGCCTCTGGTCCCTCTGCTCGAATGCATGTCACCATGCAATCACCGAAAGCTTCGGTTCAAAATATTCTCGCAGCATTCTTTTCAGCTCAGCATAAGCAATTGATTCAAGTGGTGCTGGGGCGACCAGATTCTCTGCAATATTGAAAGTCTCTTGCCCACAGACACACAGTAGCATAGCAGCTTTAAGACCATCTTCTTGGATTTGGTTTACCCGAAAGTAGTTCTCTACCCGGGCCACGTAAGAACTCCAGTGTTCCGTATGAGCTGTGTCAAATTCAGAGAGATGGCCTAGTTTGGACATCGTTACTGCCTGGTAGCCTCGTCAATGCCTTGTGCTGCAAAGGTTGAGAAGGGGTCCCTTTTGCCGAGCTCTCCTCCAGCGTTCTTGTACTGGCAGGCAGAGTCGCACTCTCCGGACGCCAAACTTCCCAGCGCTTCAGGCCTCTCTTGGTGAGTCAGCCAATCTTCTTTTTGATGTTTTCTTTGCAGCACATCCCACCTTCATCGCCAATGTTCTGTTTCGATCGCAAATGTATTGAGACGAGGCAGGAGTAACAACAGTCTTCTCTTTATTCAGAACACAACAGAACCAAAAACAAAATGGTGCGGATTGCTCTTATACCCCTTTGCAGGGACAGTATCAGCCAATCAATGCAAGGCATTTCTCCTGCCCTGCGCATGTGCGCAAGGCGGGAGACAGCCTGTCTGGTCCCTGGCATTCACGTGGTCTTCCCGGGCCTTTTTGCAGCTTCCTGCACCTACTGAGTGACTCAGCAGGCCCAGGACATAACATCCCCTATTGATGTTGCACCTTAAACTTGGTTTTATGTAATATAGCTAAATCTTGCATCAACTTATTTTGGAAATTGATACAGAGTTTATTATTGCTTTGCTTCTTCAGCTAAAATGTGAAATATTGTGACTGCATTTATGAAACATGAAATTGCCATCAGATGCCTGATGGAAAAGTTGCATTGCTAGTTGGAAAGTCATATGACATTTGTAATGCAATTTCTGAAGTTATAAATATCCTTGTCCTTGACAGTATAACTTGTGCTGAGCTGACAGTCTTATGGCTGAGCTACAATGATTTAAAATCCTCCTTTGTACAGTGATCTGCTAAGACATCTTGTCACAAATAAATAAAATATATGAAAGTATAGTTATACAATTAGATGTTGCAGCAGATCTGCTGAAAGATACATCTGGAATATGTTCTGTTCTTCACGTTGGTAGGCATTGAATAGTCAGAGCTCATGAACAGATATTTCTTTATTCAAGTAAAACACAACAACAACAAAATGGCTCCACTCCCTTTTATACATTCTCCCTGGGGTGTCGCCAGCCAATCGTTGCAATGGCTTTTCCCGCTCAAATTGCATGCTTAGTCATTGCTTGCAGACAGCAAGTCTCCCCGGGCAGACCATGTGGTCTGCTGACTGTTCTGCTGCAGCTCCCTGCACCTGCTCTCAATTAAGCCCAGTATATAACACCCCTCCCCTCTTGGTTCAGGAGTACATACTAGTTATTGTATAACACTATAACATTTCCATACAAAATACAGCAAAACACACAACATTATATGTCTTTTCCTCCCAATACAGTATAACAACAATATGGACAACATCATTGGTCTACATGCACAGACACAACATTATAGTATCCAGCATTTCAGACACTACAACATTATAGTACATGGAATTGCATGTTCCAATTCCTAGGGAATTACTAGGCCAGTTCAGCTCACATTGACAGAAACCTCACGTAGTCCTGTAAGAACTTCAGTGGGCCTCTGATCCTCTCCGATCACCTCAGAACTGCTGCAAGCACCCGGTCTGCAAGCTTGCCTGCCAGGCTCGGCAGACCAGGACTTTGTGACCTGTTCGACATGGGTGAAATCGGATCATGCAGGCTGGCCTGATCCGGTTGGCTCAACCCTGCATTCCGTTGTGGGGTAGAATTCCTCTGATAAGCATAAACAGCCAGTGGGAACGGTTGACCCGAGTCTGAGTTCCGTTGTTCCGTAGAAGTGAAGCCCATAGTAGGACTGGCTTGAAAAGCTGATTCCAAGCAATGTCCCATGGGTGTGGTACCCAAGTCAGGAGCTGCCTCGTGGGCAAACCCCTCTTTTGACAATTGCAGTGATCTGCGATCACTGCGCTGTTGATCTTCCCAATCAAGATCGAGAGGCTTGATGGATTTCTCCCCCCTGAGAGCAAAGCATGGAGCGGAAGAGTGGCTAGGTAATCACCAACGAAGCTGATCTATGTGCCGTCGCAGCACACGCCCATCTTCCAATGCAACTTCATAGGAAAGGGGCCCGGTAACCTTGACAACCACAGCTACCACCCACACTGGACCTGGACCATAATTGCGAGTCCAAACTGGATCACCCACTTTCAGTAGCCTCGGTGCCCACGGCTGGGACATTTGCGATGCAACCCGGTCTGGGTGTAATTTATCTAAATTGGTGATAAGTCAGTGACCCCATCGAAGCTTGGCTGGGCTCTTGCCCATAGACTTGCACGGAGTGGTGCGGTGGCAGAGTAGGAAATCTGCCAACCTGTGATGCCAATTTCCATGAGTGATCCTTTTTAAGGAGTCTTTAGCTGTACGGACCATTTGCTCCGCTTGCCCGTTTGAAGCTGGGTGGAATGGTGCCGAAGTAGCATGTCGAATTAAATTCACCCGTAAAAAGGACTGGAACTCCAACAAAGTAAATTGAGCTCTGTTGTTGGAGACAATCACATCTGGGAAGCCATGTGTGGCAAAAATGCCTTGAAGCACCTTAATGGTGATGGTGGCTGTCGTGCTGGACACTGGAATGACTTCCAGCCACTTAGAGTGACTGTCCACCACTATGAGGAAGAGCTGCCCCTGAAAGGGGCTGGTGTAGTCAATATGGATCCTCAACCATGGAGCTTGGGTGGTTTCCCATCTATGGACAGGAGCCTGCAGCATTTCAGGCTGGGACTGTTGGCAAGTGGTGCACCTGTGGACCTGGGTCTCGATGTCTTTATCGAGCCCAGGCCACCAGAGATGGCTGCGCGTGAGTGCCTTCATGTGGACAATGCCCGGATGTCCCTCAAACAAAGAATCTAGGACCCTAGTCCTCAGTGAGGCTGGAATTACTACCCTGCTTCCCCACAGGATACAACTCTTAAAGGTAGACAACTCATACTTCCTTTTCCAGAAACTCCGGAAATTAGGGCCAGGACACGTGTCCGGCCATCCGGTGAGCACACAGTTCAACACGCGTGTTAGCTTTTTGTCGGTAGCCGTCTCCGCTGCAACATCCCCTGCATTGAGGGGAGACTCCAGCAAATCCTGGATGGACAGGGTGTGGTTGGCTGGTGCAGGCTCTAATTGTCTTAAGGGCAGCCTACTCAGGACATCTGCATGGCCCATCTCTTTACCCGGTTTGTGCACCAAGCAATAATCATATGCAAACAGGAATATTGACCATCTCAACATTCTAGGAGAAATGATTTGAGGTGTCTGCTTGTTCATTGTGAACAACCCCAGAAGTGGCTTGTGGTCAGTACAGACCGTAAAACAGCGACCATACAAGAAGTCGTGAAACTTCTTGATGCCCGCCACGATTGCCAAAGCTTCCCTATCTGTTTGAGCATAGTTTCGCTCAGCAGCCGACAGAGTCTTGGAATAGTATGTTATAGGGACTTATGTCCCATCAGCTCTGAGGTGACTTAAGATAGCCCAGATCCCATATGGGGATGCATCCCAAGCTATGCTTATGAGCAATGTCTCATTGAAATGAGCCAACACTGCATTGGAAGATAATAAAGCCTTAACCTCTGCAAAACTCTTTTCATGGACCCTTTTCCACTTCCATGGGGCCTGTTTGTCCAAGAACTGGTATAAAGGCTCTGCCACTGCAGCCTTGTGAGGCAGGAAGGCATGATAGAAACTGAGAAGCCCTAGGAAGGCTTGAAGCTTCCCCTTTGAGTTTGGACTGGGCGCCTGCTGAATTGCTTTAAGTTTTGATTCAGCAGGATGGATGCCCTCGACATCAATTTTAAAGTCCAAGAATTCTGTGGAAGTGACTCCAATCTTGCATTCTCTTGTTTGAGCTTCAGCCCTGCTTCGCGGAACCACTGTAAAATGGCCCGAAGCCTATCTGCCAAGTTTTTGACTGACTCCCCTGCAATGAGAACATCATCAAAGTATGGGCAGACCCCTGGAATATTACGGTGCATGCGTTCCATCACGCGCTGAAATGTGCCAGGGGCTACATTCACTCCAAACTGTAACCTCCGAACTTTGAAGGCTCCCTGCTGAGTTACAATCATTTGGCATCGTCCACCGGCAGCTGCTGGTTGGCCTGAGCCAAATCAAATATGCAGATATTTTGGCCATTTCCGCCAAGTTTATAACTTTCAAAATCCATTCCTCGATAGATGGTAGTTCTGGCTTCTTCCAATATTGTCCCACCAACAGTCTTGCTGCTGTAATCAAGTTCAAAATCAAGTTCATCTCTATGGTGGTACAGTCTTTTGTAATACCTAATAAATACAGCTGTGGTGAAAATTCAATACGTTTTTTCAGAATATTTTGAAGAATCCACCAAATTTTTTATCCAAAAAGCCTTAATTTTTTTACAAGTCCACCATACATGAAAATGAGTAGCATCCATACATTCACATCTCCAACACTTAGGTTGTAAATTAGGGTACATACATGATAATTTTTTCGGATCGAAATGCCATCTATAAAACATTTTATAAAAGTTTTCTCTTAAATGTTGCGCTTGTGTAAATTTTACATTTTTCACCCAGATCCTCTCCCAAGTTTCCATCATGATTGGTTGTCCGAAATTTTGTCCCCACTTTATCATACAATCCTTAACTAATTCAGTTTCCGAATCAATTTCTATCAATGCATTATACAATCTTTTAATGTGCATTAACCTTTGATCTTTAATTTGTTTAATTAAATTTTCATCTATTTGCGATAAACCCACCTTCAAATCTTTTTTCCATCTAGTCTGCAATTGTAAATATTGAAACCAAGTAAGGATTATTCCTTCCTCCCTTAAAATATTCAAGGACTTCAATTGCAAAACATTCCCTTCTTCAAATAGGAGTTTCTCATAAGGCACCACATCTTATAATTGTTCTCTATTTATATTCTCTATTGCGTGTCTGGGAACTGCCCATACAGGAATCTTATCATTTAATTTATACTGATACTTTTTCCAAACACACAGCAGAGCATTTCTCAATAGGTGCTCTTTGAAACTCCTATCCACCTTTTTATCATAAACAAGATATGCATGCCAACCATATAATAAATCATACCCTTCAATATTCAATATTCTATCATTAGTTAAATTGACCCAATCACTTATCGCTAGTAAAACAGCTGCGTGATAGTGTAACTTGAAATTAGGCATTTTCAAACCACCTCTTTCCCTTGTATCCTGAATTATTTTTAATTTGACCCTCGGTTTCTCCCCATTCCAAATAAATCTATTAATACCCTTCTGCCACTCCTCCAAATTCGCATCCTTTTTAAGTATGGGTAACATTTGAAAAAGAAATAAAAATTTAGGCAATACATTCATTTTAACTGCTGCTATCCTACCCAACATAGATAATTGTAATTTCTTCCATTTCTCCAGTTCTATTTGTGTCTTGTTCAATAAAACTTCATAATTATTTTTATATAACTTCCCATTAGAGGCTTCAATATCAATTCCTAAATATTTAATTTTCTTAACTATCTCACATCCGGTTATTCTTTCCAATTCCTGTTTTGAATTAATATTTAAATTTTTAACTAACATCTTTGTCTTAGATATATTTAATTTAAACCCTGATACCCTACCATAATTTTTAATTATCTCCATCAATCTCTTGGCTGACTGTATTGGTTGAGTCAATGTCACAACCAAATCATCTGCAAAAGCACGTAATCTGTAGTCTTGTTGTCTAATCTCTATACCTTTTAAATCATCTGCTCCTCTTATCCTATTCAATAAAACCTCTAAAGTTAAAACAAACAACAAAGGGGATAATGGACATCCCTGTCTAGTACCTTTCTCTATATTAAATGAATCTGTTAAATCCCCATTCACAATAATCTGTCCTGTTTGTTTCTGATAAATCGCCAGTATAGAATTAATAAACTGATCCCCCATTTCCATCCTAACAATCAATTTTTTCAAAAACAACCAATTCAATCTATCAAATGCTTTTTCCGCATCCAAAAACATAAGAACTGCGGGCACCTGAGTATGCTTCTCCAAATATTCTATTATATTAATAAGTTGTCTAACATTAGTTTTCATCTGCCTCCCATGTAAAAAACCGGTTTGATCAGTATGAATTGTTTGTTGTAAAACTGTCATTAATCTATTAGCCATCACTTTTGCAAAAATCTTATAATCCGTATTCAACAATGAAATAGGTCTAAAATTTTCTGGTTGAACATTATCTCTTCCCTCTTTGGGAATTAAAGAAACATAGGCTGTTTTCCATGAAGGTGGAACCTGACCCCCCTTTTGTATATTAACAAACAACTCTCTAAGAGGTTCCACCATTTCCATTTGAAGATGCTTATAATAAACCGCCGTTAACCCATCAGTCCCATTTTCAATTGTTTAATCACTGAAATTATTTCTTCTGATGTAATCAATGTATTTAATCTATCTCTTTGTTCGTTGTTAAGTACTGATACATTTTCATTTTGCAAAAAAATATCTATATCATTCTCTTGTATCTTCTCTTCAGCATATAACCTAGAATAAAATTCTAAAAAAGCTTTCTTAATAATTTCTTGTTGGAACACCTCTTTCCCTTTATACTCTATTTTTTCAATTATTCGTGATTTTTTTTTCCCTTAATATATAGGCCAGCCATCTGCCAGGCTTATTGGAATTAAAAAACGTATTATGTTTTGCATATTGTATATTCCTAGCAACTTGGTCAGCCATCAACAAATCAAATTGTTTCCGTAGGACCTTAATCCCCTCTGTAATATTTTTATTGTCTGGTCTCTTTATTAATAACTGTTCCTTCTTTCTTATTTTCTCTTCTAGCTCCTTCCGTTTTTTCTCTTGTTTACATCTATGCCTTTTATTCAAATCAATTAAAATCCCACGCATATACGCTTTACTTTCTCAGCAACCGCTGCAACAAAATGTGTGCCTAATTTATTATTTATCAAATATTTCTGATCACTAGTTCTAATATGTGTTTTTTGTAAGCAGGTTACATCATTTTTACATTGAATCAAATAATGAAATATTTTCTTCCTTTTCTGTGGAGAATTTAAACCATTGACATTCCATGTGAAAAATTTATTTGACATGGCCAATTCCAGAAAGCCTTTGCAAGACCAATTCAAAATTTTCATCTTTCTTCTTTGGTCGAGCTCCCATGGCTTCCACACTTGTAGATACTACTGCTTGAATTGTAGACCGTTCTTGTTGTTCCTTTTTTTTGTTCCTTGCGTTTAGTAGTTGCCCGAGTTTGCCTTTGATCTTTAGGCATCTCTACTTCCAAAGGCTGAAAAATATCAAGGCTCTGCTCAGGCAACTCCAATAAAACTCCTTTATCAACTCCTGTTGCACCAAGAGGTTGTAGCTCTTCAAGCTGTAGTTGTACTTTTTGGTCCTTATCTCCTTCTTTATGTAATTCTGTGCTTTTCGGTGTTGGAGATGGGGGTTTACTAGCCTTCATCACATTTTCAAAGAAATCTTTTGCTTTCCAAATAGAATTCAAGCGGTATCTATTACCCTGGTAAGATAATGATAGCCCAGCTGGGGCCTCCCACCTATATTGTAAACCACGTTTTCTAAGTTCATCCACCAAAAATGCATAATCTTTTCTTGCTCTTAACATCTTCGGAGGAATCTCCTTCAAAATCACAACCTCTTGACCGGCCACAGTTAATTTCTTGTTATAAGATATTGTAAGCACATGATTTCTAAATCTCCTTGTAACAAAATAAATCAAAATGTCTCTAGGTAAATTTCTTTGTCTTGCAATCCATGAATTGACTCTGTAGATCCTATCTATCTGCCAAGACATATCTTATACCCCCTCATCTATAAATTCTGCCAGAACTTCTCCAAAAATCCTTCTCAAATCCTCCTGATTCTGATTTGCATCTTCTTTCAGCCCTCTTATTCTGACATCCCACATCATCTGATTATATTGTGCCATAATAGCTTGATCTTCCATATCACTTTTAATTTCTTCCAACTTTTCCTCAAATTGTTGCTCCACCCCTTCCACTTTCTCTTCCACTCTCAAAGTATAGTCCCAAACCCCCCTGAAAGCTTCCACAATATCTTCTCTTATCACTGTATTATGAGTCTCAATTATTTCTTTAATTTTCTCCAATTCCCCAGTTACTCCTTTGATTTGTTCCTCAGCATGAGTTGCAATCTTTTTCTCCAATTCATCCCCAAATTTCTCCATATTTTTCTCCATACTTCTCTCTATATTATCAGTCATTGTTAATAATGCAGCCTGCAGGTCTTTCATAGTCAACATTTCTGGAGGGGATTGAGTAGGCAGGGGGGCTTGAGGCTGTGTAGATGTTGAAACAGGGGGAGCAGAAAAGCTGTATGTTTGTGATTTAGAGGGCTGAGCCGGTGAGGATACTGCAACCTTCGCAGATGTTATTTTAGTTTGTCTGGCAGCCATTCTAAGATCAATCCACTTTTTATAAAAACTCTCAAAAAATTGCTTTAAATAAAAAAAAATTTACATATATATTGCCAAAATTTTTCCCTCCTCTTCTTTTCCTTCTTATCTTCTTTCAAATCCTAGATTTTAATTAAAATTTATGGAATTTTAAACTTTAAATCTGAGCGATCGCTAAGCCTTTGTTCTAGAAAGTCACTTTCACTTTACTGTCAGAAAGCGATCGCCATCTTAAAGTCATTATGTTGATTGTAGGAATAGTTGTGGTCAGAAGTAGAATATAAAAAATTACTTGTAATGTCGAACTCCTGCATTCACTCCGCCTGCATATAGATCACTCTTAGATACTTATCTTCCGCAGGGGTGGTTGCGGCGTCTTTTTCTGTCTGCTGACAGAAGCGTCCTGGAGCATCTTTGAGCGCCTGGGGAGCTCTCACTCTTTCCCCCTGAAAACTTTTTCAGGGGTTTTTTAGAGGAGCTCAACCCACGCCCGATGCTCTTCACCCCTTCTTCTCCCGAAGGGGGGATTTTCCACCGCAAAAAACAGCTGATGATCGCTGTTTTGCGGCTTGACAGATCCCGGGATAATGGAGCTTCCAAAGGAGGCTATGGCGACGCCAAACGGAGCCACCGGAAGTCGAGAGATCAAGTCTTAAGGCAATAGGAGGCCCTTTGTAAACCCCTAACTCTGGGCTGAAAACATCAGCAAATGCCTTACAAATCTCTGCAAGGCTTGCCGTTTGCAGACTGTTTAGCACAGTCATCTGGATGCCTAGTGCATCAAACCAATTGAGTCCAATTGGACTCACACGGTTGCCCTCAACAACTATGACATCTAACGGACCCTCAAAATTCCTAAATTTGACATTAAGTGTGGCCTCTCCCTTGACGCTGACTCAGGAATTCTGGAAATCAGTCAAGAGGATATTCAAGGGCTTGAGCTTAACTCGATGACTGCTTTTACTGCAAATTTGTCCCAGGGTTGTCTTAGAAATTATGGACAGGCCGGAGCCTGTCTCCAGTTCCATGTCCATGGGAACCCCCTGCAGTTTAACTTCAAGATGAAACTTCTTTTTCAAGGGCCAGGTGGCCCCTGTTCTACACACATTTCTTGTCGCGCAAAACCCCACCCAATTCTGACTAGGGATCCCAGTACCTTTCTGAGGCAACTCTTCCACAGAATGGTCTTTTGCACAACCCAAACACATGGCAGCAATGTGGCCTTGCTTGCCACATGGCCGACAAGTTGCGGTGCGTAAACGATAGTCGGCCCACTTATGGTGGCCTCCACACCAAATGTATTGAGGAAAGGAAACTGCCTTGTCAAGTAGCTTGCGGGACCTTCTTTCTTGTGGTTGCTGTAACCGGTTGACCTCGCCTTCTGACTCGGAGTCTTCGACTCACTCGGTGTCCTCTTGGTGGATGGTTCTGGGACTTGGAGGGTTTTTCAATAGCCACAAGGCCTTAACAGCTCTGCCTGCTGCTTCTTCTGCCGTTACTTCCCTCAAAACATCTTGGAAAGAAACAGTTTCTCTGACGAATATCTTCTGCTGAAGATCACGGCTTCTCAGGCCACAGACGAGCCGGTCCCGTAACCGCTCTTCCAGGTCTTTAAATTCACATGGCCTTGCAGCTTGTCTTAATGCAGCAATGAAGTCAGCAGCAGACTCACCTGGATGCTGGTCCCGCTGCTCAAAAGCATGTCGCCACGCGATGACTGACAGCTTGGGCTCAAAGTGTTGATTGAGCATTCTCTTTAGTTCAGTGTATGTGATGGACTCCAAGGCTGCCAGCGCAACCAGGTTCTCTGCTATATCAAAAGTTTCTTATCCACACATGCACAACAGTGTTGTGGCCTTCAGTCCATCATCCTGCACCTGATTTACTCTAAGATAATTTTCCACCTTGGCAATGTAGGAACTCCAACGTTCAGTGTGCTTGACGTCGAACTCTGAGAGATGCCCTATCTTTGCCATGTTGTGCTGATGGCAGCCTATTCAATGCCTCGTGCTGCACAGGCTTCTGAAGCAGTTCCAGGACGGGTCCTAGTGGCACTCTCCTCCAGCAATTCTGGACTGGCAGGTACAGCAAAGGAGTTGGAATGCTGTACTTCTCAGCAACTTCAAGGCTTTCCATGGTGAGTTAGCGCTTGACTTTTGCAGCAGCACGATCCCACCTTCGTCGCCAATGTTCTGTTCTTCACGTTGGTAGGCATGGAATAGTCAGAGCTCATGAACAGATATTTCTTTATTCAAGTAAAACAGAAAAACAACAAAATGGCTCCACCCCCTTTTATACATTCTCCCTGGGACGTCGCCAGCCAATCATTGCAATGGCTTTTCCCGCTCAAATTGCATACTTAGTCATTGCTTGCAGACCACATGGTCTGCTGACTGTTCTGGTGCAGCTCCTTGCACCTGCTCTCAATTAAGCCCAGTACATAACAGAATATATGACTGAGTATAAAGATTAATAAAAGTTGCTGAATGTATTAATGAAACATTTGAAGATTTCATTCATGTGACATATCCAGAACAACAAATGAAAAAAGGAAGCAAGAGGAAAGAAGAATGAAATCTGCAATGTCTATTGCAGCAGAAATGACTGACATGTACTCATCCAAATATTTTCCTGAACCCCTGCTACCATCATTCTAGTTAACTGCATCATCCAATGCAATCCTAAATTGTATTAATAGAGGGATTCAATCAAGATCCTTCAGATGTTGTGGGAGCTTCATCACTGGAAGCTTTGAAGAAGAGACTGGATTGCCATCTGTCCGAAATAGTGTAGATCTCCTGCTTGGGCAGGGGGTTGCACTAGATCAGTGGTTCTTAACCTTTTTGAATGAATTGCCCCCTTGAGCCAATGAGGAAGTTGTCATTGCCCCCCTCCCCCAACATAACCTCTCAATCACAACATAGGAAATAATTCTTCAATTTACGCAAACACTTTTTTTGTTTTCTTTAAAATTGTCATCAGGACATATTGATGCAAATAATTTATTTCCAGTCTTTTTCCCATATCTCAACTGTATGAAAAATTTTGGTGCCACCTGTCACTTTATTCCCAAACTTCATGATACATGTATTTCATTATTATCTTATTTATTCAAGAAACTTAAATGTAATGACCACTGAAAACAAAATTCAATTGCAAGAAAATGAAATGCCCCAAAAGAAAAACAGTAACATTTAATGATTGCATTACAAGTGAAATTTAAGACACAAAAAGAAATATAAAAAAGGGCATAAGAACAAACCGCAATGCAGGAACTAAGAATTTCAAGACGAAAACTCTGAAACTAAATTAAGATTCAAGGAAATTATATATAGTCACACACAGTATAAAAAGGATTAAAAAGACACAAAGAAAATATAATATCGAACTGGAGTGCATGTTAAAAAAGTACAATACAAAGAGACACACAAAAATGTTTTACAGAGCACAACAAAAATTCAAAAACGAAGCCAAAAACTCAAACTGGAACGTGAAATCCAATGCAAGCAAATACAACAATAAAAGCTCAGACAATTATTAACGAAAAAAATGTATGTACATAAAAAGCAAAAAAAAAAAAAGAATACCAGTGGCTGCTCTGTGCTTGGTGAGCTGATGCCAATTTCTTGATATCTGGAACCATTTTTGTTAATCGCATTCTTAAATCACTATGCTCAGAGATCTTCAACATGTTCCTTGACTTAGAAAGGATCTGTTGGATGGTGCTGAAGCCCCTCTCCACTAAGTAAGTGGAAGGAAAGGCTAAAAGAAGCAACTTAACTTCCTCCCACAATATTGGGTAAGTGTTCCTCATTTTCACTCAAAAAACTTCATAGCCGTAACTCTGAAAATGTGACTGGGCTTCACAGTCGTATTTCATATCTGTCAGTGGCTCTTGCAGTTTGGGTTGAAGTTGTGCAAAGTCTGCTGTGAAAGGATTTAGCACCCAAGTGAGCACTTCCAGATTTATCAGATCATAGAATCTGATTTCCATATCTTCTTTTAGTTGCTTCAAGTGCCAGCAAAAAAGTTCAAATCTTCTCCTTGGAGTTCACGTTCATTACCAAGGTTTTGGAACTGATCCAGCTCCTGGCGACTCATATTGCTTGCAATGAGGTCCAATTTGGAAATAAATGAGCAGATTACTCCCTTGACCTTAAAAAAATTGATTTTATCTCCTTGCAGCTTTATGCTCACTTCATTCAGCTTGTCATAAACATCAGCGAGGTAAGCTACATCCAGATGTCAAAGTTTAAGAGAACTGCTTAGACTTGGGTCAATAGATTCAAGAAATTCGACAACTGTGTCAAAAGGTTCGTGGAATCGCCGCGAACACTTTCCTTTTGAAAGCCACCTTACTTCGGTGCGCAAAAGGAGATGTTCAAACTCCTCGTCATTTTCTTCACAAAGCTTGTGAAAAAGTCAGTTGTTCAAGGCATTCGACTTAATTTTATTTTATTTTATTTTTTTTTAAAAAATATATTTTTATTGTTTTTTTTTTAAATTTTACAGAAGAAAAAAATTAGTCAAATCAAATCATAGTATTAAAATAAACAATCATCCATAAACAAAACATAAATACATTGTTCAATACATCTAATACTAATAACTCAACTGAAAATAATCATCCCAAACAATTAACATCACTGCTCGGCACCCCCACCACCACATCCCCCCAACCCTATCCTTCCCCCCTCACTTACCAACTAACTACCTACCTTCCTCCCTCCTTCTCTTCTTTCTTCATCCTTCTCTATCTCCATCCTACTCTTCCCCCTTCTTATCAACTTCCACTTACATCAGCCTTCACTCCTCCTTCCTCTTTTCCATCAGATGTGGTGCCCAGAGGCCACCCGAGCAACCCCTTAATAACAGTAATTACATATATTCTTCCACCAACCCCAATTACAGTTGAGAAAACATCATATATAAAATTATAAACCCTCCCTAACACTCCCCCCCGACTTCCCAGAGTGAGTACAGGGTACAACAAAAGAAAACCCCACTACATCAAACAAAATTATTATATAATCCTAACAAGAATTTTAAACTATATACTATATACACTCTCTAAATCAATTCAATCCATTAAACAAAACAAACAACTCATCTTGTTAAGAATAATAATTATCATTTACATCTAAACCATCAATCTAAGTCAAATCTTAAATCACTTCAATCCATTGAGAGGTTATATAAAATCACCCAAACCATCAAGTTTAATATATACCATTCTTTTCATGAAGAAAGGCTTGAAATAGTGAAGAGTTTTGCGCAAGAGTTTAAAGCAATATTGAAAGAAACTTTTACAGAAATATTAACTAAATTTCTTTTTCCAAATGAAATTGACTTACAACCGACTGCTGAACAATTTATAATACAATCTAAACAAGAAGAAGAGCAAGAACAATTAACTAGAATCTTTCTCCCAAATGAAACTGATTTACAACTGACTGCTGAGCATTTTATAATACAATGTAAACTAGAAGAACAACAGGAAAAAGAAGAAGATAGTTCTGAGAATAAAGACTATAAAGGGAAATGGATCCTGCTTGATGAACAGTTTATTTATGGAGAGGAAGAGGATTTGTTTCAAGAAAGGAAAGGACGGCTATTTTTTTTTTAGTTAAGCAGCAAGAAGAGGATTTAATTGAGAAAAAAGAGACATTGATTCAGTTTAAGAAGCAACTTATTTATGGGACTGAAGAAATAAAGAAGAGAGACTTATTATTTGGATGGGAGGCCTCGTTATGGAGGTTTACTTGGTTAAAAAAAACCTAGAATTCGTCTGAAGAAATGAAATTTAAAATTGTATGTAAGGAATTATGGGTAATCTGAAATTATGGACTGAATTAAGGACTAAGATTATGCATAAGATGTAAGAGAAGATGATTGATATAATTAAATTGATGAAGAATGTATTTGTTTTGATGATCTAGGTTTGACATTAGATTGATTTATTGATGAGATAGATAAGCATTAAGTGATTGGATAAAGTTGAAGGAATGTAAGTTAGAAATGGAATAAATAGACTGTATTTGTTAGGGAGGTTTATTTGACAGATGAGAGAGCCCAGAAGTCGATTGATAATAATTTATAATTAAATGAAAGGAATTAAGGCCAATCTAAGATTATGGGTTGAATTAAAGATCAATTTTATAAGTAAGTTGTAAGAGAGGATGTTTAAATGAAGATATATTAAGATATATTAAGATATATTAAATTGATTAAGAACATAATTTTTCTTTTTGAATTGAGGGATTTATTGTTATTGATATTATTTGTTTATTTTTTTCGACTTAATTTTATTCACAGCATTAATGACATAATGTAGAGACTCATGCAAACGGCCACTCACATTTTTTGAGACAAGGTGCTGTCTATGAACAATGCAATGGACAGTCATAACTCCAGGTACAACCAATTTTAGATGAGCTTGAAATCCGCGATATCGTCCAACCATGGATGCAGCCCCATCGGTTGCACATGCCACCTTTTTAAATATCGAAGAACCTTTTGTGTCGGTGGCTAAATTTCGAACAAATAACAGTTCTTCCCCAATCTCTTCATTTCCGTTGATGAAATGGACATAAGCCAATAACAAGGCTTCATTTTCACGAATTGTTGACTCGTCAATCTGCATCACGAATTCTGTATTTTTCAAGGTGTCAAAATCGACAATATACCTTTTACTCAAATAGTCATAAATCTTGGTCAAGAACTGACATGATTTGGATGACTCCTGAATTAAAGATGGATATACAGGAAATTGAAGTAGAAATAGGCACATGGACAGATCATAACCCTTTAAAAGCGACATGGAAAGGAATATAAAAAAAACCAAGATGGATTTTAAATCAATCTATACTAAAAGATAAAGAATTCATAGACTTGGCCAAAAGAGAAATGGAATTCTTCTTTAAAGAAAATAAAGAAGAAGACACATCACTACAAAACGTATGGGATACAGCTAAAGCATATTTTAGAGGCATAGCTATAACGTATATGGCAAAGAAAAACAAACAGAGAAGACAGCAATATTTATTATTAAAAGAAGAATTTAGAAAGTTAGAGACAGAATTACAACAAAACCCACAGGAAAAGACTTTGAAAAGAGAAATGGAAATAATAAAATGTAAGCTGAATTTGTTGGACTCAGAAAAATTGGCGGAACAAATAAAAAGAGCAAAACAAAATTTCTTCGAAAATGCCAACAAGCCAGGAAGATGGCTAGCCTATAAGCTCAAAAAACAGAAAGAGAAGAAAATAATACATAATTTAGTAGATGGAAAAGGTTGTTTACAATTTAAAATGGAAGAAATAAAAATTCTGCAGTTCAGAATTTGCACTAAAAAGCTGAGTATATAACAGATTATCATGATAACCATTTGATATAACTAAACTGATATACGATAATGGTAGCTTTCATGGGATAAGTCCATGAATTAGTTCTCAGACATCACTAAATCAGGTTATAGTAACTCAGTTAGGCATATTCAACCAACTTGTTTCCTTTATTTAAAAAAAGGGACATGTCCTGTGTACATGGAAAAAAATCTGACAAGCCTTTTTAAAACACACACACACACTTTTAAACCAGGGTCAGTAAAAATTGGCATAATCTGGAGTTCTTGGCACTTAGGAATCCTTTGAAAATTCTGGCAGTCATACTTAAACGCCACATGGCTTCTATGAATTTTTAATGCAACACAGTAGAGCACAGTTTAATTGGTGTCATTCTTTTTTTTTAATAGGAACAGGATGTGTTTTTGTGAAGTTTGCATTTTTTCATTGATTTAATCCTCTTGCCTCAAACCATCTGCTACAAACTCAAAAAAATTCATATCCAGAGGCACTTAAATGTGTGTGCCACAAAACTATATTTGAATGCAGCAGTGGGCAAAAACCACATTTGTGGAAGAACCATAGAAAAACACGTGTTTTGTTTGTATAAAATATTAGGTTCAGTCAAATCTCATTTTTAAAAGGATCAGGCAGAAAGATGCTGGGGAAAAACCTCAGTGAATGTGCTGTCCCACTCGGTCTCTCACACACATAATTGTGGCTTAGTGAGTTTATGAATATTCCCCAGCAATTCCCTTCACCAAAAACCCAGAACTGTCCCAATTAAGTCAAGCCGCAAGCAGACCAATGCTAGTTCATAGAGCAATGGCCAATGAGTCACTTGAAGGTTTCCCAGTCAAAATAAACCCACCAGACAAAATTAAATCCACAATACAAGAGGGTTCACAAGGCAAGAAAAGTTCAGAGTTCACAAGGCACGATCTAAGTCACAGGTGTCAAACTCACCACATCACGTGACATGTCACAATATATCACAACTTTTTTTGCATTGCCAGAGCTAGGGTGGGCACAGCCTCCACATGATGCGACTGGCCTGTGGGCCGGCAGTTTGACACCCCCGATCTAAGTCAAGGCATGGTATCAATCCAAAGCGAGGCAGGATTCACAAAGACCATTAGGAAATGAACACGTTGTTCCCAGTATCACCTCCATCTGCCAGCTTCTGGTGCAGCCCATCAAGAAGGGCGAGGCTTTTTCCTCACAAGTAATCTGGCTGACCTTAGCTGTTCCTGCCTTTTCTCTGCCCTACATGTTCAGGTGCAGAAGGCAGTTCCTTTTCCTCATCCCTGACCAGTTGCAGTTTCATGCTTTCCCCATCTGACACCTCAGGACTGTTCTGCTGCAGCTGTGCTTCAGCCAAATCATTCTCAGATGGCTGCTCAGAGCCATTGGCCAACTCCCCTTCTGACATGTCCAGAACTGGTTCATCCTCCCCCAAGCTGACATCTGAAGATCTGGGGAAGAGTCCTGGGGAGTCTTCATAGTGAAACACCACAGAGAGTCACTGACAATCAAATTCCAGAGGGAAAATAAGCTGGGAATATACATTATGTTGCTAATGTAAATAATATATCTTACTAAACCAAACAGAATAATAAGAATTGGGACCTTGAAGGTCTTTTAGTACAACCCTCTACTCAAGCAGGAGACCCTATACCATTTCTTGGTTCTCTCCTTTATTAGTTTCTATCCATTGATTCTATTCTTCCTTCAGGTGCTTTGGAGAAGAGATTGACTCCTTCTTTTTTGTGGCATGGTTTACATAACTGTAGAATAAATTGTAAATGGCTGTATTCATATAGCCTACTATGCTATGAATAATATTGATAGACCACAATAATGGAACTCATACAACTAAACTAAAAACAAATAAATTGTGCTATGATTTAGCAGCATAATATATAAATGGTATTTTAATCTGAAAAAGTAGCTTCCTGTGCTCCTAATTCCATATAGTATACTAATTCTAATCCTGATGTTTCCTGCTTCCCTTCCTCTTATGCTGCAATCTTTTCTAAGGAATCAAGATAAATACTAAGATGGACCATCCTATCTGAAGGATCTGTTTTAAATATCATTTTATTTGCTGAGAAAACATCTACTCTCCAGGATTTAATCCTGGATTAAAACAATGTCATGTACACAGAGAACTCAATGAGAATTCAACAGTGTTTTGTGGAGAGGAATGGAAAAGTAATCACCAGATACTCCACTATACAAGCTTCAACCCAGCACACAATCTATATATTATACAGTCATAGCTTTTTGCTTGATTGGTGACATTCCAATATCAGCCAGGAAAATTACCAGTAATTGCCTTTACATCATCAAATGGTACAACTCTATTGGCAACAGCAACTGCACTGCATAGTGTCCTTCAAGATGCACAGTAAATTTTGAAGAGCCCCGGTGACACAGTAGTTAGAATGCAGTATTGCAGGCTAACTCTGCCCACAGCCTGGAGTTCAATTCTGATGGGCTCAAGGCTGACTCAGCCTTCCATCCTTTCAAGTTGGTAAAATGAGGACCCAGATTGTTGGGAACAATATGCTGACACTGTGAACAATCCAGAGAGTGCTTTAAAGCACTATGGGGTGGGATATAAATCTAAACACTATTGCTATTGCTAAATTTTATGGTGGGAACTTCTCCTTACTCCAGGGTAGGATGAAAGCATGGCAAAACAGGTTGTGTGGATGAACCAAATGTTTCTGCCACTCCGTTTCCATTAGAAAAAAAACTGCATTACAGTATTTGTTTTGCTAGAAGAGGAGTAATGAATTAGCAGCACCGTTTGTCAATTTACATTAAGGTCTCATTTTAACATACATTTAATTATTCTAAAGTATCTAATGCGATTCACAAATAATATAAACTGTCATGTCAAAATTGCTAAGTAGGTAAATAAAAAGACGGGATCTTGAACTTCATTAGATACTTAAAAAAACCCTCTATTAAAAATGTATTAGATGCAAGCTTCCTGACTGAAATTAACTTATTACTATTTATTTATTTACTTATTTACTTAAAATATTTATATTGGCAACCATCTTTTACCAAACTCTGGACATCTCCCACAACAATTTTAAACAACAACAATAATAATAATCAAACTGATTCACTGGATTTACATTTTTTTAAAGAAAATTATTTTTCAAAGCATAAACTCTGCAGTCATAAGATTAAGATTTCCAATTGTCCCTGTCAGACAATATAAGCTATAGATTTATATACATTACTGTAATTTTAAGAGGGCCAGATTTTTAATGGTAAATAAGCAATGTTGAAATTAGGATTAAAGATCTAAACAACAGAAGGAAGGAAGGAAGGAAGGAAGGAAGGAAGGAAGGAAGGAAGGAAGGAAGGAAGGAAGGAAGGAAGGGAGCGAGGGAGGGAGGGAGGGAGGGAGGGAAGGAGGGAAGGAGGGAGAAGCAAAGGGAAGGGAAGGGAAAGAAGAGGGAGGGAGGAAGGAAAGAAGGAAGGGAGGGAGGGAGGGAGAAAGGGAGGGAGGGAGGGAGGGAGGGAGGAAGAACAATTTCTGTTGCTCCTTGCCAGCTTCCCATAAGAAAATTCAATGGGGAAGTCAGCAGAAAGTCAGAAGTAGCTCCTGTTCCCACTGGTTTTTTTGCCCTCTCGTGGTCATTCTATTTCTCTGTTTATGACTCTGAAATGAAAACCCAGTAGGGCACGGGCTGTCTATTTTGCATATGTATAATTTCTAAGTGCAGGTGATGTGGGATAGCTTCACCCTGCAAAAGTACTTTGGGAGACACAATCAATGAAATTCTCCTTCTTAATAAGGATGGCAATCAATCCTTTGATGAAGCTTATCGAAAATAAGTCAGCAAGTGTTGTATTGCCTCTGTACAAATCGATGGTGAGACCACACTTGGAGTACTGTGTACAGTTCTGGTCACCGCACCTCAAGAAGGATATAATGGAACTGGAAAAGGTGCAAAAAAGGGCAACAAGAATGATCAAAGAAATGGAGCACCTCCCTTATGAAACCAGATTGCAACGCCTTGGTCTCTTCAGCCTTGAAAGACGGCGTTTAAGGGGTGACTTGATCGAAGTGTATAAAATCATGCATGGGATAGAAAATGTGGATAGAGAAAAATTCTTTTCTCTATCACACAATACCAGGACAAGGGGGCACTCCCTAAAGCTTATAGCTAAGAAAGTGAGGACAAATAAAGGGAAATATTTCTTCACCCAGAGGGTCGTTGATTTATGGAATTCACTTCCTGAAGGGGTCGTGACAGCTGTCAGCCTTGACAGCTTCAAGGCAGGGCTAGATAGATTCATGGATGCAAAGTGTATTGGTGGTTATTAAAACGGATGTCCATGTGCCGCCTCTATGTTGGTTGAGGCAGGCAGGATTCCCTTGAATACCATTTGTTTGGGGGTCAAGGGAAAGGGAGGGTTTTGCCTTCTCTTTCTGCTCAAGATCCCCATGTACATTTGGTGGGCCACTGTGTGACACAGAATGCTGGACTCGATGGGCTTTGGCCTGATTCAGCATGGCTCTTCTTATGTTCTTATGTTCTTATGAAGCACTTCTCATTGTGCAGAAAGTGACAAAAACAAAGTAAAGTGAAGCAACAAGAGCACTTTGCTTTTAGAAATGGGGGGGAGAGCTCTGTTGTTTGCTAAAGCAGCATCAAAAAGCATCTTTGTACCGATGGTTTGATAAACAAAGCATCCATTCAAAGCTTGAGCAAATAAAGAGGAATAGGAAAGAGCTCAAGAAAGGGAAAATAGTGAGAGATGCAACTAAAAAAGATTCATCAACTGAAGTAAAGCAACCAGTAACTATGATCATGTCATTTGTAATTTCAGAAGCCCAGTAGTAGTGTCATCCATTAAAATGCTTCATACATTGAGAATTTAATCTTGGATATATAGCGAACCTTTTAGAGATTGAGTGTCCAAGCTGCAACCCAAAACTCACTTATGCATCGCCGGGTGCCGGGTGGGCATGGCCCACTGAGTGGGTGTGGCTATGGTAGTCATGACAGCATGGTTGGGCATGGCCAGGGTGGGCGTGGCCACATTGATGCAGCTCCTGGGGAGGGATGCCTGTGGGGGCCGGGCAGGGTTGGGGGAGATCCAGGGGTTCTCTGGTGGGTGGGGCAGTGGGCAGGAGACTTGTCCTGCAGAGTGAGGCAAGGGAGGGGGCAGAGCAGGGATTGCTGTGGGGCAAGGCAAGGTGAGGCAGGGGCCGGGGCAGGTTGCAGACAAAGGGGGGCTCCGGTGAGGAGGAGGAGGTGGAAGAGGGTTTAAGCAAGCTTAGCAACCAGAATGGGGATTCCCCCCCCCAAAACAAACCTGCTTCGTGGGAAACCTCAAAGCATGACAAGAGACCAAAACCTGCTGCAACCACCCAGCAGATGGGAGGGGAATAAAAACCAAACAGCCCCCCCAGCCCATCCTCAACAGAAATGCTCTCGACAACAAAAGCCTCGGACAGGGAGAAGAGTGTGGGGAGGCAGGCATCTTGCTCAGCTAATGGCTTGGGGCGGGAGGGGGCAGCTACACCCCCACCCAAACGCTGCCCTCTCACAAAAGCAGGATGAAAACTCCAAAAAGCGACAAGGAAAAAAAGTTAAAACAGAAGAGTGTTTCGCGATGGTTTTCTTCCCCACTTCCTTCTAGCTGCAGTTTAAATATGTAATGACAACAAAAGAAAAAAACTGGCTTTTAATTCAGAAGGCAGGAATAGGAGGATTGCGGGGGGGGTTGTTTGTTTCAAAGGAAGGGAGGAATGCTGGCTGAGGAATTCTGGGAGTTGAAGTCCACAAGTCATAAAAGGGCCAAGTTTGAAGATCCCTGTTGTAAGCCAATGTTTGGAAACACCTCCATGAGAGCCAGATTCTGCATACACATGTATGTTTGGGACTACATCACCCCATTCCAGTCTGATCCCTCCTGAACATGGGTGTCCACTTAAAATTAGGGAGCTCCTAATTTTTCAGCCCTTTCTTTACTTTTTTTTACTTTACTTTATTTTGACTTATATGCCACCCTTCTCCTCAGACTCAGGGCGGCTAACAGCAAATAATACAAGTACAAAATATAAATGCACAGCTCCCCTCCTTCATCATCCCAACAGGACAGGAATTGCCTGCAGACAGAAACCAATGAAAGTCAAATTGGTTTTCAAGGTGGCTTAGTCAGAAAAAAGGTCCAAACATGCCCAGGTTGGTCAATCGTCTCAACACATGCGACGTTAAACCAAATGCCGCATCTGAGCGGCCGCTCCACCACTTCTTCCGCTTACTGAACCCAGGAGTCCTCCCCCTGGGGCTTAAAAATCTCCCAGGCCAGCTTGACAAATGGCTTTCCCAACAACTGGAGGATGGAGCTCCCATCATCCACAGCCAGCCATACCCCTGGCCGCTCACTGGCAACAATGCTGGAAAATCAGTCCAAAAGGACAGAGAGTCCCCGCATAGTGGCAGAAGGACCAGCACCCAGCCGGGCCGACTGCAAGCCCTCTGGGGTTCTGGCGGCCAAATGCAACTGGCTGGTCGATTCCCCGAGTTGGAAAAGCCATCATCTGCATCACACTGAATCACGAGCCTAGGAAGAGGGTCGGCTGTGGGGGAGACAGACCGACCAACCAAGGTGAGCCACCACCACCCCTCCCATGGCTGCCGCCCCTCCCTGCCCAGGCTTTATGCCAGCCCACTCACTGCCAGAGCTTGCCCAGTGTTTTGCTGAGTTCGGCATTGTGCAGGTGCAGGTACTGGTCAGCCAGCTTCCTGCACGCCACCTGTGCCCAGACCTTGAAGGCATTCATGGGTTGCTTGACATGTGGCTTGGCCTTAAACGCCCCATGGCCCTACACTGCCATAGGCACTAGGCTCCAGTCATAGCCCTTCAGCACCTGCAAGACAGCATCCTGGATGCAGGCGGGGAAACACTGCTTGGCCCTGCCTGGCTTAATCAAACCCTGCCTGGGCCACCGCTGCCTCCACTGCCTCTGCCACCTCCGCTGCCCTTGCTGTACCCGAGGCTGGGCAGCTAACTTCTCCCTGGCCCCTGGAGGAGGTAAAAGGGGCCAGATCCCAATCCCCCCACCCAACCCTGCTCTCGCTGGCTGGCTGGCTGGTTGGCTGGCTTCTTGACCTTGCCTGGCTTACCAGAGCCTGCCTGGGCTGCCGCCACTGCCACCACTGCCGCGCATGAGGCTGAGCAGGCAACTTCTCCCCAGCCCCTGGACAAGATAAAAGGGGCCAGATCCCGATCCCCCAACCCAACCCTGTTCTCACTGGCTGGCTGGCTGGCTCCTCGGCCCTGCCTGGTTTACCATAACCTGCCTGGGCTGCCATTGCCTCCACTGCTGCCTCTGCCGCCATTGCTGCTGCCATCGCCCCGCGAGGCTGAGCCAAGACACCTTAAGCAGGTAGGCTGCCCCCCCTGTGCCTTTTACTCCCGCCGCTGCCGCCACCATCGCCCCACGAGGCTGGGCAGCCGGTGAGTGAATGCTGCCTCGTTGGGGCCTGTTGAGGCCAGCGGCCAACTGAGGCAGCTTCAGACACCAGACCGCCCCTCGTCCTCCCCTGTGTGGCTGGCTGATGAATCTTACCACTGTTGGCTCATTTATTATTTTTATTTTATTTTCTTCGGATTTGTATGCCGCTCCTCTCCGAAGACTCGGAGCGGCTCAAAACATATACATAAAACAATTTCAATGTAAATCCAAACAAAAACATTAAAAATGAAACCCCATATATACTCATCAATCACGCCAAAATCAACAATCATCCCCAGGCCTGGTGGCAGAGGTAGGTTTTTAAATTCTTTCGGAAGGCCAGGAGAATGGGAGAAACGTGGACTTCAGGAAGCAGTTGGTTCCAGAGGGTGGGCGCCACAACAGAGAAGGCTCTCCCCCTAGGACTCGCCAGATGACATTGTTTCGCTGACGGGACCCAGAAAAGGCCAACCCTGTGTGCTCTCACCGGTCGTAGGGAAGTATGTGGCAGAAGACGGTCCCGTAAGTATCCAGGTCCAATGCCATAAAGGGCTTTATAGGTAATGACCAACACTTTGAATTGCGCTCGGAGACCGATAGGCAACCAATGCAGCATGCGGAGGGTTGGTAAAATGTGGACACGATGAGGAAGGCCCACAATTGCTCGCGCAGCTGCATTTTGCACTAACTGTAGTCTCCGAACACTCTTCAAGGGTAGCCCCATGTAGAGAGCGTTGCAGTAGTCGATCCTCGAGGTGACAAGGGCATGTGTGACTGTGAGGAGAGACTCCCGATCCAAATAAGGGCGCAACTGGTGCACCAGGCGAACCTGGGCAAATGCCCCCCTCGCCACAGCCGATAAATGATGTTCCAATGTCAGCTGTGGATCGAGGAGGACACCCAAGTTGCAGACCTTCTCCGAGGGATTTATAGACTCACCCCCCAGAGTAATGGAAGGACAGATTGAAGTGTCCTTGGGAGGCATCATCCACAGCCACTCTGTCTTGTCAGGGTTGAGTCTTTAACTGTTAGCGCCCATCCAGACCCTCACAGCCTCCAGACACTGGCACATCACCTCAACCGCTTCACTGATTTGGGCAGGAGTGAAAATGTACAGCTGAGTATCATCAGTGTACTGATGGTATCTCACTCCGTGCCGGTGGATGATCTCACCCAGTGGCTTCATGTAGATGTTAAAAAGTAGGGGGGAGAGAACCGGCCCCTGAGGCACCCCACACGGGAGTAACCTAGAGGTGGACCTCTGACCCCCCACAAACACCGACTGCGACCGACCAGAGAGATAGGAGGAGAACCACCGTAACACGGTGTCCCCCACTCCCACTCCCTCCAGCCGGCGCAGAAGGATACCGTGGTCGATGGTATCGAACGCCGCTGAGAGGTCAAGAAGCACCAGGAAAGAGGACTGGCCTCCATCCCGGGCCCGCCAGAGATCATCCATCAGAGCGACCAAAGCAGTTTTGGTGCTGTAGCCGGGCCTGAACCCAGACTGCAGAGGGCCCAGATAATCAGCTTCCTCCAGAGACCGCTGGAGCTGAAGTGCCACCACCTTCTCAATAACCTTCCCCACAAAGGGGAGGTTAGAGACCGGACGATAGTTGATCAAAATTGCTGGATCTAGGGAAGGCTTCTTGAGGAGGGGGCGCACAAGTGCCTCCTTTAAAGGAGCCGGGAAGGACCCTCCCTCAAAGAAGCATTGACAATCTCCTGGATCCAGGTACGTGTCACCTCCCTACTAGCAAAAACCATCCAGGAGGGACATGGGTCCAACAAACAGGTGGCGGAACTCACAGCTCCAATGGCCCTGTCCACTTCATCAGGCGTAACAGCCTCAAACTCGCCCCAGATGATCGGACAAGAGCATGCCCCGTCACCTCAACTGAATCATTATCATTCGACTTTGCTTCACAATTGGAGTCTAGGTCGGTCCGGATCTGAGCTACTTTGTCTGTGAAACAGTTGTTAAAATCCTCGGCACTACCCTGCAAGGGAGGCCCCGGACCCCTTGGGTTAAGGAGGGACCGGGTCACCCTAAACAGGGCGGCCAGGTGAGATTCCGCATACGCGATCAAAGCAGAGAGATATAATGATCTTGCCGCTTTAATCGCCTTCAGATAGGCTCTAATAAATGAGCTCAATCTGGTTCGATCAGATCCGGATGTACTTCGTCTCCATCGCTTCTCTAGACATCTCTTATGGCGCTTCATCCCCTTGAGCTCCTCGGTAAACCAAGGAGACCTCCTGGGGCCAGCACTGCGGAGAGGTCGCAAAGGCGCAATCCGGTCAATAGCCCCCTTCGCGGCCGTATTCCATGCCGCTACCAGGGACTCCGCCGAATTGTGAATGAACGAGCTCGGTAATTCCCCAAGCGCCGTCTGAAAATCAATCGGATCCATCAGGCGTCTGGGGCGGAACCACCTAATCGGTTCCGCCTCCCTGCAGGGAAGGATTGGGGCCGTAAAATTCAGTCGAAGCAGGAAATGATCGGTCCATGACAAAGGCAAACTATCTAAGCCCCTTAAAACCAGATCATTACCCAACTGCTCGCTCACTCGCTGCCTCCACCAAATGTTGCTCCAGCTCATGCTCGCTCACTCGCTGTCTGTAGCAAATGCTGCTCCCAGCCAAAGTTGCTCCTTTTATAGCCCCGCCTATTCCCAGACTGCACATGTGCGGAGAGGAGGAGGGGAGCAGCTTGGCCCAGCAATGGCGTGTGTGCCAACAGAAACGGCTCTGCGTGCCACCTGTGGCATACGTGCCATAGGTTTGCCACCACAGGTATACAGTATACAGTTGCTGCAATATATTCCAGAAGAATCTAGTCTGAATAAAATAATGTATCTATGTAACTATTCCATAAATCATGTTTATAAGTTTGATTTCCCTGTTGAGAGAGAATTCTAAAAACACAATGAAATTTCCCATTGGATGATTAAAACCTCAACACAAACTTTGAACTCAAGCTGTTACTATGCCTTAATATTATATTGGAAATTCCTTCTGGATGAATTCAAGCTTCTTGTTCTGCCACCCCCTTCCTCTGATTTTTTTCCCCTTGCTCTTTGCAACTTTGCACATACTGTATAGAAAATACAGATTTCCTGACATAAAGATCTACACCAATTCTCCCTCAAACTAATGTTCTGGGAATGTGTTGAACTGCAACTCTTTCATCCCTGATCACTGGACATATGATTGGTCCTCATGGACTTTCTGAGCCCATTATCTGAAGAGTTCCAGATGGGGAAAACTGTTTTAAACCATAATTTAATTTAGCTTTGGTTGAGTGAATCACAGACTGCCTTGGCTCACTTTCTTCTGACCTGGCTGTACACACTTTTTCACAAAATGGTGTGCCCTGTTCCATCTGAAATTGGGAGGTTTCAACTAAACAATCATGAATAAAATTATGGAAGCTTGTAATCAAACCTCAGTTTAAACTAACCACTGTTCTTAAAGACTGGATGCTCCAGAGGATTTTAATTTATTTAAATGCAGGTAGTTTTAATCTTATTTTTATAACACTGCTGGAGAAGAATACAGGAGAAAAGCAACATGTAAGACTGATACACTCCAAACTTCAACCATATAGTATTAAAGATTATGTATATTTTAACTTTAGGACTGAACAAGCACTTATTGTGACTATTGTGTATTTTTGTCATTAGGATAAATGTGGACTAAACAACATTAGTTTAAAATTTGGAGTTGCTAAGCACTACTACTTCCTTTCTCCCAAATCAATAAAATTCATTCCCCATTCAGTTAGAATCATAATATTAAACAGTCAAAATGTTGGGAGCACAATTATGCATATAGACAAACAATGGAAATACAGTGTAAATCGTTGCTAAAAAGTATGTGTAGATGGGTGCATAACAGCATGAGAAGACTCTCATGCTGTTATGCACCCATCTACACATACTTTTTAGCAACGATTTACACTGTATTTCCATTGTTTGTCTATATGCATAATTGTGCTCCCAACATAGCAATGTGGAAACAGGCTGGAAGCAAAAGAGAAAAAAAGGTTTTTCTCATATTTAATGAAAAAGATCTTCATGTTTCATGCCTATTCCTCAGAATCATTTTATCTCCCAGTAACTCTAAAATTCAACTGAAACATTCTCATACCTCACTAGCTAACAATAAATCAAGGGGTAGAAATCCATTGAGAATTGAAAATCAAGAATGTGAAAAGCTGGTTCCCCCTTTCTGTTTTCCACTGTGTTCAAATAACAAAACAATTCATCATATGACCCCAAAAGTTTGAATTCTTATAGTAATAAGATTAAAACCTCAGCCTACGCAGATGGCAATTTTACAACCTTAAACTTTATCTCCAAGTTTAAATTAAGGGAATAATGTTCAAAGGGCTCTAATAAGCAAATTAAATTCATTACCGCTGCTTCATAACCACACTGCTTTCACAGGGAATTACTGATAACAAAGCATGAAAGTTTTTTTTTTTAAGAAGCAAAAATAGTTACGGTGAAATACCAGCTGCATTGTTATTTCCATGAGCTATGATCCTAAGTATCTTTATGTCAATCAAAGCAGCAGATACAAATCTGTTTCAAGTGAACTGGAACACATGTCATTCAATACGTCTACACACAATCATGGATATGTCACCCATAAACAAACAGAGATAAGATGCACTTATTCTAAAACAGTAATAAAAAAAGATGTTCCAAGATGTTGTTTTTTTTTACATCACCCATTTCCTAGTTATCAGTTGCACATCAGCTATGTGGCACAATGTGGAATTTAGTGCCTTTCCTCCTGCAGTACACCAAACCTACTCAAACTCTTTTCCATTTGTTTTGATGTTCATAATAACTTGGTTAAAAGTTATCCCATTCAGCTAATCCTGCCAATCGTTTTCAAGAGAATATTTGAAATCTCAATATTCAATATAATATAATATTGAAATTTCAAGATATAGAGATTTTGGAAAGAATTCAGAGAAAAGCAACAAAGTTGATTAAGGGCCTAGTATGGAATCAGAGCTGTGTTAAGTCATCTCATTGCTGATGGGACACAAGTCCCTATTACTCCAGAACTCTTTCTGCTGCAGAATGCAATTACCCACAAATAGATAGGGAAGCATTGGCCATTGTGGCGGGCATCAAGAAGTTTCATGACTTTTTGTATGGTCACCACTTCACGGTCTTCACTGACCACAAGCCGCTTCTGGGGTTGTTCACTACAAACAAGCAGACACCCCAAATCATCTCTCCTAGAATGTTGAGGTGGTCAATATTCCTATCTCCTTATGACTATTGCCTGGTTCACAAACCAGGTAAAGAAATGGGCCATGCTGATGGCCTTAGTAGGTTGCCTCTACAGCTATTAGAGTCGGATCCTGCTCTGGCCAACCACATCCTAGCTATCCAGGATTTGCTGGAGTCTCCCTTCAATGCAGAAACAGCTACTGACAACACATTGAGCTGCGTGTTGAATTGGGTGCTCACAGGATGGCCTGAAACGTGTCCTGGCTCTAATTTTCAAAGTTTCTGGAAAAGGAAGCATGAGTTGTGTCCTGTGGGGTAGCATGAGGTAGATATGGCATGAGAAATCAATTGCGTGCAATGTCCCATGGACCCAGTGCCCGAGTCAGGAGCCGCCTTGTTGGTAAAACCCCTATTTGGAGAGTGCAAACCCCCATTTTCACAGAGAGATGAGATCCACAATTGTGATCGTGGTCCTCTCCCCCCCCAAGAGCAGAGTCAGGAGTGAAAGGGTGACTAGGTAGCCTCCATCACAGCTGGTCAATGTGCCAACACAGCACACAACTATCTTCCAAGGCCACTTCATATGACAGTGGCCCAGTGACTTTGCAGACCATTGCAGACCAAAGATGTCCTGGTCCATAGTTCCTTGCCCAAACTGGATCACCAACTTGCAATCTCCTCGGTGTCCATGGCTGTGACACCTGTGAAGCCACCTGGTCTGGGTGTAATCTGTCTAATTTGGTAATAAGACGGCGACCCCAGTGGAGTTCAGCTGGGCTCTTTCCTGTAGCTGTGCAAGGTGTGGTGCAGTGGCAAAGGAGAAAATCAGCTAACCTGTGGTGCCAGCTCCCTTGAGTAAGCCTCTTCAAGGCATCTTTGGTGGTGCATACCATGCACTCAGCTGGGCCATTGGAAGCTGCATGAAAGGGTGCAGAAGTAGCATGACAAATCATATTGGCTTTCAGGAAGGACTGGAACTCCGAAGAGGTGAATTGAGGTCCATTGTCAGAGACAAGAACTTCTGGGACCCCATGACAGGCGAAGATCCCCCTCAATACCTGGATGGTCCTGGTGGTCATCGTGGTGGACACTGGTGCCAGGACACATATCAGGCCATCCTGACAACACCCAGTTCAACATGCGTGTTAGCGTGTTATCAGTGGCTGTTTCTGCAGCCACATCCCTTGCATTGAGGGGAGACTCAGGCAAATCCTGGATAGCCAGTATGTGGTTGGCTGTATCTGGATCTGATTCTAAGAGCTGTAGAGGCAACCTACTAAGACCATCTCATGGCCCATTTCTTTACCTGGTTTGTGAATCAGAGAATAGTCATATGCAGAGAGGAAGATTGACCACCTCAACATTCTAGGAGAAATTATGTGTGGGGTTTGTTTGTTCATTGTGAACAACCCCAGAAGTGGCTTGTGGTCCGTAAAGACCATGAAGTGGTGACCATACAAAAAGTCATGTAACTTTTTTATGCCAGCCACAATGGCCAATACTTCTCTGTCTATCTGTGCGTAATTACGCTCAGCAGAAGACAGAGTCCTTGAATAGTAGGCTACAGGAACTTGTGTCCCATCAGCCTTGAGGTGGCTTAAGACAACCCCAATTCCATAAGGGGATGCATCGCAAGCTATACAAACTGGCAACTGCTCATTGAAATGAGCTAGAACAGCATTTGAAGACAACAATGCTTTGACCTCAGCAAAACTCCTTTTGTGGACTTTTGTCCACTTCCATGGAGCCTGTTTATCCAAGAGCTGGTGTAATGGCTCTGCCACTGCAGACTTGTGGAGAAGGAAGGAATGGTAAAAGTTTAGAAGCCCAAGGAAGGCTTGAAGCTAGCTCTTCGACTTGGGACTTGGGGCCTGCTGAATCGCTTTGAGTTTGGACTCAGCAGGATGGATGCCTTTGGCATCTATATGAAATCCCAAGAATTCAGTGGAAGTTACTCCAGTTTTGCATTTTTTCCTGCTTAAGCTTCAGCCCCGCTTCGCGGAAATGCAGCAAAACGGACCTGAGCCTTTCAAACAGGTTTTTGATTGATTCCCCTGTGATGAGGACATCATCGAAATATGGGCAAACCGCTGGAATGTCATGGAGCATTCTCTCCATCACACTTTGGAAAATGCCAGGAGCTATGTTAACTCCGAACTGCAGTTTTCTGACTTTGAAAGCTCCCCAGTGCGTTACGATCGTTTGGGTCTCTGCCATTGCATCATCAACTGGTAGCTGTTGATAGGCCTGGGCCAAATTGAGGTTGGCGAAAACTTGGCCTCCTTTAAGTGAGGCCAAAATGTGGCTCACCACAGGCACTGGATAAGAGTGCTGCTGTAACGCTTTGTTTAGCGTGCATTTATAGTCAGCACAAATGTGGACTTCCCCATTGGCCTTGGGTGGTGTAACTATGGGCGTTTCCCATGGACTGCTATACACAGGTTCCAAAATGCCTTGCTGTAGCAGTTTATCCAGCTCAGCATTATTTATTTATTTGTTCGGGCTTGAATGCCGCTCCTCTCCGGAGACTCGGAGCGGCTAACAACATATGTATAAACAACAAATTACAATAAAAATCCCAAACAAAAAATAAATTAAGCATTTCCAGTATGGTTAAATTATAAATTAAGCATTAATCTTTTGCTTAAGCGCAAAAGGCACACGATGAGGCTTAATCCTAATTGGTGCAATGGACGGATCTAACCGTAAGGCAATTGGTGGCCCCTTGTATGACCCTATTCTGGGCTGAACACATCAGCAAACTCCTTGCAAACTTCTGCAAGACCCGCAGTTTGCAAACTGTGTAGCCCAGTCCAAGCACCTGAATTCCAAGTGCCTCGAACCAATCAAGTCCGATTAGACTCGCGCGATCACCCTCAACCACGACAATGTCCAAAAACCCTTCAAAATTCCTACGCTGCACTGAGCATGGCCTCCCCTTTCACACTGATTCGGGAATTCTGAAAGTCCATTAAAATAAGATTCAATGGCCTGAGTTTAACTCTCTGGCCACTTCTATAGCAGATCTGCTTGAGGGTGTTCTGGGAAATGATTGACAGCTGAACCCATGTCCAGCTCCATCGTTAAGGGCCCCCCTGCAATTTGACATCAATACGCAGCTTCTTCTTCAATGGCCGATGGGCCCCTGTTCTCAATACGCTTCTTCAGGAGGCGCAAAAACCACTCTATTCTGGCTGGGGACTCTGATACCTTTCCGAGGCAATTCTTCTGATGGATGGTCTTTCTTGCAACCCAAACAGATGGCGGCTATGCCTGACAAGTAGCAGAGCAAAAATGGCAGTTGGTATGCTTGTGGCGGCCTCCACATCCAAAACACTGAGGGAATGGAACTGCCTTATCAGACCCCTTGTCAGCTTGCTCTTGGGGTCTTCACCCCACATTCTGGCCTCCCTCAAGGGGGGGCAATTTTTGCAAAATTTGATTTGGCACAGGCCTACCAACAGTTACCTGTTGATGAGGCAACAGCTGAGGCTCAAACAATAGTAATGCACAGGGGAGCTTTTAAGATCAAAAAACTGATCTTTTGGCATCTTCCAGAGTGTAATGGAGTGCACGCTCCATAGTTTTCCTGGGGTCTGTCCCTACTTCGATAACATCCTCATCTCTAAACTTAGCTGACAGATTAAGGGTTGTTTTGCTTTGTTTCCGCGAAGCGGGTCTGAAACTGAAGCAAGACAAATGTAAAATTGGAGTTACTTCCACTGAATTTTTAAGCTTCAGAATTGATGCTCAAGGTATCCATCCTGCTGAATCCAAGCTTCAAGCAATTCAGCAGGCCCCAAGTCCCAAGTCCAAAAGTGAACTACAGGCTTTCTTGGGACTCTTAAATTTCTATCACGTATTCCTTCCCCACAAGGCTGCAGTGGCTGAGCTGTTACACTGGCTCTTGAATAAACAGGCTCCATGGCAGTGGACTAAGGTCCATGAAAGGAGTTTCAATGAGGCTAAGGCCTTGCTCCCTTCAAATGCAGTCTTAGCACATTTCAATGAACAATTGCCAATGTGCATTGCATGTGATGCACCCCCGTATGGGGTGGGAGCAGTCATCTGAAGGCTGATGGGACACAAGTCCCTGTGGGCTACTACTCAAGGACTCTGTCATCTTCAGAGCGTAATTACGCTCAGATTGACAGAGAAGCCTTGGCCATAGTGGCTGGCATAAAGAAATTTCATGATTTCTTATATGGCCGTCACTTCATGGTCTACACAGATGATAAGCCTTTGCTGGGTTTGTTTACCACAAACAAGCAAACCCCTCACATAATATCTCCTAGAATGCTGAGATGGTCAATCTTCCTGTCAGCATATGATTACACTTTGATTCACAAACCTGGGAATGAAATGGGCCATGCAGATGGCCTCAGCAGATTACCTCTAAAACAGATAGAGACAGTTCCTGCTCCTGCTATTAATATTCTCTCCATTCAGGAGTTGCCAGAATCTCCCCTCAATGCTAGGGACGTGGTTGCAGAAACTTCCACTAATCACACGCTTACACACGTGCTGACATGGGTGTTGCCAGGATGACCTGACATGTGTCCAGATACTGAGTTTCAAAGCTTCTTGCAAAGGAAGCACGAGCTTTCCACATTCAAAGGGTTCCTGTTATGGGGTAGTAGGGTAGTCATTCCAGCCTCATTGAGGGCTAGAGTCTTGATCTCTCTGCATGAGGGACATCTGGGTATAGTCCGGATGAAAGTGCTTGTGTGTAGCCATCTCTGGTGGCCTGGGCTCGATAAAAACATCGAGGCCCAGGTTCACAGGTGCCAAGTGTGCCAACAGTCAAGGCCTGAAATGCCTCAGGCTCCTGTACACAGGTGGGAGGAGACACAAGCCCCTTGGTTGAGGCTACATATAGATTACACTGGGCCCTTTCAGGGGCAATTCTTCCTTCTCCTCGCTGACAGCCATTCCAAGTGGCTAGAGGTTGTACCTGTCTCCTCCACTACTACTGCTAGGACCATCCAGGTATTGAGAGGAATCTTTGCGAGAACTTCCGGTGGCTCCGCTGGCGTCGCTACAGCCTCCTTTGGAGGCTCCATTTCCCCAGGTTTTGTTAAGCCGCAAAACAGCGAACATCAGCTATTTTTTGCGGTGAAAAATCCCCCCTTCGGGCAAAGAAGGGGTGAAGAGCATCGGGCGTGGGTTGAGCTCCTCTAAAAACCCCCTGAAAAAGTTTTCAGGGGGAAAGAATGAGAGCTCCCCAGGCGCTCGAAGACGCTCCTGCCCAGGGACGCTTCTGTCTGCAGACAGAAAAAGATGCCGCGACCATTCCTGCTCAAGATAAATTTTCAAGAGAGACCTATATGCAGGCAGAGTGAATACAGGAGTTTTATATTGCAAGTAATTTTCTGTATTCTATATTTTACTTCTGACCACAACCGCTTTTACAATCAACATAATGTATCCAAGATGGCGATCGCTCTCCCTGTAAAGGGAAAGTGACTGGAAAGTGAAAGTGATTCCCTTTTTTTTAGAGTAAAGCTGAGCGACCGCTCAGATTTAAACTTTAAAATCCTACAAATTACAATTAAACTTAGATTTGAAAGAAGAAAAGAAGAGGAAAAATTTTGGCAATATACATCTAAAGATTCTTTTTTTAAAAGTAATTTTTTAAAAGTAACTGAATATAGAATGGCTGCCAGACAAACAAAAATAGCTTCTGCGAAGGTGGCAGTATCTTCTCCGGCTCAGCCCTCTAAATTACAAGCAAGTAGTTTTTCTGCTCCCCCAGCCTCTTTAACATCTACAGAGCCTCAAGCCCCCCTGTCTACTCAATCTCCTCCAGAAATGTTTACCATGAAAGATTTGCAGGCTGCATTATCAACAATGACTGACAATATAGAGAGAAGTATGGAAAAATTGGAGAAAAAGATTGAGGAACAAGTTAAAGGTGTAATGGATGAACTGGAGACAATTAAAGAAACAATTGAGACTCACAATATAGTGATAAGAGAAGATATTGTGGAAGCTTTTAAGGGGATTTGGGAGTATACTTTGAGAGTTGAAGAGAAGGTGGAAGGGGTCGAGCAACAAGTTGAGGAAAAACTTGATGAAATTAAAAGTGATATACAAGATCAAGCAGTCATGGTACAATATAATCAAATGATGTCAGCTATTAGAATTAGGGGGCTGAAGGAGGTAGCAACTGAGAATCAGGAGGATTTAAGAAGAATTTTTGAAGATGCTTTGGCACAATTTTTAGAAGATGGAGTACAAAATGTCTCTTGGCAGATTGACAGGATTTACAGAGTTAATTCATGGATTGCAAGACAAAGAAATTTACCTAGAGACATTGTGATTTATTTTGTTACGAGGAGATTCAGAAATCACATTCTCACAATATCTTACAATAAGAAATTAAGTGTTGCTGGTCAGGAGGTTGTGGTTTTGAAGGAAAATCCTCTGAAGATGTTAAGAGCAAGAAAAGATTATGCATTTTTGGTGGCTGAATTTAAAAAATGTGGTTTACAATTTAGGTGGGAGGCTCCAGCTGGACTGTCATTATTTTACCAGGGTAATAGATACCGCTTGAATTCTGTTGGGAAAGCAAAAAAATTTTTTGAGAATGCGCTGAAGGCTGGTAAACTCCCATTTCCAACACCAAAAAGTGCAGATTTACCAAAAGAAAGAGATATGGAGTTAAAACAACAAGTATAGTCTTTGGAGTCACAACCCCTTGCAGCAACAGGAGTTGATAAAGGAGCTTTACTGGAGCTGCCCGCGCGGAGCATTGATATTTTTCAGCCTTTGGAAGTAGAGAAGCCTAAAGATCAAAGGCAAACAAGAGCAACTACTAAACGCATGGAACAACAAGAACGTACAATTCAAGCTGTATCTACACGTCTGGAAGCCATGGGAGCTCGACCAAAGAAGAAAATGGATGAAAAAGTTGATTTGGTCTTGCAAAAGCTTTCTCAAGTTGGTCATGTCAAATAAATATTTGACATGGAATGTCAATGGTTTAAATTCTCCACAGAAAAGGAAGAAGATATTTCATTATTTGATTCAATGTAAAAATGATGTAATTTGTTTACAAGAAACACATATTAGAATTACTGATCAGAAATATTTGATAAATAATAAATTAGGTTCACATTTTGTTGCAGCGGCCACTGAGAAGAAGAATGGAATTGTTATCTATGTTAAAAATCATATAAGAGCTAAATTAATAGAATCTGACATACAAGGTAGATACTTAGCAATTGAAATTATAAAAGATGGGAAGAAAGTTCTTTTGATGGGTATATATACACCAAATCAACAACAAGGAAAATTTTACAAGTTAATACATAAAAAGTTAATACAATTTGATTATAGGTCTTGTATTTTAATGGGATATTGGAATGGTGTTATAGATATTGGGTTAGACAAAAAGAAGATATTACCAATTCCTCAAACATGTTCTAAGTTGCCTAAATCTTTTTTTTATATAAAGGATGATTTTGACTTGATAGATATATGGAGAGAAAGATATGGTAAAGAGCAAGAATTTACCTTTTTTTCTGATAGACATCCATCATTTTCTAGAATTGATTTTATATTAACTTCAAGTGATTTTCTTTTTAGTTTAAAGAAGGTGAAAATCCTACCCAAAGTTTTAACAGACTATAATTCGGTCTGGATGGAATTAAAGGTAGGACAGAGTCCCAAAAGATCTTGGAGACTTAATGAAAATTTGTTTAAATATGATACAAATGTGAATGAATGTAAAAATGTTATGAAGGAATTTTTATGCTAAATTTGCATAAGGATACAACAATAGAAATGGTATGGGATGCTAGAAAAGCGTATATGCGTGGGATTTTAATTGTTATGAATAAAAGGTATAGACGTAAACAAGAGGAAAAAAGAAAGGAGTTAGAAGAGGAAATAAGAAAGAAAGAGCAATTATTAATAAAGAGACCAGATGATAAAAACATTAAAGAGAGGATTAACATTTTACGGAAACAATTTGATTTGTTCATGGCAGACCAAGTTGCTAGGAACATACAATATGCAAAACATAATACATTTTTTAATTCTAATAAACCTTGCATATGGTTGGCTTATACATTAAGGAAAAAACAAAAATCCCACATAATTGAAAAAATAGAATATAAAGGGAAGGAAGTGTTTCAACAAGAAATTATTAAGAAAGCTTTTTTAGAATTTTACTCCAAGTTGTACGCTGAAGAGAAGATACAAGAGAATGAGATAGATACTTTTTTGCAAAATGAAAATGTATTGATAATCACCAATGAACAAAGAGATAGATTAAATGCATTGATTACATCAGAAGAAATAATTTCTGTGATTAAACAATTGAAAATGGGAAAATCTCCTGGGACTGATGGACTAACGGCAATTTATTATAAGCATCTTCAAATGGAAATGGTGGAACCTCTTAGAGAGCTATTTGTTAATATACAGGAGGGTGGTCAGGTTCCACCTTCATGGAAAACAGCCTATGTTTCTTTAATTCCCAAAGAGGGAAGAGATAATGTTCAACCAGAAAATTTTAGACCTATTTCATTGTTGAATACGGATTATAAGATTTTTGCAAAAATTATGGCTAATGACAGTTCTACAACAAATAATTCATTCAGATCAAACTGGTTTTTTTTACAAGGGAGACAGATGAAAACTAATGTTAGACAACTCATTAATATAATAGAATATTTGGACAAGCATATCCAGGTGCCCACAGTTCTTATATTTTTGGATGCGGAAAAAGCCTTTGATAGACTGAATTGGTCGTTTTTGAAAAAATTAATTGTTAGGATGGGAATGGGGATCAGTTTATTAATTCTATATTGGCAATTTATCAGAAACAAACAGGTCAGATCATTGTGAATGGGGATTTAACAGATTCATTTAATATAGAGAAAGGCACTAGACAGGGATGTCCATTATCCCCTGTGTTTGTTTTAACTTTAGAGGTTTTATTGAATAGGATAAGAGCTGCAGATGATTTAAAAAGTATACAGATTAGACAACAAGACTATAGATTATGTGCTTTTGCTGATGATTTGCTTGTGACACTGACTCAACCAACACAGTCAGTTAAGAGATTTTATTTGGAATGGCAAGAAACCGAGGGTCAAATTAAAAATAATTCAGGATACAAGGGAAAGAGGTGGTTTGAAAATGCCCAATTTTAAGTTATATTACCACGCTGCTGTTTTAGTAGCGATAAGTGACTGGGTTAATCTAACTAACGATAGAATACTGAATATTGAAGGGTATGGCTTATTATATGGTTTCCATGCATATTTAGTTTATGATAAAAAGGTGGATAGAAGTTTCAAAGAGCACCTATTGAGAAGTGCTCTGTTGCGTGTTTGGAAAAAGTATCAGTATATATTAAATGAAAAGATTCCTGTTTGGATGGTCCCCAGACACGCAATAGAGAATATAAATAGAGTACAAGTTCAAGATGTGGTGCCCTATGAGAAACTCCTAATTAAAGAAGGGAATTCATTATTATTAAAGTCCTTGAATATGTTAAGTGAGGAAGGAATAGTCCATACTTGGTTTTCATATTTACAATTGCAGACTAGATGGAAAAAAGATTTGAAGATGGGTTTATCTCAAACAGATGAAAATTTAATTAAACAAGTTAGAGACCAAAGGTCTATGCATATTAAAAGATTGTATAATGTATTGATAGAAATAGATTCTGAAACTGAATTAGTTAAGGACTGTATGATAAAGTGGGGACAAAATTTTGGACAACCAATCATGATGGAAACTTGGGAGAGGATCTGGGTAAAAAATGTAAGATTTACACAAGCGCAACATTTAAGAGAAAATTTTTATAAAATGTTTTATAGATGGCATTTGGATCCGAAAAAATCATCATATATGTACCCTAATTTACAATCTAAGTGTTGGAGATGTGAATGTATGGATGCTACTTATTTTCATGTATGGTGGACTTGTAGAAAAATCAAGGCCTTTTGGATAAAAATATGGTGGATACTTCAAAATATTTTGAAAAAACGTATTGAATTTTCACCACAGTTGTTTTTGTTAGGCATTATAAAAGACTGCACCACCATAGAGATGAACTTAATTTTGAACTTGATTACAGCAGCAAGACTGTTGGTGGGACAATATTGGAAGAAGCCAGGACTACCATCAATTGAAGAATGGACTTTGAAAGTTATAAATTTGGCAGAAATGGCTAAAATATCCGCATATTTGAAGGATCATTCAAATGAAAAATATATGTTGGACTGGAACAAATGGGTAGAGTATATACAAGGGAAATATCAATCTAAGAAATTGTATTTAGCATATAGTTAAATTTTTATATGTTGGACTGAAAAATATAGTTAAATTTTTATTAGGATTTACATAAAAATTTTGTTTAGTTTAGTGGGTTTTCTTGTGTTTTACCCTGTATTCACTTTTGGAAGTCGGGGAGGGGGGGTTGGGGGGGTGTTATAATGTACTCAACTGCAATATTGGTATTATATAAGAATGATATACTTTTTGATAAAAGAGGGGTTGCTCGGGCAGTACCTCGGAACCACATCTGGAGCGGGTGGAGATTGAGGAGTGAAGGATTGGAGGGAAGTAGGGTTGTAGGAGGAGGGTGGAGAGAGAGGGAGGGAGAGAGGGTGGGGGGGTAGAAGTAGGAAGAGGGAGGAAGGAAGAAGGGGATGTGGTGGAGGGGGTGTTGCCGAGTAATACCCATAGTTATTTTAACTATCCAATGTAAGTTTTTATGCTTTGTTTTGTCTCAGAAAAAGTTGCAAATGATTGTATTAAGTTGAGTTGTATTTAATTTGATTTTTTGTTTATATTTATAATTATAAAATTAATAAAATATTTACCAAAAAAAGAGAGGAATCTTTACTTCTCATGGACTTCCAGATGTCCTGGTCTCAGATAATGGCCCCCAATTCACTTCTTCTGAGTTTCAGGCTTTTCTCCAGGCCAACTTGATCCTGCGTGCAACTTCAGCTCCATTCCACCCATCTTCCAATGGCCAGGCTAAGAGGATGATGCGCACTACCAAAGATGCTCTCAAGAGGATCACTTATGGCAGCTGGCATCACAGGTTATCTGATTTCCTTCTTGCACAATGCACCACACCTTGCACAGCCACAGGAAAGAGCCCAACAGAACTCCGCTGGGGTCGCTGCCTCGTCATGAAACTGGACAGGTTGCACCCAGACCGGGTGGCTTCACAGGTGTCACGGCCGTGGGCACCTAGGAGACTACAGGTGGGTGATCCGGTCTGGGCAAGGAGCTATGGATTTGGACATCTCTGGGTCACAACAGTGGTATGCAAGGTTTCTCGGCCGCTGTCATCTGAAGTGGCCTTGGACAATGGGCGTGTGATCTGACGTCATATTGACTAACTGCGCTGAAGGCTTCCCAGCAACACTTCTGCTCCTGGCTCTGCTCTTGGGGGGAAGAGGACCAGAATCACAATTCTGGACCACAGTCTCCCCGCTCCAGCTATTATTCACAAGCTGCCGTACATGTTCCAGTGGCAGAAAGGGGGCATTCACACACTTCAGCTATTGCTCCAGACAGGGAGTCCCCAGAAAGGGGGTTTGCCATGGAGACGGCTCCTGACTCTGGCACCTCCGACACATACACGGGGGCCATGGGTTATTGGGGCACATCCGCCACTCAGGCCACTCCAGCTACTGGTCTTGCGCTCGAGGGACAGTGCTCCCAAGAGGAGACCATTGTGGACTTGGGGAATTCCACCCCCCCAAGGAACCCTGGCTTTGATTCAGAGGATACAGCCAGTCAGCAACTGGGTGGGTCACCTGGGTCTTTGGGGCACCAAAGTCCTGGTCTACCTAGCCTGGCAGGTGAGCTGGCAGGCCAGGCAAACACACCTGCCATCAGAAGGTCACAGAGAATCAAAGGTCCACCCAAACACCTTCTGGACTATGTGAGGTTTCTGTCAAGCCAAGGAAACCTCGCTAGTCCTTTAAACAAAAAGTAGAACAAACACTCAGGTGTAGGGGTGTTAAATTGCAGTGTATTATTTTGTTGTATTTTCTTTTGTCCGATTACAAATGTAAGATTGCTCTGCCTGTGTGTAGGCATATTGTACTTCACAATAACATCCTGTCAACTGAACACCTGTACCTGTGCTGCTATAACAATGAGGGTACTATTGTTTCATCCAGGGGGAGGGGTGTTATGTCCTGACCCTGTTGAAGTTTTCAGCAGGCTCAGAAATGTTGCAAAGGGTCCCGGGCAAACCAGAAGGCTGCCGAGACCAGACTGGCTGTTTCCAGCCTTGCGCACATTTGCAAAGCGTGAAAACAGCCTAGTTTTCATTGGCTAACGTTCTCTGGAACATGGACACTATAAAAGGCCTGCGTGCCATTTTTTCTGTTGCTGAGTGTGTGGAGTGATCAATAAAGAAGCTGTGTTGTTACATGAGTCATCTCCTCGTAATGCCTTGTGCCCGCGAATCTAACATAAACCATACTGGAAAGCTGACAATTTGTCCAATCCTGTAAAGGTTTTTCTGATATCTGAATCACATTCCTCTAGCAGATACCATTTCTTAGCTGCCTGGAAAGCTTCCCATTCAATTAGCCATTTCCCAAGACAAAGCATTGCACCTAAAATAGGCAATTTGTGGGAAGCTGCCAAAAACACAAAACTATAAAGAAGGAGAGAACAGTTTGACTCTAAAACTATCCCTGAAATAGTGAAACATAAACATGGAAAGTGCTTCTACATTTCTTTTCACAGCCCTATATTTAAATGTACTTAGGGAGCTGCAATTCTTCTTGACTTGCGATAATCATATGACTGCAGAATACATTAGGCCTGGGATGATGGACAATGCTGACAGTCCAGTGAGAACATTGAACTAGCACTGTCATTAAAGATGGCATCTTCATGCTTAGCTGCCTCTAGTACAAAGATTGAATGCATAAAGGAGGTAATAGCCCAGCTTCTTTCCAGGAGATGTAGTAGAAGCTTTTGGAGATTTGCATAAACAGAACATACGGGGGAGGCAAAGGGCATCTGACTTTGTGCATACCATTTGGTGCATTATGCATGTAATTTTTTTCCTGGAACCTGGACTGGTCTCTTCTCAGGGACAATGTTCAAATTATGACATGCCTATTATGACATCATCATGCAAATGCCATGATGGGTGTACCTGAAGTCATCACATCATCAGAGTCGGTTATGGAGCATGTTCCCTAGTCTCTGAGCAACACACCTTTTTGTAATGTTATATTTCTATATTTTTGTTTTAAATGAATGTATAATCTAATTTCTTTTGTTTTGTGTGCAATGCTAAAGGTATGATTTCTTTTCTTGTTGATCTGTGCAATTAACTCTGAATCAGAACTAGAAGAAAAATTATTTAAATAGAAAGCAGACTATTGGGTACAAGGACCACATGTGAAAGTTCAGTTAAACTGATTATTGCTAAAAGCCTATGCACAGGAAGCTTCTCAACTAATAGTCAGTGCCTGTTTAGATTTCTCAAGGGGGGCAGGTTGGACTTAGTTTTTTTGTGTCTATGTAGAGATTCCAGGCTGATCCCTTTTTCACTCCAGTCCCAAGTTCTGCCATAGTTCTCCTACACAGAAATTTGCATACAATAACTATTCCATAAACTGTTTTATAACAGCATCAGAGAGGCCCTTAGAATATTATTTTCATCAGGCAGGGCTATTTTGGACTGTTGCCAGTGTATCTGGAAACCATTCTGAGACGGTTAAATGATCATACTATGATTGTATGTGAAAATGACCTTGGGAGACAAGAACAAGATCTGCAGCTTAGGCAACAGACTGATAAGAGGTAGCTCTGTTTGAAGGTGGGCGAAAAGCATGGGAAGCATTTCAGAAGAGATCTTCCCTAGTTTTATTTATTTATTTATTTATTTTTCGGACTTTTATACCGCCCCTCTCCCGTAGGACTCGGGGCGGTTAACAGCCAAATTAAAATTTATGGAGACTGAAAAGAGAAGAGGGAGAAATACATTTAGGCTTGTAAGACTCTGTTTAATATAACCATACAATAAAGATGGTGTTAATATTCCTGGTTGTATTTCTTGCCTGGACTACCTAGAAGGGTAATATATACAGATGTACTAGAGCAATAATTGCATTTCAAGCAGAGTAATCCCCTCTTTGGGTTTTACCTAGAAACTCTAGTACATGTTGTGTATTTGTCTTGTATTTTATAAACGCAGCATACTTGTCATGCTAATTTTAAACACAAACTTAGTATTTTTTCAGAAAAGTGCTAAACTTTTAAAAGTAATATATATAACAGCTGAGAGAATAACTATGATGTGTTGGGAAACCTTTCTTGAAAACCTTAAATCCATTCCCCATCCTCATCCTTCTCCTATGTCTGCCAAATATCAGACTTAGCTGTAGATTTTTCTTTTAAGAAACTCAGCTTCACATTCAGTTATGTCTAAATAATATATTGAGACTCTAGAGTTTGGTACTGATATTCAGCTTGCTTTTTTTTTCCAGACAATAAAGAAGTCTCATGTACATTGAAGCTACCTAATGCCAAACACAGAACACAGCTTTTTTTTTTACACTGATTAGAGAATAATATCTTCCACCACACCTGAAGCCAACAGGCTAGATTAAGGAGCTGTAGAACAAGTCATCTGGCATGTAGTTCTTTCATCTAGCCATCTTCCACAACATCTATGGAGATTCTCCATCATCCAGGTCACGGTTGTCCCAAAGGTGATTTTTCTAAAATGCAACTGGACTTTCTTCTTCTTTTTTTAATGTTTAGTTTCTCATCAAAGAAACTTCTTCAGGTCTCCTGCATCTTCCACAATCTTCTTCCAGAGGTTATCACCTTACTTTGTTCAGTGGCAGGATTGACCCTGTGAACAAATTGGACTGAGATTACCACACTCAGTGGGACAATAGAATCATGGGATAATTTTTCATAAGGGATACGGGAACTTCTAGAGGAAGAGGCTTCATTTGGGCCTGAGATCTCCTCTATTGTCTTCACCTTGGAAGATCTTGGTTTTAAAAATCTACTCTTAGCCATTTTTAAATATATTTTTGTCCCAGGTGGATTTTATTAGTGTGAAAAATGAGTCTTCTCACACTAACATCAACCCTAAAAGTTTTCTCCAGGCTATCTCCAAAGCTGTCCCTGTTAGAATTTTTAAAAGGATAAGAGAATATTCATTATCCTTTCTGTGTAACATTGTTCATAATTTCAAAATTGGTGTTCCAGAGATAGTGTATATAATTTCCATCTTCCCTGAACATTTCTGTAACTTCACTGAGACCTTTTGTCCCAATCTGGCTCCAATGAATAATATATATCTATGGCTGATTCCAGCTCTTCTGTTTCTACTAATATCTTTCTGTCTTTTGCCTCTGGATGCAGTTAGCTAAAAGTCATTTAAAATATGTCCCCTAAAAAGCACCCTGAGCTAATAAAGCAAGCGCATCCTTGCAGAGTAGAGATATTTTGCATTCCTTGAAAATGACAATCCTTCTCTGCTTCTTCATTTGGAAAATTAAGCTGAGAACTACAAGCCTAGAAATTGGGAAATTTAAATATTTATGCAATAATGTAAGAAGCAACTATCTTAAATATTGCTGCAATACTGGGAAGAGAAGAAAACAATAGTGAAGAGAGGAACAAAGCTTTAACAGAAGTAAAGGAAAAAAGAAGTTTGGGAGGAGAAGGAGGAAGAGAAGGAGGAATTATATATATTACAAAGGAAAGAAAGGGGATGATGTTAATTATTTATATCACAGATTTTTTTTAAAAAAAAGGAAGACTAGCTTTTTCCAATTGTAACAGGGAATTTGAGGCACTTTTACTATCACCATCCAAGTCCTTAAAATGGAATAACTCAAGTTTAATCTGAACAGATGCTCTAAGGTTCATTCCTCCGTCCTCTGAAAGTTATGTCTATAACTTATTTTAAAATCAAATTAACTTTTATTATTACAGTCAAAAGTCAGAGAAATAAAATTCTTAACCATAGCAAGTGAGGCTTCCAAGTGGAGAAAATGGCTGACTAATGCATCTGCGAAGAGCAGGAACAATGCTGAATGAAGAATCATAACCAAACAGTGGGTGCAGACTGGCAGGATATGGATAAGGAGAAACTGAGGAGATTGTGCATATGTGCTTTGGAAGGCAGCTCCTTGCAAGGAAACTGCAGGAACTCTGCAAGTAACTTGAAAATAAAAGGGCCAAAAGCCAAGGAAGAGAGTTGGTGCTCCTAGCCTCAGCTGTAATGGACATTGAGTCTGACTTAAACTCTAATTTCTAAATCACATTTGCATTATAAGTATGTAAAAGTTACAGAGATCTTTGGAACAGCAAAGCAATTAGACTGCTTGGTAATCTATAGCAGTATGAATAATGGAAAATGAAAATAAAAAGCACCAGGATTTTAAAAAACGATCTAGAGTAAAAAAAGAAAAGAAAAATTGCTAAGAGTTTGGATTATGAAAATTTAAAATGGATAAAAGGTTTGGCTGAATATGGATTCTGCTTATTTTAAAGTATTTTCAAACTAATTAAACACATTAAATAAATAAACAGTACATGTCTTCATGGAAATTATTCCAAATGAGGAGAGCTCTGGATGATGTCATTGGTCCTAGACCCTGGGACACAAACTCTCTGTGCCCAGGGTCCGAATTTCTGTCGTTGGCGGGCCCATTAGGGCTGAATGCACCCTGGAGGGGTGACCACCGAGAGGTGAACTCTTTGAGGAAAGGGAGCTGGCGGTAGCCAGGTCCCCGAACTCAAAATAGCCTCTGGAACTGGCAAGAGAAAGGCAGAGAGCTTCGCATCTGCCGCCATCTTCAACAGATCATCGGAGACAGGAGTCAGCTGTGTAAGGAAACAAGCAACTGATCCGTATGAAATGACAGTAGTTTCTGATGCAAAGTGGACCTTTAAGAAAATTTCCTGCCTTTAAGGATAAGCTGGAAGCCTAAAGGGAAGAGGAGGAGGGGATTCTTTGCTTGTCCCCCCTCCCAAAAAGCGGTGGTTTCAGCGTTTTAAAAGCTTCTGAAAGTCCTTTGAATTGAAGCTAAATTGAAGGAACCAGCTTGTCTCATTATAGATAAGAAAGATCTATTATTATTCTAATGGAGAAAAGCCACCGTAACTGCTCTTTCTTAGAACTTTTTGGATCATTAGCTTTGTGTATTGACTGAGGAACTTTCTCTTTTTTAAACTTTTTTTACTTTCTCCCTAAGTAAAGGGTGAGGGAAGAAACAATGTCCCCTGGTGGTTGTTTTTGCATTTTTTTCTTTTGTTCTCCTGCCACATTATTTCTTTTTGTTACACTATCTCTGTTGATACAGCTATGGTGTTTGGCTCAATGCCAAGACACTTGGCTGACTGCCCAGACATCTTTACTTCCTTTGAAGATTACTAAGAGAGACTGCTTTCTATTCTATGTTTTTGTGTCCTTGCTTGGTGTCTGATTCCCTTTTTGGATTGATTTTATTCGCTTTAAAATAAGGGAACCATAGAAGACGGGGTTGTTGTTTTTTTGGTTTCTTTTTTATGTCTACATTTGGATTATAAATTAAATATTCTTTTTTTGTTGTCTTTTTGTTCTTTTTTATTAGTTACTCTTTTTGCATCAGCCTTGTGTGGATATAAACATATTTTTTATTTTTCTTCTTTATCTATTGGCTTTTTTTTAACCTTCAGATCTGCTATCTCTTTTTATATTTTTTCCTACTTTTTGATATTATTATTGCTGGATATCTTTATTTTTACTTTTATTTTTTTCTGAGGGTTTTGGATTACATATATATTTTTGGTTTTTTTAATTTCCTCTCTTTTGAGCTTTTTGGTGGATTATAACTGGCCATCGGGCCCTATCCCTGGATTAAAATTAATTGGGCCATCGGGCTTGATGTTGGATTATAAATAAATACAACAGACTTCCGGTGGCTCCGCCGGCGTCGCTAGAGTCTCCTCTGTGAGGCTCCATTCCCTGGGTTTGTAAAGCCACAAAAAATAGCGAACATCAGCTGTTTTTTGCGGTGAAAAATCCCCTCTTCGGGCGAAGAAGAGGTGTAGAGCAACGGGAGTAAAGGGTTGAGCTCCTCTAATATCCCTGGAAAAAGTTTTCAGGGATCAAGAGTGCGAGCTCCCCATAACTCCTGAAGACGCTCCTGCCCAGAGACGCTTCTGTCACCAGACAGAAAAAGACGCCGCGACCGCCTCTGCTTTTAAAAAATAGAACACAAGAGAGACTGTTTGCAGACTGAGTGAATACAGGAGCTTTTATTGGATTGCAAGTATTTTTTATTGTTTTTCTGGCAATATATTTCTAACTGTTACTTTCAACATAATGCATTCAAGATGGCGTATAGCTTTCACTACTTTCACTGTTAAAGGAAAGTGCTTGAAAGTGAAAGTGAATTCTCCATTTTCTTTTTTCTCTTTGTTCTTGTAAGCGAAGCTAGAGAGACGGTTGTAGAAATTGGATTAAAGCCAGAGTGATTGTTTTAAAATTTAAAATGGAGTGGAATTTACGTTTTAATGTCAAACCTATTTTGGATCGCATTGATGAATTTAAAGAAGAAACGATTGCAATATTGAAAGAGACTAACGCAGAAATATTAAAATTAATTAGATCCCTTTTTCCAAATGAAATTGATTTGCAACCGACTGTTGAACATTTTATACAACAATCCAAACAAGAAGAAGACAGTATTGAGAATGAAGAGAATAATGGGAAATGGATTTTGCTTGATAAACAGTTCATTTACGGAGTGGAGGAAGAGGATTCGTCTCAAGACAAGAGGGGATGGCTACTCCTCTCAGACAAGCAGCAAGAAGAAGATTTAACTGAGAAAAAAGAGAAATTGATCCAGTTTAAGAAGCAATCTATCTATGGTGCTGAGGACCAGGAAAAGCAAAGACAGAGATTTGAAATGTTACCTCAACGAAAGTTTATGGTTAAGAGAAATAGAGGACTAATGCAAAGGTTAAGATGGCTTTTATGGATTCAAATGATATTGCAAGTAAAAAGAGAGACTTATTATTTGGCAGGGGGGCCTCGTTATGGAGATTTACCTGGCAGAAGAAAAAACCAAGAGTACGATTGAAGATGTGAAATTTAAAATTGTATGCAAGGAATTATGGGTAATTCAAAACTATGGACTGACTCAAGGACTAAGATTATGAATAAGATGTAAGAGAAGATGATTAACGGAAGATATAATATTAAGATTATGAGTAAGACGTTAAGGAAGATGATTAATGGAAGATATAATTAAATTGAAGAAGAATGTACTTGCTTTGAAATGATCTAGGGTTGACATTAGATTGATTGATTGATGGGATAGATAAGCATTATGTGATTTGATAAGGAGGAATCTAAGTTAGAAATGGATTAAATAGATTGTATTTGTTATTTAGGTTTATTTGACATATGAGAAAGCCCAGAAGTCGATTGAAGAAGTGAAATTTAAAATTAAGATTGTTAGATTGATGGTTTAGATATGTAAATGAAAATTAATACTCTTAACAAGATGATTTGTCTGTTTTGTTTAGTGGATTGAAATGACTTAAGGTTTGATATTAGATACTGATTGAGGGATTAGATATGTATTAGAATTGATAAGGCTGAATAAATGTTAAGTAGAGATTGTATTTAGTATATAGTTTAAAATTCTTGTTAGGATTATATAATAACTTTGTTTGAAGTAGTGGGTTTTCTTTTGTTTTACCCTGTACTCACTCTGGGAAGTCGGGGGGGGGGTAGGGAGGGTTTATAATTTTATATACTATGTTTTCTCAACTGCAATGGGGTTGATGCAGGGATATGTAATTATTGTTATTAAGGGGTTGCTCGGGTGGCCTCTGGGCACCACATCCGATGGAAAGAGGAAGGAGGAGTGAAGGCTTATGTAAGTAGAAAGTTGATAAGAAGGGGGAAGAGTAGGGATAGTTGGGTGGAGTAGAAGGAGGGAGATAGAGAAGGAGGGAGGAGAGTAGGTAGTTAGTTGGTAAGTGAGGGGGGAAGGTTAGGGTTAGGGGGATGTGGTGGTGGGGGTACCGAGCAGTAATGTTAATTGTTTGGTAAATATGGTCTATGATTATTTTCAGTTGAGTTATTATTATTAGATGTATTGAAATAAGTATTTATGTTTTGTTTATGGATGATTTTGAAATATGTATTTATGTTGTGATTATGTTTATTGTTTATTTTAACATTATGATTTGATTTGAGTATTTTTCTTTTTCTGTTAAAAATTAAAAAACCAATAAAAAATTAAAAAAAAATACAACAAATACAATAACCAAGATGAGTGTTTTAAATTTGGTGAAAGGGGCGAGGAAGGGATCCTCTGCTCCCACATCAACTTCAATTAGTCCAGCACTTCAAAAATCGATTACAGCTTTTTTACAGCCTGACACGCAGCAGAAGGATACGCAAGGCATTCTCCAGACAATTATGGATTCTAAAATGGAAATGAAAAAGGATTTTGAAGACTCTAAATTGGAAATGAAAAAGGATCTTGATGACTTGAAAAATGATTTGCTTAAGATGGATCAAAAAATGGAATCCTTTCAACAGGCAATGTCAGACACTCAACAACAAATGCAAAATATTGAAGACAAGTCAGTAGTTGTAGACCAGAAACTAGAGGTGCTCCAAGATGAAAATCAGAGATTGGCGCAATCCAATGCAGAGCTGGAAGAAAGCATGGCAAGGATGGAGCTAGAATGCACATCATATTTTCTAAGATTCCAAAATGTGATAGAAGAGAGTGATGAGAACTTACTACTATTGATGACTGAATTATTGGCAGACTTGCTTGGAATGGAAATGGATCAAATTAAAAGAGAAGTTGATCAAGTCTATAGAGTGAATTCAAACTATGCAAGAAGAAATAGAGTGCCCAGGGAAGTTCATGTTAGATTCAGCAAAAGAGCACTTCAGGATGAGATCCTGAGACTAGTGAGGGACCAACCTCTGAAATACAAAGATAAAGATTTGGTAGTTCTCAAACAGATTCCAAGAAGAATTAGAGAAGCTCGAAGAGAATACCAATTCTTAATGAGGAAATTGATCAGTAAAGGAGTGAACTTCAGATGGTTGGTCCCAGTAGGACTATTAATTTTTTGGGATACCAAGAGATACAGATTGAACACCCCACAACAAGCAGAGGATTTCTTTAATAATCATAGAGACTTCTTGAAGAGAGGTGAGGCGGAACCTAAGAAACCAGAGGAAATGACTGCAGGAACATCTAAACAAATGGAGGAAGATGTGCCTAAAAAGACTCAACCAGAGGAAGATGTGAGGCCTAAAGATCAGAGACAGATATGCTCTCCTAGAAAACTGACATCGCGACACAATTGAAACTATGGAGGAAATTGGAATTTTTTTCAGTAAATATAAATGATTTTAACTCCCCATCAAAAAGGAGTAAAATATTTCATAGACTACAAACGTTAAAAATGGATATAATTTGTCTCCAGGAGACACACATTAAGTTACAACATTCTTGAACAATTAAAACTTGGCAAACTTTATTTTTCCTTGACACCACAAAAGAAAAGAGGGATAGCTTTATATATAAAAGAAAAGATGAATCCAAAACAAATTTATGCTGATGAAGAGGGAAGAATACTGATGGTTGAGATTACATGGAATCAAAAACAAATATTGATGGTTGCGATATATGCTCCCAATTTTTCAATTTTTTCAGCAATTATATGATAAACTTGTGGACTTAAACTACCATAGCTTGTGTATACTTGGAGACTTTAATGCAATTGTTGATCCAGTACAGGACTATAAAAGTTACAAACGGGGGGAAAAGGAAGTAATGTTTTACCTAAATCCTTTCTAAAAATGAAAGATGAACTCTGTATACAGTACATTTGGAGAGAGATGTCCCCGGAAAAAGCACAATACATCTTTTACTCTAACAGACACAAATCATGGTCAAGAATTGACATGATATGGACTTCTTTGGACTTAAAGGCCATGATACAAGAAATTGAAATAGAATCTAACATTTGGGCAGACCATAATTCAATGAAAATGACCTGGAAAGGACTTAAGAAAAGACCAAGACGGTCCTTAAATAAATCAATATTGAAAGAAAAAGAGTTTTTACAATTTGCAATAAAAGAAATTGAATTCTTTTTTAAAATCAATAAAAAAGAAGAAACCTCTATTCAAATTGTATGGGATATGGCAAAAGCATATTTTAGAGGTTTGGCCATAACTTATCTTGCTAAAAAGAATAAGGAAAAGAAACTTGCTCAACATAGATTGAAAGAACAACTTAGTATGTTGGAAGCTGAACTACAATCAGACCCTTAAAAGAAAAAGTTGAAAATACAAATGGAACTATTAAAACATAAGTTAAACTTACTTGAGACAAATACAATGGCACAACAGATTAAAAGGTCCAAACAGAACTTTTTTAAAAATGCTAATAAACCTGGGAGATGGTTAGCATATAGATTAAAAAAAGAAAGAGAAAAAAGATTAATAAGGAAGCTATGAGATACGAATGGTGATTTACAATGTCACAATGACTTAATGAAAAAAATTACGAAGGAGTATTATGAGACACTGTATAAGGCGGAGACAGTTTCTAAAGATGTAATTCAGGCTTATTTAAAAGAAGCAAATCTCCCAAAGGTTCCTGAGAATATGCATCAGAGGTTAAACAAAAATGTTTCAATGATGGAGATTACAGAGGCAATAAAAAAGCAAAAGAAAGATAAAACACCAGGACCTGATGGTCTTCCTGCTGAATTTTATGTAGCGTTACAAGACACTGTAACTCCAATCCTGAAAGACTTACGTGATGAAGTTTTTACACATACAAAAATACTGGATTCATGGACTGAAGCTAATATTACTTTGATATCTAAAGAAGATACTGATCATACACTAATTAAAAACTACACACCAATATCGCTATTAAATGTGGATTACAAAATCTTTGCCGCAATAATGGCAGAAAGAATGAAACATTTTTTGAATGAATTTATACACCCAGACCAAAATGGTTTCCTACCAAAAAGACAGATAAAGAATAATTTGAAGATTATTTTAAACATTTTGGAGTACTATGAAATCCATCCAGGGAACCAGATGGTCCTTATATTTCTTGATGCACAAAAAGCCTTTGATAACTTAAATTGGCAATTTATGTTTCAACAACTTCAAGAAATGGACTTTGGTGAAAATTTTAACAAAGCAATTCAAGCAATTTATAAGAAACAAACAGTAAGAATACTTTTAAATGGAGATTTCACAGATGGATTTGAGATTTAAAAAGGCACCAGACAGGGATGCCCATTGTCTCCTCTGTTATTTATTCTTACATCAGAGGTTTTGGCAAGAAATATTAGACAAGATACAGAAATTAAAGGCCTGGAGATTAAAGACCAGAAATATAAATTACAGACCTTTGCAGATGACTTGGTCTTCATTTTAGAGGAGCCATTGCAAACAGCTGATAAACTCTTGCAGAAAATTGAGAAATTTGGAGCAGTGGCTGGTCTGAAAATAAACAGGGAAAAGACTAAAGTAGTAACAAAAAATCTAACAGACAAACAGAAAACTCAACTCACTAAAATGACAAATCTTCAAATAGTTAAAAAAGTTAAATATTTGGGTATTTATTTAACGGCGAAATATACTACATTAAAAGAAGATAATTATGAGAGATTAATGAAACAAAGAAAAGTGGACTTGGAAAGATGGGAAAATCTTCAATTATCACTTTAGGAAGAATAGCGATGGTTAAGATGAACATTTTACCAAAGCTAATTTTCTTATTTCAAACAGTGCCTATTAAACTTACTAAGAATTTTTTTGATGATTTAAATGCAACGATTCTAAGATTTATATGGCAAAAAAGAAAGCGAGAATGAAATGTAAATTGTTACAAGAATCTAAGGATAGAGGGGGCTTTGGACTTCCAGAGTGGAGACTTTATTATCAAGCGGCTATTTTGCTTTGGCTAAAAGAATGGATTGTATTGAGAAACAAAAGATTGCTTTATTTAGAGGGACACGACCTTCAGCTAGGTTGGCATGCTTTAATATGGTATGAGAAATCTAAAGCACATAAGTACTTTCAAAATCATGCGATAAGAAACGTACTACTTTCAGAATGGGAGAAAATTAAACATAAAATATATATGAAAATACCTGAGTGGCTTTAAACAATGGAACCATTTGCTTATCCAAATTTGATTAATTATGACAAACTGGTTAGTTATAAAGACATTTTAGATAAAGAGGGAAATCTTAAGGACAGGCAAACTTTACAACTACAAGGTATTGACTTGACATACTTGCAAATTCAAACAAGTTACGAAAAAGATATAAAATTGACAGGTTTTTACAAAGAACAGACCCCATTGGATAAAATTTTGTTAAAAACAGATGAGAACTTGATTAGAAAACTTTATAAATTTCTTTTAAACTGGAAGATGGAAGAAGAACAAGTGAAAGAACAATGATAGTATGGGCAAAGAACTTTGGATATTCTATAGATTTGGAAGACTGGCAAAAACTTTGGGATAAAAATATCAAGCTTACAAAAGCGATAGCATATAAAGAAAACTTATATAAGATCATTTATAGATGGCATATGACACCAGTTTGCTTAGCAAAAATGTTTTAAAATGTTTTGGATATTTGTTGGAAATGTAAACAACAGCCAGGTACTTATTACCATGCCTGGTGGACATGCCCTATCACTAAGAAATATTGGGCTAAGACTCAGTACCTCCCTAATTCACTGAACTTTAAGAGGGAAGAGAAGCTACAACATAAGCAAATTTTCAAAATTCAGTTATTATAATACAGCCAATCTCAATAAAAGTAGTTTTAGCTTCCCTGTGGAGTTAATTGGTCTGGTCTGGTCTGCCTAGTGGAACTGACAATAACAACGTTTAAAATATAATAACAGTACTTTACATCTTGGCTTTATATTGCTGGCATGTAGAGGTGGGGACATGTTTACTGCAATAGACATAAATCACCTTGATAATTAGTAATAAATATTATGGAGAGTAGAAAGGAGACTCTTTTGAGTGGTCTTAATATGGCAGTTAAAACTATCCTCCAACTCATATATTCAAAACTGCACAGCCCAGAAATTCAAAACTTTGCAAGCTGGGAAAATGTTACTTTCCACAAATTATTTTGAAGGAAAAACTGCTGTAGAAATGTCATCTCCTTCCCACAAAATAAGCTCAGATTCGTGTGATACATTATCACAAAACCTCAAAGTATCTTCATAAACCTATCTCATAAAGTCAGACTATAGTTATTCAAAAACTACAGCTATAATAATGCAAAGTAGTCAGCTCTACACTCAGCCATACACTCTGTATGATAACTTTGTTATAATGATACAACAGGCATGCATACCTTTTTGAAAGAAAATGAATCCAGAAAGACAAGATTAATGCATCAAGACTTTTTTTAGAAACAGTAATTAAATTCAGCAGACTATATGAAAAGAGCATAATGCTATATATGGTAACTTAATCTTTTGACTGGATTAAATAGTCACATGACACTCATGTAAAAAGCTTTTTCTTTTCTCTAAAAAGAAGAAATTCATTTCTCTTCGTTTGCATGTGTGAAAAAAATGTGTTTCTCAGAGACCCAACAAATTAGAAATTGAAATTAATTTTCTTCTGTGATGATCTTACTGACAATAATATTAATATTAGCCAGCAAATTCCATATGGGTTAATGTCATATGATGCAAATTTATCTCTTCTTTTGCTCCATGAGATATAACTAGTTTTAGATTTTTAGTGACAGAAAAATAGGTTATACCTGAACATTAAGAAAAACTTCTTGATAGCAAGAGTAGTTCAAGAATGGAAGTCATCAAGCTTAAGTGAGATAGCTATATGGTTCGGAAGGCTCTAGCTTGTATAGCCTAAATCAAGAGTCAGGTTGAAGAAGCAGCAGAAAGTCAAGGAGAGTTAAAATGTTGATTCTGCAACATTATCCTGGGACATGTATATTTGCCTTCATTCATGAGAGTTACAATGGCTACATATCAATATCTTTGGTTCCTTTATAGCAATGTTCATATTGAGAGTATCCTCATTGTCCATCTTGGATGATGTCATTGGTGACACTCTATTATAGGATATCAACAACTCAACCCTATGATGCCCACACAGGATATGTTTCACATTAGTTATAGACTAGATGGTCTTCCACTACTTCTTTCAATGCTAGATTCAGTGATTATGCTCATAGCAAGATCCTTAAGATTAATTTCCCACTTTGTAAAATGGTATTTGATACAGAACAGTGATGGAGTCTAAGATCTGGAATCAATATCCACAAATCTCTTCTACTTTCCTAAATCTATTTTTAATACCGATCAGCAGTGATCATTCCTAAGAACCATATCTGTGCAATAATTGATCAGTGGCAAAACAGTTTAATCATTTGATTCTTTGGTTAGCTATATCTAACCAAGTGAAAATTTATAAGGACGCAAACAAGTATGAACTGAAATTATAGCACTTTAGCCTCTTCTTTTATGTTGTAGCTTTTGCAGGCTGGTTGTAAGGAACCACTTCAATCCACATCTTAAGAAAGCAGAATTCTTGGAAATAGTCTCTTCCAACAGGAACTTTTATTAAGACAAATTGATAATAGGCATGATAGACAGGATCTGAGAGATTTCCTTACAAATCAATGTTTTAAAGTGTCCCTAAGCAACCCCCACCCCGCAGTTCTTCTGGGTGATTCAGACCGGCAGATTTCTAGGTGTTAAATCCAAGAAAGATAACATCAATCCAGCTCCATTGGCATGATCATGCAACAGCTCCTCACACAGATCCCAGAGGCTACATCTTTTTCACACACACCCTTTTCCTCGCTGGCCAGTAAGGAGGAGAAGTTCAGAGGGGCATAGGATGAAAGGCAAATGGTTACATTGTGATGGTTAGCATATCCAAAAATGAATCAACAAAAGGTTATTTTGTAGTGAATAGAGGAAGGGAAAGCAATAAAACCCCCATGCATACCGCCCTCCTCCTTAGGAGTATGACAGGATCCAGGAGAGAGTAAGGATTGGTTTTATATCAGAGAAGATAGAAAAAAAGGAAATATAACTGGATACTGACATCCTGCCCCCTTAACAATAAGAGAGATCCACCTGTAGAGAAAACAAAACAGGTATAAAAGTTAGTCTGGCTTGTTAGGATACTCTGTATGAAACTTCTTTAACAGCTTCGGGGCTCTGACATGCCGTTTATGGACCCACTCATTTTGTGAGGAGGTATTGAGTTGTCCCATGATATCTCCTAGAGTCTAGGATTTCCTTTATTTCGAAGTGTTGTTCTCCTTCCACCATGATTGGAGGTGGAGGCGGGATTTTTGGTCATAAGGTTGACTGTTGTTCTCTTTTCAGCAAACTGAAATGAAAAATTGGGTGTATTTGCCTGAGATTTTTGGGTAATTCTAATTCTACTGTTACTGGGTTTATGATTCATTTAATTGGAAAAGGTCCTATATGTAGGGATTTTAGGTATTTTGTAGACAAATATACCATTTCTCCTACAATGAATGGTGTGGGTTCAACTCTTTTTTTATCTGCTTGTGCTTTGTATGTTTGCCTAGCTTCGTCTAAGGCTTTTCTAACTATTGGCCAGGTGTTTGGTAATTGTTCTATCCACTCTTTCAATAATGGGATTGCTGGTTCATTTGGGATTAATTCTGGCATGGCGTTGAAACTTTGGTTGTTGGCTATTTGGAAAGGAGTGTAACCTTTGCTGGAGTGGACTGTGTTATTGTAGGCAACTTCTGCGAAAGGGAGTAGATCCGTCCAATTCAATTGCTGGAAATTAATGAAGCATCTTAAGTATTGCTCAAGTACTGAGTTAGCTTTCTCTGCTTGTCCGTTCCCTTGAGGATGATGACTCAGTCCCTGAGTGGTCCCTAAAAGGGATAAAAATTTCTTCCAAAATGCAGACATAAATTGCACTACCTATCAGATATGATGCATTGGGGTGCCCCATGCAATCTGTAAATATGCTGCATGAAAAGTTTCGCTAATGCTTTTGCGGTGGGAATCTTTTGGCAAGGGATAAAGTGCACCTGTTTGGAAAACAAGTCTGTGACTGTCCAAATGACAGTATTCCCATTGCTTTCTGGTAATTCCACTATAAAATCCATGGCTATTTCCCTCCAGGGGGCTGAGGGATTTGCCACTGTTTGTAACAGTCCGGGCAATTTCCCTTTCAACCTCTTTGCAGTTGTGCACGTTGGGCAGCTCGCCACGTAACGTTCTATGTCCTTTTTCATGGATGGCCACCAAAATTGCCTTTTAATTAAATGTAATGTTTTTACAAATCCAAAATGCCCAGCTGATTTTGTGTCATGGCAAAGCTGCATGAATGCACCCCTCTGGGTGGTTGGTATATATAATCTTTCCCTCACCCAAGACAATCCATCTTTAATTGTGCACACATGTCTATTTTTCTGGAATCATTCATCTGTTTCCAAAGATTTCTGGAATTCTATTCCAGTTTGGCTACCCAGCTGTGGTTTTAATTTAGTCTGGGTTCTGATAGTTACTGGCACTGCCAGTTGTGGTTCCACCATAAATGGTTTAGAATCAGTGCCTTGTGTGCTGTTATATTGGGGTGTGCGAGATAGTGCATCTGCCAAGAAGTTCGTCCCCCCCGGTAAGTGCTTGAGCATAAAGTGGAATTGGTGAAAATGCTGGGACCTGCGAGCTTGCTTGGGGTTGAGCTTCCTGGGTGTTTTCAAGGCTTCCAGGTTTTTCTGGTCCATCCACACCTGAAAAGGGATTTTACTCCCTTCAAGAAACTGGCGTCACGTAAGTAATGACCAACATATCCTGTATGCCTCTTTCTCCCACATGGTTCAGCGCTATTCCATTTTGGTGAATTTCTTGGATGTATACACACAGGGTTGCAATACCCCTTCATTGTTTTCTTGTAATATTACAGCCCCCACTGCCACGTCACTTGCATCCGCCTATATTACGAAGGGCTTATCCATATCTGGATGCCTCAGTACGGGTTCGGCAGAAAAAAAATCTCTTTAATCTCTCAAAGGCCACTTGGCACTCCACTGTCCATTTTAGTGGCTGGCTAGGTTTCATTGAGGATTCTCCTTTTATTTTTAGTAAGTTTGTGAGGGGCAGGGTATCTGGACTTGGGAATGGATTTGCGAAACCCAGGAAACTTTGCAGCTGCTTTCTTGTGCGAGGTGGTGCCCATTCTAATACTGTTCTGACTTTCTCTGGGTCCATTTCAATGCCCTGTGGGGATATGCGATAACCTAGGTAGTCTATTCTTTCCTGGTGGAATTCGCATTTCGATAATTTGGCATAATAGGTGGGCAGCTTTCTTTAAGACCACTCTGACTAGGTTGACATGTTCCTCTTTGGATTTGGTGAAGATAAGGATGTCGTCTAAGTAAACCAGAACCCCCTTGTATAGGTGCTCCCTTAGTACCTCATTGATTAATTGCATAAATTGCATAAATACTGCGGGGCCCCCTTGTAGTCCAAATGGCAAAACTTTGAATTGGTAGCACCCCGTTGGGCAATTAAATGCAGTTTTCCATTCATCCCCTTCCTTAATTCTAATGTGGTAATATGCTTCCCTTAGGTCTAGTTTAGTGAAAATTCTTTTTTTCGAGAGGTGGGATAACATGTCCTTTATGAGGGGTGGGGGGTATAGGTTGCTTTCACTGATTGCATTCAATAGGCAGTAGTCCACACACAAGCATAAAGTGCCATCCTTCTTCTCTCTAAAGAGGACCGGGGCAGCCACTTTAGGCTTGGCAGTTTCGATGAATCCCCTTTCTAGGTTTTTATTTATTGATCTTTCCATTTCTTCCTTCTCCTTAGGGCTCATGAAATATAGTCTGGGTTTTGGGAGTTTTGCCCCTAGCTTGAATTCTATGGTACAATCCATGAGTCAGTGAGGGGGAAACTCATCCGCCCTCTCCTCACTGAAAACTTCAGCAAGGTCTCAGTATTCCTCTGGTATTTCAGGTAGCCCCTTTTCTTCTCTCAGTGATGCTTTTTTCATTCTTAATTTTGGTAGGTCCCCTTGGGGCTTTATGTCCATAGGGTCCCCCTTTGGGAAATTGATTTCTGCCATCCTCCAATTTACCCAAGGGTTCCATTTCCTTAACCATTCCAGTTCTAGGATCACTGGGAATTCCATGCCTGGGGTCACTAGAAATGTTATGTCTTCATCATGGTTTCCCAGGGATAGGTGGACTGGTAAAGTGGTTAGGGTAGCTGGCACCCCCCCCGCAATGGACCCATCTAACTGGCCAAATGAGATTGGTTGTTTTAGCCTCCTCACTGGAATGCCCCAATTCCCCACTAGCATCGGGCTAATGAGGCAGCAGGTGCAGCCAGAGTCTATTAAGGCTTTCACTTTTACAGCTTCTGGCATGGAGAGAGCTAATATAGTCACTAATATAGTAGGGGTGCGATGGGTTCACTTACCAGGGGTTCGCCCTCTGAGCTGTTGTCTGAGGTGTCCACTGGCCCTGCAGTGTAGGCTCTGTTGGGCAGAGCTTATTGACCCCACAGCCTCTATTGCTCTCATGGCAGGTTATTTTGGCTTGGCTGGGGACTTTCCAGATTTCCGGGTCAGTGATCAGCCTGGATTGTGCTGAGGGGCTTTTGAGCAGCATTCTATGGCCCAATGCCCCACTCTCCTGCATTTGAAAGAGCCTGTTGGCTTCTTGGCCATAGCCGGTGGCTTCACTGGCTCGCGTGTTGGCTCAGGTGGCGAGCGGCCCCATGATTTTCCTCGGTGGTGCCTCTTTAGTAGGTCGATCTCAGCTTCCTCTGCCAGGACGTAGCATTCGTTGAGTTGGTGGGGGTCCCCCCAGGGCAGGCAAGCATCATACAGGTCATAATTTAGACCATCTTTGAAATGGCCTAAATTACGACAGGTAAAAATACAGGTCGTAATTTAGGCCATCTTTGAAATGGCTAAGGAGGATGTCTTCTGGCCAGTCCAGCTTGCTGGCAATGGCCTGGAATTCTTGCATATATTCAGCTACTGGGCATCTGCCTTGCCTCACCATTTTGATTCTTTCACAGGCTTTGCAATCAGCCAGGGGGTTCTCAAATCGTTTTCTCAGAGAGGACATGAAACAGTTGAAATTGTTGAGCTCTGGGGCATCGAAATTGTGCAAATTCACCACCCAATCTGCGGCCGGTCCATCCAGAGCGGATTGCACAATACAGATGCGGGCTTTGTCGCTAGGGATGTGCCACCCATATTCCTCCATGTAGCTGAGGATTTGGGTTAGGAAAAACCCAAGTGTACCAGCTCCCCCTTGAATTTCACATCCAGCAGCAGAAGTCATTGAATGGTGCCTTCACCATCGGTGGCATTATCTTCCATCCAGATCTCCATCTGCGGGTTGGCTGGGAGTGGGGGGTTGCTGAGATGGTCACTACTAGATCAGCAGAAGTCCCCAGGACTACAGGTTCCAATTCCCCCTCAGTGTCTTTCCAGCTCCAGGTGCTGGTGTGGCCGCGGGGCTCAGAATTCTCCTGCACTAGAGAGCCAAGGGTTCTTTTCATCAGATCAATAGCTTTCTCTAGGATCCAGTTCGAGTGCTGTGCCCAACTTCCTTCCTCTTTGCTAACGTGCAGGGAATTCTCCATCTCCTGCTTCCATTCTGGTTGGTGGGCCCCCATCTCAGGGTTACCTTTCTCGATCTCTTTTCTCTTTCTTTCCAACGCCCATTGACCATTGAGGTTTGTGGTTACACCACCTCTTCTCCTGAGGAGTATGACATTTCAGATCCTGACAGCTGGCAGGTTTTCAGTCGGGGGGAAGGCTCCCTCTCCATGGGATTTTCTCCCTTCCCTGCCTTGTCATCTGACATTGTATTTTTTGCAAAGTCCCCTCGCAGTTCTTCAGATTGGCAGATTTCTAGGTGTTAAATCCAGGAAAGATAACATCAATCAGGTGCTGGTGTGGCCGCGGGGCTCAAAATTCTCCTGCACTAGAGAGCCAAGGGTTCTTTTCATCAGATCAATAGCTTTCTCTAGGATCCAGTTCGAGTGCTGTGCCCAACTTCCTTCCTCTTACTAACTATTGTCCGGTCTCTAACCTCCCCTTTGTGGGGAAGGTTATTGAGAAGGTGGTGGTACTTCAACTCCAGCGGTCTCTGGAGGAAGCCGATTATCTGGGGCCTCTGCAGTCTGGGTTCAGGCCTGGCTACAGCACCAAAACTGCTTTGGTCGCTCTGATGGATGATCTCTGGCGGGCGCGGGATGGAGGCCAGTCCTCTGTCCTGGTGCTTCTTGACCTCTCAGCAGCGTTCGATACCATCGACCATGGTATCCTTCTGCGACGGCTCGGGGGAATAGGAGTGGGGGGCACCGTGTTATGGTGGTTCTCCTCCTATCTCTCTGGTCGGTCGCAGTCGGTGTTAGTGGGGGGTGAGAGGTCCACCTCTAGGTCACTCCCTTGTGGGGTGCCTCAGGGGTTTCTCTCCCCCCTACTTTTTAACATCTACATGAAACCACTGGGAGAGATCATTCATCGGCATGGAGTGAGATACCATCAGTATGCTGACGATACTCAGCTGTACATTTCCACTCCTGCCCAAATCAGTGAAGCGGTTGAGGTGATGTGCCGATGTCTGGAGGGTCTGGATGGGCGCTAACAGATTGAGGCTCAACACTGACAAGACAGAGTGGCTGTGGGTGATGCCTCCCAAGGACACTTCTATCTGTCCTTCCATTACCCTGGGGGGTGAATCTATAAATCCCTCAGAGAAGGTCCGCAACTTGGGAGTCCTCCTCGATCCACAGCTGACATTGGATCATCATTTGTCGGCTGTGGCGAGGGGGGCATTTGCCCAGGTTCGCCTGGTGCACCAGTTGCGTCCTTACTTGGATTGGGAGTCTCTCCTCACAGTCACACATGCCCTTGTCACCTCGAGGATCGACTACTGCAACGCTCTCTACATGGGGCTACCCTTGAAGAGTGTTCGGAGACTACAATTAGTGCAAAATGCAGCTGCGCGAGCAGTTGTGGGCCTTCCGCGTTGTGCCCACATTTCACCAACACTCCGCATGCTGCAATGGTTGCCTATTGGTCTCCGAGCCCAATTCAAGGTGCTGGTTATCACCTATAAAGCCCTTCATGGCATGGGACCAGGATACTTACGGGACCGCCTTCTGCCACATACTTCTCTACGACTGGTGAGAGCGCACAGGGTTGGCCTCCTCCGGGTCCCGTCAGCGAAACAATGTTGTTTGGTGGGCCCTAGGGGGAGGGCCTTCCCTTTTGTGGCACCCGCCCTCTGGAACCAACTGCCCCCTGAAGTCCGCGTTTCTCCGACTCTCCCGGCCTTCTGGAAAAATCTAAAAACTCATCTTTGCCGGCAGGCCTGGGGATGACTGTGGTTGATTGTTGAATTGAATGTGTTTTTTAATTGATTTTTTTTAGACATATTTGTTTGGGTTTTTTATGGTACTTCACTGTTATATATATGTTGTTAGCCGCTCCGAGTCCCCTGGAGAGGAGCGGCATACAAACCCAAATAAAATAAAAAATAAAAATAAAAATAAATAAATTTTCTCCCTTCCCTGCCTTGTCATCTGACATTGTATTTTTTGCAAAGTCCCCTGGCAAGGTTCTTCCTTCCAGGTTAACTATTACTGCAGATCCTGTCTAATGTAAGGAACCACTTCAATCCACATCTTAAGAAAGCAGAACTCTTGAAAACGGTATCTTCCAACAGGAACTTTTATTAAGAGAAATTGATAGTAGGCATGATAGGCAGGTTCTGAGGGATTTCCTTACAAATCAATGTTTTAAAGTGTCCCTAAGCAACCCCCACCCCGCAGTTCTTCATACTGGCAATATAGTCAGACATTATATTTAGATGTTGACACACTGGGTTTTTTTTTAGCCTAGCCTAATATTGCCTTCAGTTAGTAGTGATTCTTCTGTATCTCAGGCAGAGAATTTTTGTCTAACCACTACACTAAGATGCTTTAAAAATACCAATAATGGTTTAAAATTTTAATACTGAATATAAGAACATAAGAACATAAGAAGAGCCATGCTGAATCAGGCCAAAGCCCATCGAGTCCAGCATTCTGTGTCACACAGTGGCCCACCAAATGTACATGGGGATCTTGAGCAGAAAGAGAAGGCAAAACCCTCCCTTTCCCTTGACCCCCAAACAAATGGTACTCAAGGGAATCCTGCCTGCCTCAACCAACATGGAGGCGGCACATGGACATCCGTTTTAATAACCACCAATACACTTTGCATCCATGAATCTATCTAGCCCTGCCTTGAAGCTGTGAAGGCTGACAGCTGTCACGACCCCTTCAGGAAGTGAATTCCATAAATCAACGACCCTCTGGGTGAAGAAATATTTACCTTTATTTGTCCTCACTTTCTTAGCTATGAGCTTTAGGGAGTGCCCCCTTGTCCTGGTATTGTGTGATAGAGAAAAGAATTTTTCTCTATCCACCTTTTCTATCCCATGCATGATTTTATACACTTCGATCAAGTCACCCCTTAAACGCCGTCTTTCAAGGCTGAAGAGACCAAGGTGTTGCAATCTGGTTTCATAAGGGAGGCGCTCCATTTCCTTGATCATTCTTGTTGCCCTTTTTTGCACCTTTTCCAGTTCCATTATATCCTTCTTCAGGTGTGGTGACCAGAACTGTACACAGTACTCCAAGTGTGGTCTCACCATCGATTTGTACAGAGGCAATACAACACTTGCTGACTTATTTTCGATTCCCTTCCTAATCATGCCAAGCATGGAATTTGCTTTTTTTTTACTGCTGCTGCGCATTGGGTTGACATCTTCATCGAGCTGTCCACCAAAACCCCAAGATCCCTTTCTTGGGTTGTCTCAGAAAGTTTGGTCCCCATCAGTTGGTAAGTATAATTGGGGTTCTTTGCCCCGATGTGCATAACTTTGCATTTGTTTAGGTTAAAATGCATTTGCCACTTTGTTGCCCACTCACACAATTTCGAGAGATCCTTCTGGAGCGCCCGACAATCAGTTTCACTTTTCACAACCCGGAACAATTTAGTGGTCATCAGCAAACTTGGCTACCTCACTATTAACTTCTACATCCAGATCATTGATGAATAAATTAAAAAGTAAAGGCCCCAAAACTGAACCTTGGGGTACACCACTTCTCACTTCTTTCCATTCGGAGAATTGTCCATTTATTGCCACCCTTTGCTTCCTACAATTTAGCCAGTTACCAAACCAGGACAAGACCTGTCCTCTAATTCCGTGGCTGGAGAGCTTTTTAAGGAGCCTTTGGTGAGGAACTTTGTCAAAAGCCTTTTGAAAGTCAAGATATACAATATCAACTGGGGCCCCTTTATCTATGTATTTATTTACACCCTCAAAGAATTCTAACAAGTTAGTAAGACATGATTTGCCTTCGCAGAAACCATGTTGATTTTCTTTCAGCAATGCCTGTTTTTCTATGTGCCCTGTAATTTTATCTTTAATAATGGTTTCCAGCAGTTTGCCTGGAACTGAGGTTAGACTGACTGGTCTATAGTTTCCTGGATCACCTCTGGATCCTTTCTTGAAGATCGGGGTTATATTTGCTTCCCTCCAATCCTCCGGTACAGTGCCTGATCTTAGAGAAAGATTGTATATTTTAGCTAGAAGTTCAGCAATTTCACACTTGAGTTCCTTGAGAATTCTAGGGTGGATGCCATCTGGACCCGGCGATTTGTTGACGTTTAGTTTAGAAAGGCATGCAAGAACATCTTCCTTGTTTATCTCTATCAGGTTTAATTCTTCTATTTCCCTCCCTGGGAAAACTAATTCAGTGGCAGGCAAATGTTCTCTATCCTCCTCGGTGAAAACGGAGGCAAAGAAGTCATTTAGCCTCTCAGCAATCTCCTTGTCTTCTCTGATTATCCCCTTCTGACCATTGTTATCAAGTGGCCCAACTGATTTTCTGGTTGGGTTCCTGCTTCTGATGTACTTAAAAAAGGTTTTGTTATTATTTTTAATATTCTTGGCTATATGCTCCTCAAAGTCTCTCTTGGCTTTCATGACTATCGCCTTGCATTTGGTCTGCCAGAGTTTGTGATCCCTCCTGTTCTCCTCGGTAGGAAGAGCCTTCCATTTCTTAAATGAGTTTTTCTTCTTTCCAATAACCTCCTCATTTGTAAGCCATACTGGTATCCTCTTGGACTTTCCAATCCTCTTTCTTCTTTTAGGAATGCATTTTATTTGAGCTTGCTGTAACATATTTTTAAACAGTTTCCAAGCATTTTGGAGGGATTTGACTTTTTTTTACTGTTCCTTTTAGTTTCTTCTTTACTATTTTCCTCATTTTGTCAAAATTCCCTCTGTGAAAGTTTAAGGTCTCTGTGTTAGTTTACACTGACAATTTGCTATCCATGGTTAAGTTGAAGGTTATTGTGTTGTGATCGCTGGTTCCTATGGGCTCGGTTACAAGGACATCATGAACCAAATCCTGTGCGTTAGTTAGAACCAAGTCCAGGATCCCCTTTCCCCTGGTAGGTTCCATGACCATCTGCTCAAGGGAATAATTGGCTAACATGTCGAGGAACCTTGTCTCTCTTTCATGTGTAGAACGAGAATTTACCCACTCTATTTGGGGATAGTTGAAGTCCCCCATTATGACTACCCTATTTCTTTTTGAGGCCTCCTTAAATTCATTTTCCAAATAGCAATCTGCCTCTGGAGTTTGGTTGGGAGGGCGATAGCAGATCCCTAACGTCAGATTAGTTTCCTGTCCTGGGATTTTTATCCACAATGTTTCTGTGGGTGAGTTTGAATTTTCTTGAATTTCGAGTTCGTGAGATTCTAACTCCTCATTTATGTACAAGGCCACGCCACCACCATTTCTCCCTCTCCTGTCCATCCTATACAATTTGTAACCTGGAATCCTTGTGTCCCATTGGTTTTCATCTGTCCACCAGGTTTCTGTTATGCCGATAATATCAATATTATTTTCCTTCACCAAGCATTCCAATTCCCCTATTTTTGCTCGAATGCTTCTAGCATTCGTGTACAGACATTTATATGTAATTTTCTGGTGCACTTTCAACTTTGACTGTGGATTTTGACTGTAGAATTTGGTTGTAGAATTTGTAGATGGTCTACCATGTCCTTCTGCTTGACTATTACAATTTAGTTTTCCTGTTGACTCACCAATGTGTGCATAACTTCCACCCTCCATATTAGGCAGTGCGCCTTCTTGAACCGGAAGCTGCCCAGCTCCTGTCGACTTGCCCCTATGAATCAGTTTAAAAGCTGCTCTGAAACCTTTTTAATATTAATCGCCAACAGTCTGGTTCCATTATGGTTCAAACCCGTCCCTTCTGTACAGGTGTGGCTTGTCCCAAAATGTTTCCCAGTTCCTAATGAATCTAAACCCTTCCTCCCGGCACCACTGCCTCATCCACGCATTGAAGCTCCTGAGCTCTGCCTATCTAGCTGGCCCTGCGCGTGGAACAGGTAGCATTTCTGAGAATGCAACCTTGGGGGTCCTGGACTTTAATCTTCTACCTAGCAACCTAAATTTGGCTTCCAGGACCTTCCGCTTAGCTTTTCCAATTGGTACCGACATGTACCACAACAGTTGGCTCCACCCCAGCACTGTCTATCAGCCTGTCTAGATGCCTCGTGATGTCTGCAAACTTTGCACCCGGCAGGCAGTTTACCATGCGGTCAACGCTTCCATCACAAACCCGTCTCTCTATATTTCTAACAATTGAATCACCCACTACAAGAAGCCCCCCTCCCACCACCCACGGAGAAGTATCCTCGGTGCAAGAGGATATGGGCACATCCTCCAGGGAAGGGGTCTCAACTCAGGGAGCCTGTCCCTCTTCCACAGATTGATGTCCTCCCTGCCCAAGATCTCCATTCTCCAAAGCAGCTGGAGAGCTGCTCAGCAGCTCCATTCTCCATTCTCCATTCTCCAAAGCAGCTGGAGAGCTGCTCAGCATGGAGTGGGATGCTCCTGCTGCATCCCTGAAGATCTTCTCCTGCCTCGCTATCTCTCTCTGCTTCTCCAGGTCTGCTACCTTGGCTTCAAGCGAAAGAACCTGTTCCCTGAGAGCCAGGAGCTCATTGCACCGATCACACACCCAAGACTTCTGTCCAGCAGACAGATAGTCATACATGTGACACTCAATACAAAACACTGGGAAGCTCCCCTCCGTCTGCTGGCTATCTATCTCCATTTCTTGTTATTATATGTTTGCTGTTATTATTATACTAGTTATTATTTAAAAAAAACACAGCTTTTTTGGGTTGTTCAAATTTTTTGTTTTGGTCTCAGTTTACTTTTGGGATTTTTTTCTTACTTGTTTTAGGATTTTATCGCGCGCCGTCAGGGGCGCGATGGCTGCTAAAAAAAAGGTGATACCACCAAAAGTATATTTTTTCATATCATATTTGATTTAAATGTCAATTTTACTTCAGACAAAATCTTACAAAGTAGTGATATGCTGTTCTCATGTCAGATAATACCAAAGCAGAAAAAGCTGTCTATCTTAAAGTGCCACATTAATGGAATAAATATAAGGAAATATAAAAATAATGCATCTATCTGAAAAATAAATCAAACGTTTTTGAACTCTGAAGGTTGACAGTGGCAGTTTTTTTTAAATAGTACAATCTTCAAATTGCCCCACAGGTCTCCAAGCACATAGAGATCAGACCCTTAAAATGCATTTAAGTTCATTCAAAGCTCTATAAAAAGTAAAACTCTAAGGTTGGATGGGTTTGCTGGCCATTTTTTAAATTAAATATTGATTTACTTTTTACAATTGTACTTGACATCTTTTGTCATGCTCCAATGAAAAGAAGAGTCTTAAGGACAATAGTCTGCTGTCTTTCAATTCTGCTTCTAGTGAAAGATTGGATAAGTTTGTAATGGGGTCAATTGTACAAAGGATATGATTTCCTTCCCCACTTCACTTCACTGTCCTTGTTATCTACTGTATCTCCCAGACAAAGATGGAAAATGGGAAGCCTACATTTGTTGAATTTTTGATGCATTGGCATCAAAACATGGGATTGTTGCTAAGAAAAAAATAATAAGTGCTTTGCCACCCTAGTGACAGTCTATTATTATTGGTCCAAAGATGATTATATTCTTCTTATCAGCCCTTGTGCCTTAGTAGGAGTGATTACAGTTTTGATTATTGGAACTAATTTCACAGTATGCAGACTAGTCAGTTCTGGGATAAAATAGAAAGAAAATTATGCATGACATCTGTAAACCTGATGCCTAAAGTGCATCTTGATATGCCAATTTTTATTTGTTTGTTATTATGTTCAGCCTATAAACAAGAAAGTATTACAGATTGGAGTGATTACTCCAACTAGGACTTGGCATGATATAAATGGTTTTAAGACTATTGCTAGTTCCCTTTATCCATTTTCTGAAGATGGGTTCAACTGTTTAAATTGTGTAGTATCAATCATTGCAGTAAATGTCATCACAGATCATTACTTCTGATCGCCTCCTTGTTTGGATCCTATTTGCTTTCATATAAACCAACATCCTACATAGGATGATTGATATTGAGCTGATTCAATTAACTGACAATATCTTTTCAGGTGAATAACACAGAAACACAGATCATCCTTTATTAGGGTTGCCTAATCATAAACTTGCAGCTATTATAACAACTGACAACAGTGGATGGATGAGGTTGGTAGTTTTCAAAACCTTTTTGCCTTTGCATCCCTCTGCACTCATCTGATGTACCATTCAGGAATCCCATCCTGTCTTGCATCAAAGGGAAGATTAAAATTAACATTTGAGACCTGATAGTAAGAACTATAATTCCAATTTTATCCAATGGGGCAGAGGTATGAGGAATGCTGGGAACTGTAGTATAATAACAACTATACTGTAGGTTCTCCATGTTTGGAATAGAGCAAGTGAAGATACTTTGACTAATTCATTATCTTCTCTTTTCTTGGCCCTTATAAGTTTTCAAAATCACATATGGTATCCACTAGTTATAATCTATTGTTCTTTAACAAATTGTCTCACACTGTGTTCTTACAACCCTTTCTTGGCTATTTTTCTTCACACTTTAAAACTATCTTCTATAACAATGTGGATGTGCCTCTTTTATTTTCCAATAATTAAAAAAGGCCTTTATACCAGTGGTTCTCAACCTTTTTAATGCCGCGACCCCCAACCGGTCGTAAATCGAGGACCCCAACCAGTCGTAAGTCGAGGACTTTCCCTGCCCAGGAATGCCATGCATGTGTGGTGCCACCCCCTGCACCGGCTGAGGCGTAGCTGGCAAGGGGCAGCGATGGTGCAGGGCGACCACCGGCTGGGCCACCAGCTGGCCCAGCCCAAGGGAGGTAAGGTACCTGCCGGGTTCCACGCGCACCAGCAACCCTCCTTGCGCCCGCCGGCCTCCCACCTCCCACCCCTGGCCCTCTTTTACTTACATTTTTAGTAGTTGCTCAGCAGGGAGGGGTGGAAACTTCTAGAATCTAGACAGCTCGCCTTCACTGCAGACAAATTGCAGCACCGTTTGCAGACTGGGACTTTTGGCGGGCTCAGCAGGACAGAGACAGCCTGGACAATTCCTATTGGCTTTTGAAAGCCAATAGAATTTGACTCTATTCAAGAGAGTCTATTCTATTGGCTTTCAAAAGCCAATAGAATAAGAGGGAGTAGCACAGTTAAGGAAAAGGGGAAAAAATGGCGGACTGCATTGTTTGGTGACCCCCGTGAAATGGTCGTTCGACCCCAAATGGGGTCGCGACCCACAGGTTGAGGATCGCTGCTTTATACTGTACTGATATTCCGATAATACAAAAGAGATGTTAAAAGGAAATGAAGTTTTAACTTTTTCTAGATGCCTTCCATTTTGAGCATCCTGATGAAAAATTGGAAAAAGCTGTAATAAAATTTTATGGCTAGTTTTGGTCTCTATGTATTCTCCATCTTGTCTTTGGGATTGTGGAAATAGACTGACAAACCAAGACAAGCTAGTTATCTACTTTAGCCTGAGTATCTCTATATCTGTGAATGGGAGGTGTCTCTCATGTTATTAATTAAGTCGGGGGGGGGGAAGAATCATGAAGACAGCAAACTCCTAAAGAGCAGTTACTTGGAGGACAGAGGAATTCTTTTGACCTAACAGTCAAGAATAGAAAACAAGTGAACTGCTTGCATTAGCAAGGAGTCAATCTGTGGTGAGACTAAGGGAAAGTAAAGAAATATTTCACTTTCCACAAGGAATTTTGAAAGTTATAGAACGTAAATTCTATAACACCCTGTCGGGAAACAAGACTCTATTGTGGTATTCAGGATCTTATAAAGTAAATGTGTAAACAGATAACATTCTCCCTCAAATTGATTCTTAGAGATTGCATAGAGATGTCCACATTATTTTTCTGTTTTTTAACTTCCCAGACCAGTCTACACTTCTGGGATGTTTTGTTTGTCTCCCATCTAAGTATGAACCAGGATTGACTCTGTTTAGATTTTTTAAGATTGGTCAAAAGTGACAAGTTAGATTTGTCTTTGGGATGAGATTTCTACTCTTATTCCCAATCCTCAAAGTTATGAAATATATTTATTAAAATCTGTCTAAGACATCTTTCATGCCAAAGTTTACAGGATTGTTTAAAAGGACCTCCTCCTCCTCCTCCTCCTCCTCCTCCTCCTCCTCTTCCTCTTCCTCTTCCTCTTCCTCTTCCTCTTCCTCTTCCTCTTCCTCTTCTTCTTCTTCTTCTTCTTCTTCTTCTTCTTCTTCTTCTTCTTCTTCTTCTTCTTTTTAAATATATTTTTATTGGTTTTTTTAAAAAATTTTACAGAAGAAAAAAATTAGTCAAATCAAATCATAGTATTAAAATAAACAATCATCCATAAACAAAACATAAATACATTGTTCAATACATCTAATACTAATAACTCAACTGAAAATAATCATCCCAAACAATTAACATCACTGCTCGGCACCCCCACCACCACATCCCCCCAACCCTATCCTTCCCCCCTCACTTACCAACTAACTACCTACCTTCCTCCCTCCTTCTCTTCTTTCTTCATCCTTCTCTATCTCCATCCTACTCTTCCCCCTTCTTATCAACTTCCACTTACATCAGCCTTCACTCCTCCTTCCTCTTTTCCATCAGATGTGGTGCCCAGAGGCCACCCGAGCAACCCCTTAATAACAGTAATTACATATATTCTTCCACCAACCCCAATTACAGTTGAGAAAACATCATATATAAAATTATAAACCCTCCCTAACCCTCCCCCCCGACTTCCCAGAGTGAGTACAGGGTACAACAAAAGAAAACCCCACTACATCAAACAAAATTATTATATAATCCTAACAAGAATTTTAAACTATATACTATATACACTCTCTAAATCAATTCAATCCATTAAACAAAACAAACAACTCATCTTGTTAAGAATAATAATTATCATTTACATCTAAACCATCAATCTAAGTCAAATCTTAAATCACTTCAATCCACTGAGAGGTTATATAAAATCACCCAAACCATCAAGTTTAATATATACCATTCTTTTTTTTTAAAATAAACAAATAATATCAATAACAATAAATCCCTCAATTCAAAAAGAAAAATTATGTTCTTAATCAATTTAATATATCTTAATATATCTTAATATATCTTCATTTAAACATCCTCTCTTACAACTTACTTATAAAATTGATCTTTAATTCAACCCATAGTCTTAGATTGGCCTTAATTCCTTTCATTTAATTATAAATTATTATCAATCGACTTCTGGGCTCTCTCATCTGTCAAATAAACCTCCCTAACAAATACAGTCTATTTATTCCATTTCTAACTTACATTCCTTCAACTTTATCCAATCACTTAATGCTTATCTATCTCATCAATAAATCAATCTAATGTCAAACCTAGATCATCAAAACAAATACATTCTTCATCAATTTAATTATATCAACCATTAATCATCTTCTCTTACATCTTACTCATAATCTTAGTCCTTAATTCAGTCCATAATTTTAGATTACCCATAATTCCTTACATACAATTTTAAATTTCATTTCTTCAGACGAATTCTAGGTTTTTTTTAACCAAGTAAACCTCCATAACGAGGCCTCCCATCCAAATAATAAGTCTCTCTTCTTTATTTCTTCAGTCCCATAAATAAGTTGCTTCTTAAACTGAATCAATGTCTCTTTTTTCTCAATTAAATCCTCTTCTTGCTGCTTAACTAAAGAAAAAAATAGCCGTCCTTTCCTTTCTTGAAACAAATCCTCTTCCTCTCCATAAATAAACTGTTCATCAAGCAGGATCCATTTCCCTTTATAGTCTTTATTCTCAGAACTATCTTCTTCTTTTTCCTGTTGTTCTTCTAGTTTATATTGTATTATAAAATGCTCAGCAGTCAGTTGTAAATCAGTTTCATTTGGGAGAAAGATTCTAGTTAATTGTTCTTGCTCTTCTTCTTGTTTAGATTGTATTATAAATTGTTCAGCAGTCGGTTGTAAGTCAATTTCATTTGGAAAAAGAAATTTAGTTAATATTTCTGTAAAAGTTTCTTTCAATATTGCTTTAAACTCTTGCGTAAAACTCTTCACTATTTCAAGCCTTTCTTCATGAAATTTCTCAATACAGTCCAGAATAGGTTCAGCATTTAACTGTAAATTCCACTCCATTTTAACTTTAAGACAATCACAGCCGTCTCTCTGACTTCGCTTACGAGAACAGGAAGAGAGAAAAAAGTAAAGAATTCACTTTCACTTTCCAGCACTTTCCCTAACAATGAAAGCAGTGAAAGCTATACGCCATCTTGAAAGCATTATGTTGATTGTAGACGTTAGAAATATATAGCCAGAAAAGCAATAAAAAAATACTTGCAATCCATTAAGAACTCCTGTATTCACTCAGTCTGCTTACAATCTCTCCTGTGTTGTATTTTTAAAAAGCAGAAGTGGTCGCGGCGTCTTTCTCTGTCTGATGACAGAAGCGTCTCTGGGCAGGAGCGTCCTCCGGAGCTTTAGGGAGCTCACTCTTGATCCCTGAAAACTTCTTTCCCAGGGATTTAAGAGGGGCTCAACCTTGCTCCCGATGCTCTACACCTCTCCTTTGCCCGGAGAGGGGGTTTTTCACCGCGAAAAACAGCTGGTGTGCGCTGTTTTTTGCGGCTTTACAAACCCAGAGAACGGAGTCTCACAGAGGAGACCCTGGCGGCACCGGCGGAGCCACCGGAAGAGGTTCTTCTTCTTCTATAAAGATTTTATTGGTTTTTTTTCATAAACATATGTTAATTTTTCCAATCAATGAGTTGTCTGGGATTAGCTATGCTAATACATATTCAATTCCTAATCCTTCATTCTTTCCTCTAACCAACGATAAAATAAATCCCAAATTTGGTAGTAGTCTGTGTCTTCTTTATCTTTCATAGTTAATCTGTCCATCTCTGCACATTCCAGTATTTTCCTGATTATTTCTTCTTCTGATGGGAATCCTTCATTCTTCCAGTATTGTGCGAAAATTATTCTCGCTGCTGTGGTAATGTGTAAGATTAAATATAGACTCTGCTTATTAATCTTTTCAGGCGTTATACTTAGTAAAAAAAAAGTTCAGGTTTAAAATCAACTTGCTCACCCAATATTTTTTCTAACCACGTATGTATCTTTCTCCAATAAATCTTAGCCTTGCCACATGTCCACCAACTGTGGTAATATGTGCCTATATTATGTTTACATTTCCAGCATCTATCTGACATATTTTTAAACATTTTTGCTATTCTTGCTGGTGGCAGGTGCCATCTATAAAACATTTTATACAAGTTTTCTTTATATGAAGTTGACATTGTTACTTTGTAGTTTCTCTCCCATAACATTTGCCATTTTTGTAGTTCTATATTGTAGCCAAAATTTTTCGCCCATCTTATCATTGTTTCTTTCACTTGTTCGCTTTCCATTTCCAAAATTAACAAAAAATTATACATTTTCTTAATTAATTTCTCAACTGAGGTTAACAAAATGTTATCAAACACAGTTTGATCCTTATAAAATCCATACATTTTTACATCTTTTTCATAGTGTTGGTTATGACCTATAAAGCCCTACAGGCATCGGGACCAGGTTATTTACGGGACCGTCTGCTGCCTCATGAATCCCAGCGGCCGGTTAGGGCCCACAGAGTGGGCCTTCTCCAGGTCCCGTCAGCCAGACAGTGTCGCCTGGCGGGGCCTAGGGGAAGAGCTTTCTCTGTTGCGGCCCCGGCCCTCTGGAACCAACTTCCCCCGGAGATCCGTGTCACCCCCACCCTCTCCGCCTTTCGTAAATTGCTTAAAACACACTTTTGCCGGCAGGCCTGGGGCAGCTAACATCTTGCCCCTAGCCAGTGTATGTTCGTGGAATGATTGGTTTTTTGTTTTTTGTTTTTTGTTTTGTTTTTAACTTAAGGGTTTTTTTTATATGTATGTAATTTCTATTATGCTGTGAGCCGCCCTGAGTTCTCCGGAATAGGGTGGCATAGAAATTAAATTAATAATAATAATAATAATAATAATAATAATAATAATAATAATAATAATAATAATAATAATAATAATAATAATAATAATAATAATATCTACTTTGTATCTGTAAATGTGCCCACCATGACAAGTTGATTCCCGGGTTTTGCAGTTCTTGTTTAGATTTTAAATTCCCATCAATATTTAGAATATCTCTATATGCCCATATTTTTTCAAAGTCTACCAAGTTCGGATGTACAAATGCCTCCATCGTTGATAACCACCCTGGAATTTTTAGATATATTTTAGCTTTAATTTTTTCCCATAGTGTTAACAAGGCATTTCTTATAAAGTGATTTTGAAAATACTTTTTTTATATAAAAAGTTTTTTATTTATAATACAGTTAAAACAAAGATGGACATAACACAACATTCAAGTATAAATATTTCTAACAATTTGTTCCTCTTCATACATATAATTCTTGATCTCTATATATACGTACATATATATTTTTCTATCAATACAATATCTAATTTGTGTCTCTATACACTAACATACAATTATATATGTTTCTATCTTAACACTAGCTTATAACCCGAACAGTCCTCCTTGATTCACACCAATAATAAAATTTGTCCCAGATTTCAAAATAATCTGACTCTGTCTTGTCCTTCATTTCCATTGTGAGCCTATCCATATCCGCACATGATAGAATTTTGCATAGAATCTCTTCTTCTGTTGGAATTTCTTTATTCCTCCAGTTTTGTGCATACGCCAGTCTAGCAGCCATGAAGATATGTAGCATCAAATAAAATATTCCTTTATCATATTTCTGTGTGGTTATGCCTAATAAGAAGAGTTCTAGTTTTAACTCTATCTCTATCATTAATATTTCTTCCAGCCATTTTTTTATCTTGTTCCAGAAATCATGGGCTTTTGGGCACTCCCATCACATATGGTAAAAGGTTCCTTTTGCCAATTTACATTTCCAACATGTGGAAGAAAAATTTGGACCCATTTTAGCTAACCTTGTGGTGAGAGGTGCCATCTATAGAACATTTTGTAGAGATTTTCTTTGTAGGAGGTGGCCAAAGTAAGCTTCCTATTTCTTACCCATAATTCTTGCCAGATGTGCAGATCAAAGTTGAGATCAAGATCCTTACTCCATGTTAACATGGTTTCTTTACCTGTTCCTCATACATAGCCTGATGTAGCAAAAAATGATATAATTTTTAATCATTTTGTCCTCAGTTCCTAATAGTATTTTATCCAGCCCTGTCAGCTCTATTTTTATGCCTAGCTCTTTTTTATCTTTCCAGTATCTTGCCTGCAATTGAAGATATGCCCACCATTCTAATTCTACCCCTTTGTCTTGAAGAATTTTCCTGGATTTCAATTCCCCTTTCTCGTCTACTACATTTTGATATGTTATAATTTTTCGTGATTGTATAAGCTTTGGGTATATATGCATTTCTAGCGTTGAAATCCAGCTGGGGACTTATATATAGTTTGGTTGCCAAGTTTTAACCCATACGTCAATTAGAGCTCGTCTGACGTAATGCCTTCGAAAATATTTGTGTGTTTTATATTTCTGATCCCATAACATAGCATGCCATCCTACCTGCAAATCATGACCTTCCAGACATAATAGTCTCCTATTCTTCAATAATATCCAATCCCGCACCCATAATAATACTATGGCCTGATTTAATAATACTATGGCCTGATACTATGGGTGGATTTTTCCAGGTCTGGGAGGCCAAATCCACCCCTTTCTTTCACATCCTGCAATAATTTTAATTTAATCCTTGCTTTTTTTCCTTGCCAAATAAATTTGTGTATGGTTTTGTTAAAGTTTTGAAATAATTTCTTATCTAATTTTATGGGTATACATTGGAACAAAAATAAAATTGTAGGTAGGACATTCATTTTGATTACGGCAATTCTACCCATAAAAGAGAGTTACAAGTTAGTCCAAGTATCTAAATCAATTTTAATCTGTTCCATTAACCTATCATAATTGTCTCTTTTAAGTGTAACACATCTAGCAGTTAGTTGTATCCCTAAATATCTTATTTTATTCGTAATCTGAATACCTATTCTGTCAACTAATTCGTTTTTCTGTATTTTAGTCATATTCTTAACGAGCATTTGGGTTTTTTCTTTATTTATCTTTAGGGCTGCTATTTCCCCATATTTACTCAATACTTCCATCAATCTTGTCCCCGATCGTAGTAGCTCTTCGATTATAAAGACAAGATCATCTGCAAAGGCTTGCGTTTTAAACATTTCTTTCTTAATCTCTAATCCTTTGATCTGTCCATCTTTCCGAATCACTCTGATTAGTACCTCCAGGATAGTATAAACAATAATGGTGGTAACGGACAATCTTTTCTTGTACCTTTTTGCATTTGAAAATTATTGGTTATTTCTCCATTAATTATTACTTTTGCTGCCTGCTTAAAATAAACCGATTTGAACATATTTATAAAAATTTCCCCAAAGTCCATATGCAACAATTGGTTAAACATAAAATCCCATTTCACATTGTCGAATGCTTGTTGTGCATCGAGGAAGATTAACCCCATTTGCTTTTCACTGTGTACCTCATAATACTCCAATACATCCAGAACAGTCCTGACATTGTTTATTATGTATCTTTTAGGTAAGAAACCATTTTAATCCGAATGTATAAAATCTGCTAGGAATCTTTCAAGTCTCTGAGCCACTATGGCCATAAAAGTCTTATAGTCCGAGTTTAATAATGAGATGGGTCTATAGTTCTTAATATGTGTCAAGTCAGAATTTTCCTTAGGAATCAGGGTGATAAGAGCTTCTTCCCATGAGGCTGGTATTTTAGCCTTTATTAAAATCTCGTTAAATAGTTCCAACAATATTGGCCTTAAAAATTCTTGTATGATTTTATACATTTCTACACTTTGTTCAACAGATTTTTAAACTCTTCCGGCACTTTCGGTAAATCTGCTGTTTGTAAATGCTTTAGAACAGCGGTTCTCAACCTGTGGGTCGCGACCCCATTTGGGGTCGAACGACCATTTCACGGGGGTTGCCAAACAATACAGTCCGCCATTTTATCCCCTTTTCCTTAGCTGTGCTACTCCCTCTTGAATAGAGTCTAATTCTATTGGCTTTCAAAAGCCAATAGGAATTGTCCAGGCTGTCTCTGTCCTGCTGAGCCCGCCAAAAGTCCCAGTCTGCAAACGGTGCTGAAAGTTGTCTGCAGTGAAGGTGAGCTGTGTAGAAGTTTACACCCCTCCCTGCTGAGCAACTATTAAAAATGTAAGTAAAAGAGGGCCAGGGGTGGGAGGTGGGAGGCCGGTGGGTGCAGGGAGGGTTGCTGGCACGCCTGGGGCCCAGCAGGTGGCTTACCTCCCTTGGGCTGGGCCAGCTGGTGGCCCAGCCAGTGGTTGCCCTGCGCCATTGCTGCCCCTTGCCAGCTACGCCTCAGCCGGCGCAGGGGGCGGCACCATGCATGCGTGGTGCTCCCGGGCAGGAAAGTCCTCGACTTATGACTGGTTGGGATCCTCGACTTACAACTGGTTGGTTAGTCCTCGACTTATGACCGGTTGGGTAGTCCTCTACTTATGACCAGTTGGGGGGTCGCGGCATTAAAAAGGTTGAGAACCACTGCTTTAGAATATCATCATTATTTCTCCATTCATCATCTTTGTATAAGTTCTTATAGAACTCATATGCGACTAGTTTCTTTCCTTCATTCTGGTATACCATATCACCTTCTGCATTAAAAAGTTTACTAATCCTCTGTTTATTATTATGTTTTTTTATTTTGTAGGCCAGCCATCTCCCCGGTTTATTAGTGTTTTCAAAGAAATTTTGTTTAGTATGTTTTATCTGCTGTCCTAATTCTTCCTTCCCAATGATATTCATTTTATGTTTAATTAGATCTATCTGTTGTTTCAAATCACGTCTTTGTGGTTCCTTTTGTAAATTTTCCTTGGCTCTACTTAATTCTTCTTCTAAATTTCTTTGTTGTTGTGTTTTAATTTTGTTTTCCCTGGCCATATAAGAGATCACAATCCCTCTCATATAAGCTTTGGCTGTATTCGATAAATTTTGGGAATTCATATCTTCCTTTTTATTTGACTTAAAAAACAGGTCCATTTGTTCTTCCAATTTCATTTTGAATTCTTTATGTTTTAGAATTGTTCTTTTCAGGGTCCATCTCCTCATTCTTTTTGGCCCTTTCCATCTGATTCTAATTGGATTATGGTCAGCCCAGGAGTTCATATCAATTACAATATCCTCTACCTTCAAATTTAAATCTGCTTTACCTGGAGAGAGAGGAATTTAGGGAAAAAAACAGTTTATCTATTACTCAAGACATCACCAATCATGGTCCAGAATTGATATGGTGTGATTTTGAAAATACTTATTGTTGTGAGTGTCCCTAGACCAGCTTGGGAAGTATCAGATGATGAGGATCAGCAGCCAGGCCCCTCTGGGTGTTTTCCCCTCCCGGCAGCCGAGGAAGAGCAGCCAGGCCCCTCTGGGTATTTTCCCCTCCCGGCAGCTGAGACAGACAGGGAGGAGATTTACAGGCAGTCTGGGTCAGATTCGCAAAGTGAGGGGTCAGATTTGGAGCAAGAAGATAGATGGCTTGATCCGAGATTCCGAAGGTTTGATAAACGAAGGTGTCAGTTAAGTGGGAAAAGGAAGTAATGGGGGGAAGTGACGTATCGGAAACTATATTAGAAGGGGACAGAGAGACTACGCCTTTGTCACGAGCAACGTTAATCAAGGAGTAGCCTGATATCTGGAGCCGGGCGTTTGAATTCAGTCTTCTGATGTTTTGGAAATCTACGGGAGAATAATGAGGCCTTGGACAATGTGATAAAGAAAGAGTGAGTTAATTGGAAGGTGTGGAAGGAGCATGTTTTAATCTAAATGTAAATAAATGAGACTTGGCTGTTTATGCCAGCAAAATGCCAGCAGCGGGCTTTGAAGTGAATTCTTTTGAAATGTGTTAAATAAACCTCTTGAAGACATATTTATGTGGATTTTAATGAGCTGAGAGGGGCCAGACAGAACACTTATGGGCTTTGTTTTTCCCATACCATAAGAAAGCGTGCCACCCCAATTTTAAATCATGTCCCTCTAAATCAGCGGTTCTCAACCTGTGGGTCGCAACCCCATTTGGGGTCAAACGACCATTTCACGGGGGTCGCCAAACAATGCAGTCTGCCATTTTTTCCCCTTTTCCTTAGCTGTGCTACTCCCTCTTATTCTATTGTCTTTTGAAAGCCAATAGAATAGACTCTCTTGAATAGAGTCTAATTCTATTGGCTTTCAAAAGCCAATAGGAATTGTCCAGGCTGTCTCTGCCCTGCTGAGCCCGCCAAAAGTCCCAGTCTGCAAATGGGGCTGCAAATTGTCTGCAGTGAAGGCGAGCTGTCTACATTCTAGAAGTTTCCACCCCTCCCTGCTGAGCAACTACTAAAAATGTAAGTAAAAGAAGGCCAGGGGTAGGAGGTGGGAGGCCAGCGGGTGCAGGGAGGGTTGCTGGCACGCGTGGGATCCGGCAGGTGCCTTACCTCCCTTGGGCTGGGCCAGCTGGTGGCCCAGCCAGTGGTCGCCCTGCGCCATCGCTGCCCCTTGCCAGCTACGCCTCGGCCGGCGCAGGGGGTGGCACCACACATGCACGGCGCTCTCGGGCAGGGAAAGTCCTCGACTTATGACCAGTTCGGGTCCTTGACTTACGACCGGTTGGTTAGTCCTCAACTTACGACTGGTTGGTTAGTCCTCAATTTATGACCGGTTGGGGGTCGCGGCATTAAAAAGGTTGAGAACCACTGCTCTAAATACAACAACCTTTTGTTTCTAAGCATTATGCATTCTTTCACCCTTGTTAAAACAGATGCTTGATAATACAACGCCCATTCCGGCAGCCCAAATCCTCCATTTTCCTTAGCATCTTGTAGTGTTTTCATCTTAATTCTAACTTTCTTCCCCTGCCAAATGAAGTTCAAAATTAATGAATTTAAATCTTGAAAAAAAAATTCTCAAGTTTTATCGGAATTGTTTGAAATAGAAATAAAATCTTCAGCAGTACATTCATTTTTACTGTAGCAATTCTTCCTAATATTGATACCTGCAGATTTTTCCATCTTTCCAAATCTAGCTTTATTTGTTTCAATATTTTGTATAATTGTCTTCTTTTATTGACGAACATTTGGCCGAAAGATGAATACCTAGGTATTTAACTTTTTTCCACTATCTGTACCTCTGTTTTCTCTAGCATTTGCCTTTTTTGTTTATCTGTGAGGTTCTTAACTATTACTTTAGTTTTTTCTTTATTTATTTTTAATCCTGCCATTTCTCCATACTCTTCTATCTTTCCCGATAGGTTCTTGTCTCTATAGGTTCTTCCAAGATAAATACTGGATTTATTTCCAAGATAAATACTAGATCATTGGCAAATGCTTGTAACTTATATGTTTCATCTTTTATCTTCAATCCTTTGATTTCTATGTCCTGTCTAACCCTTCTATTTAACACTTCCAAAGTAAAGATAAATAATAATGGAGATAGTGGACACCCTTGCCTCATGCCTTTTCTTATCTCAAAGCTCTCAGTGTAGTCTCCATTCACTATCACCTTTGCTGTCTGGTTGCTATATATTGTTTTTATCATATTTGTAAAGTTCTGTCCAAAGTCCATTGTTTGTAGTTGCTGAATCATGAATTGCCAAGAAACATTATCAAATGCCTTTTGAGCATCTAAAAATACTAATGCTAATTGTTTCCCTGGATGTAATTCATAGTATTCTAATAAGCCCATTATTACTCTTAAATTGTTTTTAATTTGTCTCTTTGGTAGGAAGCCATTTTGAGCTGGATGTATGAATTCGACGAAGTATTTTTTCAATCTCTGCCATTATTGAAGTAAAAATTTTATAATCCACATTAAGTAATGAAATCGGTCTATAGTTCTTAATATACATCAAGTCTGAATCTTCTTTTGGTATCAAAGTAATATTTGCTTCTATCCATGTGTTTGGAAGTTTAGCCTCTAAAAATAGTCCATTACAAACATCTTTCAGTGGTTCGCTTAATATGTCTTGTAAATTTTTAATTTAATTATGTCTTGTAAATTTTTATAACGTTCTGCCGGGAGCCCATCTGGGCCCGGTGTTTTCCCATTTTTTTGTTGTTTTATAATCTCTGATATCTCCATCATTGTTATTCTTTCTTCTAACATAGTTTTAAATGTCTCTGAAATTTTTGGCAATTTACTTTCTTCTAAGTATTAAGCAGTTCTCTCTCTTAAAATCTCCTCTTTATCATACAATTCCTTATAGTATTCCTTAATTATCTTAATTATCTGGAAGATGGAAGAAGAACAAGTAAAAGAAACAATGATAGTATGGGCAAAGAATTTTGGATATTCTATAGACTTAGAACACTTTGGGATAAAAACATTAAACTTACTAAAGCAGCTTCATATAAAGAAAACTTATATAAAATGTTTTATAGATGGCATATGGCACCAGTTCGATTAGTGAAAATGTTTAAAAATGTATAGAATGTTTGTTGGAAATGCAAACAAATGCCAGGCACTTACTATCATGCCTGGTGGACATGCTTTAATGCAAAGAAATATTGGTTTAAGATTCATAGATGGCTGGAAAAGATGATGAAAATATAGATAGAATTTAAACCGGAACTGTTCTTGCTAGGAATATTAGGACCTAATTATGGTAAAGAGAATGATTATTTAATACTACATGTTTTAACATCCGCAAGAATAGTATTTGTTCAATTCTGGAAAAATGAAAATCTACCATCTGATCAGATTATAATTACTAAAATTTTAGAATGTGTAGAAATGGATAGATTAACTTTGGAGATGAAAGAAAAAGAAGATTCAATTTATTTTAAAACCTGGGAAATTTTTTATCAATGGTTAGAAAGATGACAGAATGAGAAAAGAGCTTGAAATTAAATAGAATATATGGTTTTAGGATTTTCACTAAGCTCTATACTTTAGGTCAGCGGTTCTCAACCTTTTTCAGGCTGCGACCCCGACCTGTCAAGCGCCGCGCATGCATGGTGCTACCCCCTGCACCACGCATGCATGGTGCTACCCCTGCGCCGTGCGTGCGTGGTGCTACCCCCTGCACCGCACATGCGTGGTGCTGCCCCCTGCGCCGCACATGCGTGGTACTGTGCCGCGCATGCGTGGTGCTGCCCCCTGCGCCGTGCATGCATGGTGCTGCCCCCTGCGCCGTGCATGCATGGTGCTGCCCCTGCGCTGGCCGAGGCGTAGGCCACCGCCCGTTCGGGGTGGCAGCAGGCAGGCCCAGGTGCTCCTGGGTGGCCACAGCGGTGACGGTGCAGGGCGACCACGGGCTGGGCCACCAGCTGGCCCAGCCCAAGGGAGGTAAAAAACCCGCCGGGCCCCACACATGCCAAAAACCCTCCCTGTGCCCGCCGGCCTCCCACCTCCCACCCCTGGCCTTCTTTTACTTACATTTTTAATAGTTGCTCAGCAGGGAGGGGTGGAAACTTCAGGAGAGCTCGCCTTCGCTGCAGACAACTTACAGCACCGTTTGCAGACTGGGACTTTTGGCGGGCTCAGCAGGGCAGAGACAGCCTGGACAATTCCTATTGGCTTTTGAAAGTCAATAGAATTAGACTCTATTCAAGAGAGTCCATTCTGTTGGCTTTCAAAAGCCAACAGAATAAGAGGGAGTAGCACAGCTAAGGAAAAGGGGAAAAGAAAATGGCGGACTGCGTTGTTTGGCGACCCCTGTGAAATGGTTGTTTGACCCCAAATGGGGTTGCGACCCACAGGTTGAGAACTGCTGCTCTAGGTTAATAATAGCATTACTATTAGTGACTTTAAATATTAATGGAGACAGAATTAGTTTATATTTTATTAATTTTTTTATATTATTTTTATTGGTTTTTTAATTTTTAACAGAAAAAATCAAATTATAGTATTAAAGTAAACAATAAACATACTTCGAAATCATCCACAAACAAAACATAAATACTTATTTCAATACATCTAATAATAATAACTCGACTGAAGATAATCATAAACCACATTTACTAAACAATTAACATTACTGCTCGGTACCCCCACCACCACATCCCCCTAACCCTAACCTTCCCCCCTCACTTACCAACTGACTACCTACTCTCCTCCCTCTTTCTCTATCTCCCTCCTTCTCTCCACCCAACTATCCCTACTCTTCCCCCTTCTTATCAACTTTCTACTTACATCAGCCTTCACTCCTCCTTCCTCTTTCCATCAGATGTGGTGCCCAGAGGCCACCCGAGCAACCCCTTTATAACAATAATTTCATATTCTGACATCAACCCCAATTACAGTTGAGAAAACATAATATATAAAATTATAAAGCCTCCCTGCCCCCCCTGACTTCCCAGAGTGAGTACAGGGTAAAACAAAAGAAAACCCACTACTTCAAACAGAATTATTATATAATCCTAACAAGAATTTTAAACTATATACTAAATACAATCTCTTCCTAACATAAATCACTTCAATCCATTAAACATAACAAACAAATCATCTTGTTAAGAATATTAATTTTCATTTACATATCTAAACCATCAATCTAACAATCAGTCCATCACTTCAATTCATTGAGAGGTTATATAGAGTCACCCAAACAATCAAGTTTAGTATATATCTTTCTAGACAATCATTTCAAACCAATAAACATCAAGTAAATAAATCATCTTTTTTTAAAAAAAAATAAACAAATAATATCAATAAACCCCTCAATTTAAATATATATATATATATATATATTCTTAATCAATTTAGTATATCTTCCATTAAACATCCTCATAAACTTGGTCCTTGATTCAACCCATAATCTTAGATTGGCCTTAATCCCTTACACTTAATTTTAAATTTCACTTCTTCAATCGACTTCTGGGCTTTCTCATATGTCGAATAAACCTAAATACCAAATACAATCTATTTAATCCATTTCTAACTTAGATTCCTTCAACCTTGTCCAATCACATAATGCTTATCTGTCCCATCAATCAATCAATCTAATGTCAAACCTAGATCATTTCAAAGCAATTACATTCTTCTTCAATTTAATTATATCTTCCTTTAATCATCTTCTTTTACATCTTACTCATAGTCTTAATATTATATCTTCCGTTAATCATCTTCTCTTACATCTTACTCATAATCTTAGTCCTTGAATCAGTCCATAGTTTTGAATTACCCATAATTCCTTGCATACAATTTTAAATTTCACTTCTTCAGTCGTACTCTTGGTTTTTTCTTCTGCCAAGTAAATCTCCATAACGAGGCCTCCCTTCCAAATAATAAGTCTCTCTTTTTTACTTGCAATATCATTTGGATCCATATAAACCATCTTAACCTTTGCATTAGTCCTCTATTTCTCTTAACCATAGACTTTCGTTGAGGTAACATTTCAAATCTCTGTCTTTGCTTTTCCTGGTCTTTTTCCTGGTCCTCAGCACCATAGATAGATTGCTTCTTGAACTGGGTCAATTTCTCTTTTTTCTCAATTAGATCTTCTTCTTGCTGCTTGTCTGAGAGGAATAGCCATCCCCTCTTGTCTTGAGACGAATCCTCTTCCTCCACTCCGTAAATGAACTGTTTATCAAGCAAGTTCCATTCCTCATTATTCTCTTTATTCTCAATACTGTCTTCTTCTTGTTTGGATTGTTGTATAAAATGTTCATCAGTCGGTTGCAAATCAATTTCATTTGGAAAAAAAGATCCAATTAATTTTAATATTTCTATATTAGTCTCTTTCAATATTGCAATCCTTTCTTCTTTAAATTTATCAATGCAATCCAAAATAGGTTTGACGTTAAAACGTAAATTCCACTCCATTTTAAATTTTAAAACAATCGCTCTGGCTTTAATCCAATTTCTACAACCGTCTCTCTAGCTTCGCCGGCGTCGCTAGAGTCTCCTCGGTGAGGCTCCGTTCCCTGGGTATGTAAAGCCGCAAAAAACAGCGAACATCAGCTGTTTTTTTGCGATGAAAAATCCCCTCTTCGGGCGAAGAAGAGGTGTAGAGCATTGGGAGTAAAAGGTTGAGCTCCTCTAATATCCCTGGAAAGTTTTCAGGGATAAAGAGTGTGAGCTCCCCATAATTCCTGAAGACGCTCCTGCCCAGAGACGCTTCTGTCATTAGACAGAAAAAGATGCCGCGACTGCCTCTGCTTTTTAAAAATAGAACACAAGAGAGACTGTTTGCAGACTGAGTGAATACAGGAGTTTTTACTGGATTGCAAGTATTTTTTATTGTTTTTCTGGCTATATATTTCTAACTGTTACATTCAACATAATGCATTCAAGATGGCGTATAGCTTTCACTACTTTCACTGCTAAAGGAAAGTGCTTGAAAGTGAAAGTGAACTCTCCTATATTTTATTAATTAAGGTTATTTACTTAAAGGAATTGTATTTACTTATTAATTTTTAACTAGATGATTATAATTAACTCTATTCATTATAACTGTTTAGTATTATATAAACTATGTTTATTCAATATGTATATCCAGATGGTAGTTTGCTTGTTAAAGCATGAGATTATTGTTGGGGGTTACCCCATTATTGTACTTTCCCTTAATTCCAACCCTACCCTATCCTTAATCTCCTATTCCCACCCTTCCCCATATCTGTACTTACCCTACCCTTTCTCTACCCTATAAAATCTAATAAAATATTTATTTAAAAAAATCAATTAATTTTTAGTAAAATAAGACTTGCTCAGACTTAAATATTCATCACTTCATTTCCCATTACGTAACGATCCATAGGTGAAACTGGAAACAGCAACTCTTGAAAATAATTCAAGACTATGCTTATCCTGTCCATTGAAATCAATTGGTAGAATCTAGAGTTAGTTTTATTCAGCAGAAGCTTATGGAAATCAATAGAACTAGATTTCACATATTCAAGACCTGGGAATAAGTAATATGTCTGAGTTATTGCAAAACAATTAAAACACAACTCATACTCTATAGATAGCAATCCTTGCTGATCACACTACAAAACCCAATATAAAAATACAAGGCTACAAAACAATGTGCTAAAATTCAACATGTAAAAAAATCCAAAATCACAAATCACTATCAATGACATACTAGTGAAAACAATAGCACTCTGCATTTCCTATAAACCAGAGATAACCTGATAATTGTAATACAGAAGCAATTTCATAGATAAAAAAAATACTTTAATGTAAAGCAGACCTTCTTAAGAAACAGTCTTGTCACTGGGGCCACATAGCTGGTCACATTTTTCTTAAACAGAACACCAATATTTGATTCTATTTTTCAGTTTACATACATTTATCATTTTTGCAAGATCATAGTAAGATGATGTAACAAGTGAAATTCATCCTGCTAAAAAAAGAAACATTTTTCTTTCTATCTCTCTCTATGCTGAGTAGAAACATCTTTGTCTTCTTCCCCTTCCCTTTCTCTGCAGTCCTCTTGCCAAGCAAAGTGGGTTCGTCCTTTGCCTATCAGAGATATTTCAGTTGCTTTTTCACTTCTTCCCCCAGCATAGAGACTTTTATGATGGAGTGGTCAGATTCAGCCCTCTTTCCTTGGGCAGCTGCAGCCTATCATCCCTGGCCAAGCATCAGCCCCTTCTCCTGCCTGGAAGCATGATATGATCTCACAAGCAACACCTCTTATGGACAGCAACAGTAGATAGGAGTTACTGGAGAACAACATAGTTTGGCATAACAGATCTTGGGTCGCCTACTTCATGGGCTTTCCAACCAGGTTCCAGTATTGTGAGGAGCCCACTGGGTTGTGAAGGTGCTGACACAAGGCTACTCATCCTCCTTCTCAAAACCAAACCTGCACAACTAACTACATGCTTTTGAGGTCTTGCAGCCTATCAACTTCAACACTGAGTGCCACAAAAGATTCATTGGAGTGCCACAAACTCTAGATTTGGGACCTTTACTATAGACATTATGGAAGAATATTTCACCAGTCTTCTGACAGAAGGAAAACCTTGATTTGTGAAAGTGAACGTTCCCTGACAATAAATTCTGATAAAAATGGTCCTTGTTTTAGAAAGATCCCTGAACCACAAAGTGGAAAGTCTTCTGTAGCTATCAAAAGCCCCTTCCTACATCTGTTTCCTCTGGCTGACTTATCTCACCATGGGAGCAATCAGTACTTAACAGACAACATCCTGCCTGATGTAACTTTTCAGAGAACATAAGGGAAAACTAAAACCTCTGCTAAATATTATCTACTGATTAACTTTCCTTTAAAAATATTCATAGATAAGCATACTTTTGTTTCTTTTTTTTAAAGTTACATCCTAGAAATTAAATAGCAAAATAAGCATGGGAAATAATGAACATGTTATCTGAATAAAATACAGGTCTATTTTTTGATCTTGTTTAAAAAATTAAATCTGTGTGAGCGATAAAAGTGGTTCTCTTCTGAATTACAGGTTTTCTATTCCTATTGAGAAAGCTCTGCATAAGCTTTATATATTTTACCCTCTAGAATTACATAATTGCTATTATACTTGCATTATATGAATACAATATCACTTTCACCAGATAATGAATTGAACAAGATATATATTGATCTCTGCACACAACTTTAATAAAAGACTTGCAATTTACACAATGCAATTTCTCTACTGATTGTATCACTGCAGCTTATTATTGGCTACGGGCTGTGATTTATGCCAGCTAGTAGAACTAGCATGAAATGCTTTCATTTTTTTTTTATTTTATGCACTTCTGTTTTTTTTAATATATATAAAATTATTTTATTAAAACAAGCAACATTGAACATAAAAACGTATTGTGCAGCAATCATCATGGCACCTGATATACAATACTAAGTATTAGTCATTGAAAACGTCTGAATTAGTAAGCCTTTTTCCACCCCTCGCGTCTAGCCTCAACTATACTCCTGTTACACTTTGTTTGATTGGTGTTTCTCTTATCTGGTTCCATATTAATGTGATCAACATTAAACCAAAGATCCTATTGCTAAACAATCATCCTAGAACATAGCATACAACATTAGGTATTAATCTTTGTAGACATCTGTTTTAGTAAACGTTCTTCCCTCCTCCCTTCTCTCTTCAAGTATACTCCGAGTACCTTTTGTTTGGTTGGTGTTTCTCTTATATATGGTCTATCTGCTGTATCTAGTCTATTGCATATTGTTCGTTTGCGCTTCTGAATTGACTTCATCCCATTACTAGTGCAATCTTTTATAGTCCCTAACCAGAGATCCTGAGGTAAAAGTTTCATATCCTGAGGTAGAGATTCAGTCTGCTTTAACAGTATTAAAGCAAACAACATTAGTCATAAGGTTATGTTAAGAGGCATTAGTTATAGAACATATACATTCAACATTGGGTGTCAGTTTTTGTAAACATTTGATTAGTTAACCCTTCTTCCCTCCTCCCATCGAGCCTCAGCTAAACGCCAGCTGCATTCTGTTTGATTGGTGTCTCTCTTGGATATAGTCTATCCACTGTTTCCAGTCCATCAAGAATTGTTCATTGGAGCGATTTTTCAAGTATGCTGATATTTTCGCCATTTCCGCCAAATTTGTTACTTTCACAGTCCATTCTTCAATAGGCGGTATTTCCAGATTCTTCCAGTATTGTCCCACCAACAATCTTGCTGCTGTAATTTATAGGCATTTATCTCCACCCTTAATTGAGATAAGAGGATAAGCATCCGTTACCAAATGAGATTCCAAAAAAAACAATATTTAAGAAGACTTTCCGTGATCCATTATGAAATTATCTAAGGCTAGCATTATTAATAAAACAATACAAAGGAATCTTAAACTCCTATCCAATGGATTATAATAAATCCTGTGCTTTGGGATGAAGTTTGTATTCAGCTGTGTTCCACTGGTGCTAGAGAAAATTTTACCTGGCAATTCCACTTGCTTTAGAGGGACAGAAGTGTTTTAACAAAGATTGGTAAACGTATTGGGAGTAATTTATCTAGCAACCTATCTATATACTATTAAAATTCTCACTGACTTTCACCTAAGCAAAATAGCAGGTTACAGGACATCTATTTTTGAACAAAGGTATCTCAAACGGACTAAGTTACAGAATGTTTCCAAAATCCAGGACCCATAAATCCCAAAGAGATAAAATTCATTTCATAAAAATGAAACTGGTATAACTTATATACTTATACTAAAGGTATTTTATTTAAAGTAGCTGGATTCCTAGGAATCATTAATCATTTTCTCTCATTAAAAATTCTTTTTGACCTAAACACAACTACAGCATTCATCAATGACATTCCTGTATGATTTCTGAGTCTTATGAGGAATAGAGTGAAAGTTAAACTTACGAAAGTCAGCCACATGTGCTGATCTATACCAGTGTTCATCTATAGAAGAAGAATGTTAGACAGCAAAATTTAACCTTATTTGAAATCAAGAACTTCTAAGAAAACAGGGTTTTTTTGCAGTTCCATTTTACATTCCAGAACAAATCTCCCAAATCACCAGCTCCTACTAATTCTATCTCCAGTTCATCAGATGACAGCTATTTCTTCTTTTCTGGCCATTCTGTTGCAGAGTTGTAGGAAGCAAAGTGGTTGTTGCTGCTGTTATTGCTGCTGCTGCTGCTGCTGCTGCTGCTGTTGTCATGGCCACTTCCAGAAATAGAACTTCCAGAAATGGAACTCCTGTGGCTGGGACCCATCTTCCTGCTATTTGGCTCAGCCTCTTTGACAGAAGGCAACCCAAAGGCTGCCTAATTTAAATAAAACACCTGTCCAGTGTGAAACTTATGCATGGTTGTCAACTGTGATGATATTTATGCAGTATCCATTTTATTAGGGCAGCGCAAGTCATATCAAGATTGTAGTTGGTGTAGATCAGGTGTCTTCAAACTTGGCCCTTTTAGGACTTGTGGACTTCTGGGAGTTGAGGTCCATAAGTCATAAAAGGGCCAAGTTTGAAGACCTCTGGTGTAGATAAAGCCAAAGCAACTTTTGAACTGTGAAAGAACAAAGATTGACTACTAGAGCAATAGTATGATGACTTTTTTGCCTTTGTAGAGCTGGGGTGAGTGTGGCCTGGGTGTGATGCATCAGGGCCACAAGCCACCAGTTTAACACCCTGGTCTAGAATGAAGAGTCTTCTATGAATTATACTTCCTTAAATGTAAGCATATAGCATCCTTCTGTAATGTTACAACTTGAGTGGATGTTGCATTGAGGATCTGTTTCTTCTGCTCAATATGTTTTCTCTCAACCAATTCCAACATAAAAGGTTAACATAATTTATAGAGAAGAATAAAAAAAAAAAGAAAACGTGAGTCAATGCATATACTGGTTTGCACAAAATTTTAAGAATATGTCAACATCTAATTAATGGAACTCAGTGTTATGTATTAAGCAATTCAAAGAGTCTGTTATAAAGAAACGGTTAACTGATTGCTTTATTTGAATGATAGACTGTCTGTCTGTATAACTTTAAGCCTGTTGTTTTAGGCAGAAATGAGTACTTTAAACTGATTGGCCGCCGCCTAGCAGCGGTCCATATAAATATAAGTCAATCAGCTACTAGAGCTTGCTTCTGTGAGAACCTAATAAAGAGCTGTTATTTCAACTCTGTGTCTTCTATGCCATGCTGTTCCCACTGCGCAACAGTGGTGACAGTTCTTTAAACTGTTTCATTAGTTGGAACCATGACAGTAGGATTATGTTGCTAGGAAGAAGAGAGCTAAGTCACTAAAGGGGTAAGACCAGGCATCAGCGCCCTGGTTGGAACAGTGTTCCCCCCTTCTGCCTGCCAGTATGCAAACACTGAAGGTATCACCTTCCTAAGGGACCTGTCCCTAGGAAAATCACAGAAACCCTAGAAGCATAAGGCATTGGAGATGCCAAAACAGCCAAACCATGGCCAAAGTCAGCAAGCTTTCAGAGTTCGACGTAACTCATCCTGAATGATGGAGTTCGTACATCTCAAGAGTAGAAAACTACTTCAGAGCAAACGAGGTCAGAGAAGATAACTTAAAAGCTGCAACCTTGTTCTGCGTGTGTGGCCAAGCCACCTTTGATATAGCAGAGAACTTAGTCGCTCCTGCTCCCTTGGAGTCAGTCACTTTCGCTGACTTAAAACATAGACTCAAGGAGCACTTTGAACCACATATGTCCATTATCGCATATAGACATGCATTCGAGATGAGATAGCAACAGCCAGGTGAAACCATTGCTGAATCTGTGGCCACCCTACGCCAAGCGTCCCGGCTCTGTGAGCTTCCCGACCTAGAAGATAGGCTCCAGGACCGACTAGTTTGTGGCTTTCAAAGCAGAGACTTACAACAGAGACTGTTCGCTAAAGAGATCCTGACATTCCAGGATGCACTGAAAGAAGTGATGGCAGAAGAGGCTGCAGGTGGGGCCATCAAGGCTTTACATCCCTCAAAGAATTTCCCTAGCCAGATGGCTGTGCATCATGAAGAGTCAGAGAGAACAGAAGACCCAGACATTGACATTGAGATCGACCGGGTGCAGAAGATCCCAGAAAGAAGGCAGCAGACACTTGATAATGCAGTTCCCTTTCCTAGCTGTCTTGGCTGTGATAGATGACACCAGCACTCAGAATGCCAGTTCCGTGCAGCTGTGTGCCGAGCATGTGGCAAACAAGATCACATTGCTACCATCTGTAAAGGTTGCCAGAGGGAATCGCCATGTGAAGAATTCCCCAGGAGAGGTAATGGGGCCCTGGGGCAGAATAGAGTAGGGTTTTGCTTCGGAAGAAGGAGCATCCTCAAAACTGGAGCCCGTCACCCCCTAAAAGAAAAGCTTAGATTAAAAGTCAAGCTGCAAGGAGTTCCATGCACCATGGAACTGGACACTGTATCAGTTGTGTCTATAATCTCTTATAAGACTTTTAACTTCATCTGCAGAAATGGTGGAAAACGAGTCAGACTCAAGCCGTCAGACTTAGTTTTGACAGATTTTCAAAACTCCTGTGTAGTGGTTAAAGGAGAAGCTACAATAAAAGTGACATTCAAAGAGTTTGAAGGTTCCCTCAGTGTCATGGTGATGGAAGGCCAGCGAACAAATCTGATCGGCTTAGACTGGTTTGATGCCTTGGGCATCTATGTGACTGGCATTAACAGAACCTAAACAGCCAATTTGGCAGCTGTCTGCTAGGAGTTTATAGATGTATTCAGTCCCACCTTAGGGAACTACAAAAGAGCACCAATTGCTCTCCACCTTGATCCAACCGTAGCCCCAGTCAGAGTAAAGCCTCATACAGTGTCTTTTGCCCTTAAGCCCAAGATTGATGCAGAGCTAGATAAGCTCATTCAACAGAGAATCTTGCAACCCATTGACAGCTATGTGTGGGAAACCCCCATAGTTACACCAGTCAAGCCTAATGGAGAGGGGCACATCTGCACTGATTATAAGTCCACTATTAATAAGGCACTGCGGCAGCATGCATATCCAGTACCTGTAGTTAGCCACATTCTGGCATCCTTACAAGGAGGTCGCTTATTTGCAAAGCTGGACCTGGCACAGGCTTATCAGCAACTGCCTGTGGATGATGTCTCTGCTGAGGCTCAAACAATAGTTACCCATAGAGGGGCATTCAAGATTCGTCACCTGCAGTTTAGGGTTCAGTGTAGCCCCAGGGCTCTTTCAGAGTGTGATGGAACGCATGTTAAAAAGCATTCCAGGGGTGTGCCCTTATTTAAATGATGTTTTAATAGCTGGGGAATCAGCGGCAATACTTGCAGAATGTTTAAGGGCTGTTCTTCAGCGCTTCCACAAAGCAGGGCTGAAGCTAAAAAGGGGGAAATGTCAAATTGGAGTCAACTCCAGAGAATTCCTGGGTTTCCGGATTGATGCTGCTGGAATACACCCAGCTGATTCAAAGCTCAAAGCTATTTTGCAGGTTCCCAGACCAAAGTCAAAGGGAGAATTGCAGGCATTCCTTGGGCTACTTAACTTTTATCATGCCTTTCTATCTCACAAGGCTGCATTAGCAGAGCCTCTACACAGGCTCTTAGATAAAAGAGCGCCCATGAAAGAGTTTCAAAGCAGTCAAATCACTGCTGTTGTCAGACTCTGTGTTAACTCATTTTAACAAAAAGCTGCCTATCAGCATTGCATGTGATGCATCTCCATAAGGAAGTTGAGCCATTTAATGGCCGATGGTAGGCAAGCTCCCATATCTTATTATTTAAGGACACTGTCACCGGCGGAACACAACTATGCCCAAATTGTGGCTGGCATCAAAAAATTCCATGATTTCCTTTATGGTCATTCATTCACAGTCTTCACTGACCATAAGCCACTACTTGGTCTGTTCATGACAGAAAAACAAGCACCTCAGATCCTATCTCCAAGGATGCTGAGATGGTCCATATTTCTTGCCACTTATAGTTACAGTCTAATTCACAAACCAGACAGGGAAATGGGCCACACTGATGTGCTCAGCAGACTGTCCATGCCAAACTCAGAGCCAGACCCCGCACCTGCTGCACGCATCCTGTCAATTCAGGACTTGCCAGAATCTCCCCTTCACACAGGGGATGTGGCTGCTGAGACAGCCTCCAACAAAATTCTCAGCAGAGTTTTGAACTGGGTGCTGAGTGTGGCCAGGAACCAGTCCTGGAACAGAATTTCAGAGCTTTATTAGAAAGACAGGATGAGCTGTCTGCACACAAGGGATGTATTTTATGGAGGAGCAGGGTTGTAGTCCCACACACGCTCAGGGAAAGAGTCTTAGAATCTCTGCATGAAGGTCATCCTGGAATAGTCAGGATGAAGGTACTCACGAGAAGCTATCTGTGGTGGCCAGGGTTGGATATTGAGGCTCAAGTTAAAGGATGCCAGGTTTGCCAACAGTCCAGACCTGAAATGCTTCAAGCCCCAGTACATCGCTGGGAAACTATGCAAACTCCCTGGTCTAGGATTCACATAGACTATGGAGGACCCTTCCAAGGATAGGTGTTCCTCATTGTAGTGGACAATCACTCAGTGACTTGAGGTAGCACCTGTCCCTTCTATGACTATAGATGCCAGGACCATCCAGGAACTGCGCAGAGTCTTCTCCACACATGGCTTACCTGATGTAATCGTATCAGATAATGAGGCACAATTTACTGCTGCAGAATTTCAGTCATTTCTAAGGTCTAATATGATTAGACATGCCACCTCTGCCCCATTTCACCCAGCCTCTAACGGCCAAGCTGAAAGAATGGTCAGGACGACCAAAGAAGCACTTAAAAGACTAACCAGGGGTGATTGGCATCACAGGTTGGCAGACGTTTTGCTCTGCCAACACACTACTCCATGCACATCAGCAGGTCATAGCCCAGCAGAGCTGAGATGGAGACATCAGCTGACCATGAAGCTGGACCATCTCCATCCAGACAGAATTGCAACAGAGACAGCGCAGCCCAAGCCCCCGAGGAATTTGCGAATCGGTGACCGAGTTTGGGCAAGGAACTATGGTCAAAGGGCACTGTGGGTGGTAGCTGTGGTTTGTAAGGTGTCAGGACCACTCTCTTACAAAGTGGTCCTGGAAGATGGGCGCGTTTTGTGCCACCACATCGATCAGCTGCATCAGCGGCAGGCTAATCTAACTCTCGCCACCGACCAAGAGGAGAGCCAAGAATTGCCTGACAGAGGCAGTGTGTCTCAATCTCCGGAGTCCGGTGCGACTCAAAGAGACATGCTGGACGACTCAAACGTGGGTGAGTTGCTTCTGACCAAAGGAATAGTGCCTGCAGATCACAGCATAAGCTGGGGGACTTATTTCCCAGCCTTTCAGGAACTGCTCTGCTCACAGACGGGTATACAGGTCTACCCGAACAGACCAACTGAAAGGAGACTGGTCTACCCAGCCAGCAAAGACAAACTGGGACTGGTCTACCCAGCCAGCAAAGACAAACAGAGACTGGTCTACCCGACCAAAGCTGTCAAAAAGACTCTGGTCTACCCAGTCAACCGAGGGTAGACTGGGAACCTCAGGCAGAAAGGCGATCAAAACGATTGCGGAAACCACCTACTTATCTAAATGAATATGTTCAGTTTATGGATATGTATTGATTTAGGGGGAAGGGGTGTTATGTATTAAGCTATTCAAAGGGTCTGTTATAAAGAAACAGTTAACTGATTGCTTTATTTGAATGATAGACTGTCTGTCTGTATAACTTTAAGCCTGTTGTTTTAGGTGGGAATGAGTACTTTAAACTGATTGGCTGCCGCCTAGAGCTTGCTTCTGTGAAAACCTAATAAAGAGCTGTTATTTCAACTCCGTGTCTTCAATGCCTCGCTGTTCCCACTACACAACACTCAGCTCCAGATTATAAAAGCAGTCCCTACTTCTTCATTTGGTCAGGATTTTTTTTTAAAAAAAACAACCCCTAAATATTACACAAGATAAATACAACTACTACCCCAAAAAATAATAACTAAAGAAGTTTTGTTCTGTTCTACAGCCATAGTGCTCCCTGAGATATATGTTGAGGCAGCATATAATCATTATTTCATTTTCCTTAGTTTTCTAAGTTCCTCTGCCCAAAGCACAGACAACTTCAGAGAAGAACTGTACAAACAGGGCACTGATGTCTTTGTGTTCCTATCACCACTCAAGTTTTCCATGACAATTTCATTTTCCAAACATTTTCATAGTTCATTGCTTTTTTTCTCTTGTAATTTTTCAGTAGTCCAAGACTGAAATGGATGATTGCATTATTTTCTGTTTATGAGGCTTTTGTCTATGTTTAACAATAACTGAAGCCCTAAACCTAGGTTTTTAAGCTTTTGCAAATATTAATTAAACCATTCATTTTTCATCATCCTTGCTTTAGATTCAATACTAATTAACGCATTAATGGTGACTTGAAGGTAATAATGGATTAATAATTCTATGCTGCTTTAGAACTGTATATATTTTTTGGTTTCAGTCTTGTGCTAGATAATATTCTATGCAGAACAGGATAATTATACTTTAATTAATAACAGACTGTACCAATGTGTATGGACAGCAGGAATCACACACAAACACAGTCACACATACACATATACAGTACATATAAATCTAAAACCTGAATGATAAAAATGGTAAGAATATATTGGAGTCTCTGTTTTTCTCCCTCTTCTCTCATATTTATTACTATTCCAGATATATTTCCTTAAAAAATGGCAAATAGAAAAATATTTTCACTTCAACTGTAGAATGAACTAAACAGACTAACTGAACATTCTACTTCCTCGGTAAGGCAATGCTATCCAATGAACTAGTTTTACCTTAATTTATAGTAATGTCTGGAATTATACCTTGTTAACATGAAGTGTGTTATGTATTGAGGTTAATTTACTTGGAAACTGTTGGAAATGGCCAAAAGGCTGCACTTGTTTAAGCTCCAGACTGACTGTCTACATGTTAATTAACTTGTCTTTAAGAGGGAAATACTGCTGTAATTCTATTGGCTGCCGCCTAGTAGTGAGCTGTATAAATAGTGGTTAAGCAGCAGTTAGGACTGCTTCTGTTGTTAGCTGAATAAAGAGTTGTTGTTTGCACCATTCGCCTTGTCAATGCCTCACTGAACTGGAAACATAACAGTGGCGATGAGGATGGGATGTGCTGCGAAGAAATAAAGAGCCAGAAGTCACTAAGGGTAAGACCAGGCCTCAGTGCCCTGGTAGGAACTACGTCCCCCACTCTACCTGCCAGCAAGCAACGCTGGAGGCAAACACCTGAGGGATCCGTCCCCAGGACCACCAACAGAAGCCTTAGCAGCACAAGGCATTGCAAGGTCAGAGACAACTCGCCATGGCCAAATTTGGAAAATTGTCGGAGTTCAACATGTCACATCCTGAGAGATGGAGCTTTTACATTTCGTGAGTTGAAAACTATCTGAGACCTAACCAAGTTAGCAAAGATGGCTTAAAGGACACAACACTGCTATGCGTGTGCAGCCAGGCGACATTTGATATAGCCAAAAATTTAGTTGCTCCAGTTTTGCTTGAAATGGTCGCCTACGCCAAATTCAAGAAAATGCTCAAGGAACATTTCAAACCAAAGCTCTCTATCATTGCCTGGAGACACACCTTCGAACAAAGGGAGCAACAACCAGGCAAGTCTACTGCCGAGTTCATAGCTACCCTACGACAGGCGTCCCAGCTCTGCAATTTTCAAGACCTCGAAGAAAGACTGAGAGACCATTTAGTTTGCAGGTTGAGGAACAGGGATCTTCAGCAGAAGTTGTTTGCGAAAGAGACCTTGTCGTTCTAAGACGCCCTAAAAGGAAATCATGGCCAAAGAAGCCACTAGGGGAACCGTAAAAGCCTTACGGCCCTCCAAGAACACTTGCAGCCCAGAAACCATCCACCATGAGGACACAGAAAGAGGCGAGGTCCCCGACGTGGACCACAAAATTGATCGGCTGCAGAAGCCACCTGCAAGAGTTCAACGGCCACTTGATAAGGAAGTTCCCTTCACTCAATGTATGGGCTGTGAAGGCCAACATAGATGCTCAGAGTGCAGGTTCCACACAGCAACATGCCAGGTGCCACACAGCAACCACACCGCCATCTATAAAGATCACCAGAGGGACATTCCACAAGAAGAATTTCCCAGGAAAGGTACTGGGGCCCCGGGGCAACACAGAGTTACTTTTTGTGCTAGCAGAAGGAACGTGTTTAGAATAGGTGCCCATTGCCCCATGAAGGAGAAATTGAGACTTAAAGTCAAGCTTCATGGAGTCCCATGCAACATGGAACTAGACACGGGGTCAGCCCTGTCTATAATTTCCCAAGGAACTTTTAATCACATTTGCAGTCGCAGTGGCAAACGAGCCAAACTCAAGCTGTTGAATCTCATGTTAACCAATTTCCAAAACTCCTGCATAGCAGTTAAAGGAGAAGCCACACTCAAAGTGCAGTTCAAAGAGTTTGAGGGTCCCCGGGACATCGCAGTTGTTGAAGGCAACCACACAAGCCTCATTGGGCTAGACTGGTTTGATGCATTGGGCATCCATGTGGCTGGCATAAACTGAACACAAGCAATGGACCTAGAGGCCGTTTGCCAGGAGTTTGCTGATGTTTTCAGCTCTGACTTGAGAAAGTACAAGGGACCTCCAATTGCTTTCCACCGTGATCCTATCATAACTCCAATAAGAATCAAACCTTGTAGAGTGCCTTTTGCCCTTAAATCTAGAATCAATGCAGAGCTGGACAAGCTGTTGCAACAAGGTGTGTTGCAGCCAGTAGACAGTAGCCAGTGGGAAACCCCTATAGTTATGCCACTTAAGGCCAATGGGGAGGTGCGCATTTGCACGGATTATAAGTGCACTATTGATAGAGTGCTTCAACAACATTCATATCTGGTGCCTGTAGTCAGCCATATTTTGGCATCACTACAGGGAGGTCGCATATTTGCCAAATTAGATTTGGCTCAAGCCTACCAACAACTGCCCGTGGACGATGCCATGGCGGAAGCTCAGGCCATAGTTACCCACAGGGGGGCTTTCAGGGTAAGACGCCTACAATTTGGGGTCAGTGTTGCCCCAGGAATTTTCCAGAGTGTGATGGAGCGCATGCTCAAAAATATCCATATTTTGATGATGTCCTCATAACTGGGAAGTCAGTAGAAATATTGGCAGAAAGGCTCAAAGCCATCCTTCAGCAGTTCCGCGAAGCAGGGCTGAAACTAAAGAGGGAGAAATGCAAAATAGGGGTAGCTTCAACCAAATTTCTAGGGTTCTGCATTGATGCCGCAGGCATTCACCCTGTTGAATCCAAGCTCAAACCAATCAAGCAGGCCCCCAGTCCTACATCAAAGGGGGAGCTTCAGGCCTTCTTGGGGGGCTACTTAATTTCTATCATGCCTTTCTTCCACACAAGACCACAGTGGCAGAGCCATTACACCAGCTCTTGGACAAAAAGGCACAGTGGCAGTGGATGAGCATCCATGAGAGATGCTTCTCAGCAATCAGATCACTGTTGTCTTCAAACTCGGTACTAACACATTTTAACGAACAGCTGCCCATCAGCATTGCTTGTGATGCATCCTCATCTAGGGTAGGGGCTGTGTTGAGCCATTTAATGGCTGATGGGAGACAAGTCCCCATAGCCTATTATTCAAGGACTCTGTCCTCGGCAGAATGCAACTACACCCAAATAGATAAGGAGGCCAGTGTGGCTGGCATTAAGAAATTTCATGACTATTTGTATGGTCGGCCATTCACGGTCTTTACAGACCACAAGTCACTACTGGGTCTGTTCACAATGGACAAACAAACACCTCAGATTATCCCTCCAATGATGCTGAGATGGTCCATCTTTCTGTCAGTTTATAATTACAGGCTGGACTTCCGGTGGCTTCACCGGCGCCGCAACAGCCTCCTTCAGAGGCTCCGATCTCTTGGGTTGGTGAAGCCGCAAAAACAGCAAATATCGGCTGTTTTTGGCGGTGAAAAATCCCCCCTTTGGACAAAGAAGGGGTGCAGAGCATCGAGCGGGGGTTGAGCTCCTCTGAAAAACCCCTGAAAAAATTTGCAGGGGGAAAGAGTGAGAGCTCCCCAGGCGCTCGACGACGCTCCTGCCCAGAGACGCTTCTGTCTGCGGACGGGACCAGGCGCCGCAACCAGCCTCTGCACGAGAAAAACTTTTTAAAAGAGACCTACCGGCAGGAGGAAGGAAAACAGGAGAAAACAGGAGTTTTAAAGCGCAAGTACTTCTTTATATTTTACTTCTAAGCACAGATCCCTACAATCAACATAATGTATCCAAGATGGCGATCGCTTTCACTGTAAAGAGAAAGTGACGGAAGTGAAGGTGAATCTCTTTTCTTTTTTGTTGTTTTTTCTTTTTAAGCGCAACGTGGGAGCGATTGCTAAGAGACAGGCTAGGTGTTTATTTTAAAACCCTATAAAGTGCAATTAAAGAAGAGAAGAAGAGGATATTTTTAGAATGGCTACCAGACAAACAAAAATAGTTTCTTCAAAGGGGCCAGTAGCTTTATCAGCTCAGTCCTCTAAATTACCAGTAGTTAGCTTCTCTGCTCCTTCATCCCCCTCAACTCATACAGAGCCTCAAGCCCCCTTGTCTACTCAAGCCTCTCCAGGAATGCTCACAGTGAAAGATTTACAGGCTGCACTGTCAATAATGACTGATAATTTGACTGATAAAATGGAGAAAAGGTTTGAACAACTGGAGGAAAAAATGGAGAATAAGATTGAGGAACTGGAGAATAAGATTGAGGAACTGGAGAATAAGATTGAGAATAAGATTGAGAACCAAAGCAAAGAGGTAACTGTTGAACTGGAAAAAATTAAAGAAACAATGCAGACCCACAATATGGAAATAAGAGAAGATATTGTGGAAGCTTTTAAGGGGGTTTGGGAGAGTGTGGAGGAGAAGGTGGAAGGGATCAAGCAACAAATGGAGGGACAATTTGCTGAGTTGAAAAGTGACATACAGGACCATGCACTTATGGTGCAATATAATGACATGATGTCAGCTATAAGAATCAGAGGACTGAAGGAGGTACCAAATGAGAATCAGGATGACCTGAGAAGAAGCTTTGAAGAAGCTTTGGAAAATTTTTTAGAAGATGCTGCAAAACATTTCTCCTGGCAGATTGACAGAATCTATAGGGTTAATTCATGGATTGCAAGACAAAGAAATCTACCTAGAGATATTGTTATCTACTTTGTCACAAGGAGATTCAGAAACAATGTTCTCACAATATCTTATAATAAGAAATTAAATGTTGCTGGCCAGGAGGTGGTGGTTTTGAAGGAGATCCCGCTGAAGATGTTAAGAGCAAGAAAGGATTATGCATGTTTGGTTGCTGAACTTAAAATACGTGCTTTACAATATAGGTGGGAGGTACCAGCTGGACTGTCTCTATTTTACAATGGTAATAGATATTGCTTGAATTCCATCTGGAAAGCAAAGGACTTTTTTGAAAAATGTGCTGAAGGCTGGTAGACCCCCATCCCCAACACCAAAAAATGCAGATTCTTTACAAGAAAGAAGAATGGACTTAAACCAACAATCACAGTTTACGGAGTCAAGGCCACCTGCAGCGCCGGGAGTTGATAAAGGAGCTAGGATGGAGTTATCTGCTCGAAGCACTGACATCACTCAGCCTTTGGAAGTAGACAAGCCTAAAGACCAGAGGCAAACTAGAGCTACTACTAAACGTAAGGAACAACAAGAAAAGCGACATCAAGGTCGTACATATACAAGTCGAGAAGCCATGGGAGCACGACCGAAGAAGAAAGTAGATGGAAAAATTGATTCGGTCTTGCAGAAGCTTTCTAAAGCTGATCATGTCAAATAAATATTTGACATGGAATGTTAATGGTTTAAATTCTCCACAGAAAAGGAAGAAGATATTTCACTACTTGACTCAATGTAAAAATGATGTAATTTGTTTACAAGAAACACACATTAGAACTATGGACCAGAAATATTTAATAAATAATAAGTTAGGTATACATTTTATAGCAGCGGCTGTTGAGAAGAAGAATGGAATTGTTATCTATGTTAAAAGTCATATAAAAGCTAAATTAATAGAATCAGACACACAAGGTAGATATCTAGCAATTGAAATTTTACAAGACGGTAAGAAAGTTCTTTTGATGGGTATATATGCACCAAATCAACAACAAGGAAAATTTTACAAGCTAATACATAACAAGTTAATACAATTTGACTATAGGTCTTGTATTCTAATGGGAGATTGGAATGGTGTCATAGATACTGGTTTAGACAAGAAGAAGACACTACCAATTCCTCAAACACATTCTATATTGCCTAAATTCTTCTTTGATATTAAGGATGTCTTTGATCTAAAAAATATATGGAGAGAAAGACATGGTAAAGAGCAAGAATTTACTTTTTTCTCTGATAGACATCAATCATTTTCCAGAATTGACTTTATATTAACTACAAGCGACTTTATTCCTAGACTAAAGACGGTGAAGATCTTACCCAAAGTCTTATCAGACCATAATCTGGTTTGGATGGAACTAAGGGTTGGTCAGATGCCTAGAAGATCTTGGAGACTTAATGAACATTTGTTTAAATATGATACAAATGTGAATGAATGTAAAAATGTTATGAAGGAATTTTTTACGTTAAATCTCCATAAGGACACAACAATAGAAATGGTATGGGATGCTAGTAAGGCGTATATGCGTGGGATTTTAATAGACATGAATAAAAGGTATAGACGTAAACAGGGGAGGAAAAGGAAGGAGTTGGAGGAGGAGATAAGGAAGAAAGAGCAACTATTAATAAAGAGACCAGGTGACAAGAACATCAAAGAGGGGATTAAAATCTTACGGACACAATTTGATTTGTTGATGGCCGACCAAGTTGCTAGGAATATACAATATGCCAAACATAATACATTTTATAACTCCAATAAACCTGGCAGATGGTTGGCCTATACATTAAGGAAAAAACAAAAATCCCGCATTATTGACAAAATAGAATATGAAGGGAAGGAGATGTTTCAACAAGAAACTATCAAAAAAGCTTTTTTAGAATTTTACTTCAAGCTATATGCTGAAGAGAAGATACAAGGGAACGAGATAGATATTTTTTTGCAAAATGAAAATGTATTGACAATCACCAATGAACAAAGAGATAGGTTAAATGCTTTAATTACATCAGAAGAAATAACCTCAGTGATTAAACAACTGAAAATGGGGAAATCTCCTGGGACTGATGGGTTAACGGCAATTTATTATAAGCATCTTCAACTGGAAATGGTGGAACCTCTTAGGGAGCTATTTGTTAACATTCAAAAGGGCGGTCAGGTTCCGCCCTCATGGAAAACAGCTTATGTTTCCTTAATTCCCAAAAGAGGGAGGAGATAATGCTCGACCAGAAAACTTCAGACCTATTTCATTGTTGAATACCGATTATAAGATTTTTGCAAAAATTATGGCTAATAGATTAATGGCAGTTCTACAACAAATAATCCATGCAGACCAAACTGGTTTTTTTTACAAGGTAGACAGATGAAAACCAATGTTAGACAACTTATTAACATACTAGAATACCTAGATAAGCATACTCAGGTACCTGCAGTTCTTATGTTTTTGGATGCGGAAAAAGCTTTTGATAGACTGAATTGGTTGTTTCTGCAAAAATTAATTGTTAGGATGGGGATGGGGGATCAGTTTATTAATTCTATATTGGCAGTTTATCAGAAACAAACAGGTCAGATTATTGTGAATGGGCAGTTAACAGATCCTTTCAATATAGAGAAAGGTACTAGACAGGGATGCCCTTTATCTCCACTGTTGTTTGTCCTAACTTTAGAGGTTTTACTGAATAGGATAAGAGTTGCAGAAGACTTAAAAGGTATACAGATTAGACAACATGATTATAGATTATGTGCCTTTGCTGATGATTTGCTTGTGACTTTGACTCAACTTACACAGTCTGCTCAGAGTTTGATGGGGATAACAAAAATTATGGAAGGGTATCAGGATTTAAATTAAATATTTCCAAGACAAAGATGTTAGTTAAAAATGTAGATAGCAATGCAAAACAGGATTTGGAAAGAATAACAGGTTGTGAGATAGTTAAGAAAGTCAGATATCTAGGAATTGAAATTGAAGCTTCCAACGGGAAGTTATATAAAAACAATTATGAAGTTTTGTGGAATAAGACACAAATAGAACTGGATAAATGGAAAAAAATACAATTATCTATGCTGGGCAGGATAGCGGCAGTTAAAATGAATGTACTGCCAAAATTCTTATTCCTGTTTCAAATGTTACCTATACTCAAAAAAGTTGCGAACCTGGAGGAGTGGCAGAAGGGTATTAACAGATTTATTTGGAATGGTAAGAAACCGAGGATTAAATTAAAAATTATTCAAGATATAAGGGAAAGAGGTGGTTTGAAAATGCCCAATTTTAAGTTGTATTACCATGCTGCTGTTTTAGCAGCGATAAGTGACTGGGTCAATTTAACTAATGGTAGAATACTGAATATTGAAGGGTATGGTTTATTGTACAGTTGGCATGCATATTTAGTTTATGATAAAAAGGTGGATAGGGGTTTCAAGGAGCATCAATTGAGAAGTGCTCTACTGAGTGTCTGGAAAAAGTATCAGTACAAATTAAATGGAAAGATTCCTCTATGGACAGTTCCCAGGCACGCAGTGGAGAACATATATAGATCACAAGTACAAGATATGATGCCCTATGAGAAACTCCTAATTAAAGAAGGGAATTTGTTATCATTGAAGTCTTTGAGTATGCTAAGGGAAGAAGGAATAATTCATACTTGGTTTCCATATGCACAATTGAAGACTAGATGGGAAAAAGATTTTAAGATGGGATTAGCTTTAACAGATGAAAATTTAATTAAACAAGTTAGAGACCAAAGGCCTATGCACATTAAAAGATTGTATAATGCACTGATAGAAATGGATTCTGAAATTGAATTAGTTAAGGATTGTATGATAAAATGGGAACAAAATTTTGGACAACCAATTATGATTGAAACTTGGGAGAGGATCTGGGTGAAAAATGTAAGATTCACTCAAGCGCAACATTTAAGAGAAAATTTCTATAAAATGTTTTATAGATGGCATCTGGATCCGAAAAAATTATCATATATGTACCCTAATTTACAATCTAAGTGCTGGAGGTGTGAATGTAGGGATGCTACTTATTTTCATGTATGGTGGACTTGTAGGAAAATCAAGGCTTTCTGGAGAAAAATATGGTGGACACTTCAAACCATTTTGAAAAAACGTATTGAATTCTCTCCACAACTGTATTTGTTAGGTATTACAAAAGACTGTACCACCACAGAAATGAACTTAACTTTGAACTTGGTTACAGCAGCAAGGCTGTTAGTGGGACAATATTGGAAGAAGCCAGAATTACCATCTATTGAAGAATGGATTTTGAAAGTAATAAACTTGGCAGAAATGGCCAAAATATCTGCATATTTGAAGGACCACTCAAATGAAAAATATATGATGGACTGGAAAAAATGGATAGACTATATACAAGGGAAATACTAATCAAAGAAATTGT